>CALSBW010020531.1:0-20012 GCA_943590975.1 Lindbergichthys nudifrons | reverse complement strand
CTTTAAGGTCTGCTGACCAGCTGCTGCTGGTAGTGCCCAAGACCAGGCTCAAAACCCGAGGGCACCGAGCCTTCGCAGCAGCTGGCCCCAGGCTCTGGAACACTCTGCCCCTCCATGTGAGGTCGGCCCAGACCCTAGGGGTTTTTAAATCCTCACTAAAGACACACTTCTTCTCTCTGGCCTTCTAGTTAGAGCGGAGCATGACTCCTGACATTTCCTTGTGTTTTGTTTTTATATTTGCTGTTGCAAATGATTGTCTTTTGTTGTTATTGTACTGTAGTAAAGTGTTTTTATTACATGTACAGCAAACATCGTTTTATGTTTAAAGTACATATTACATGTTTTCATTATAATTAGTGATCGTTAAAGTGTTATCAAAGCTGGTAAAGGTGCAGCTAGTTTTAATGACTTTGTATACTGTAGGGTAGCTTGTGAATTTACTCCAGGAGTAACTAAAGTCTGATTTAAGACTTGATTATATTTCTAATCATTAATCAGAATCTGTAGTAAGTAACTACAGGTTGCCTATTAAATAAATGTAGGGGAGTAAAAGTACACAATTTACCTCTGAATTGTAGTGGGGTAAGTACTAAGTAACATGACATTTACATACTCAACTAAACCACAAGTAGGCTATTTCTAAATCACAAGTACAGTACTTGAGTATATATACTTAGTTAGCCTATTTCCCACCTCTGGTCAACAATGATAGATATTAATGTCAATAAATTGTCTTTATTCACTTATAATATATCTTGAGTATTATCATAAAAATAGCACGTTTATTTATTTTAGCAAACATTTTACACGATAAATACGGGTTTAACAGTTAAATAGCAGCATTTGCCACGGAAGGCGAGTGGCAGCTATCGTAAACCTTCTGGCATCTTCTGGCATCTTCTGGCATCTTGTGGCATCTTCTGGCATCTTCTGGCATGTTGTGGCATATTGTGGCATGTTGTGGCATCTTGTGGCATGTTGCGGCATGTTGTGGCATCTTGTGGCATGTTGTGGCATCTTGTGGCATGTTGCGGCATGTTGTGGCATCTTGTGGCATGTTGTGGCATATGCCGGAAGTACATGCCACTGCCTGCAGATGCCACGAAATGGGCCAGGCCCTACTGGATTTTTGTACAGTTATAGTATGCAAAATGCCAACCATTCAATAACAGTAATGAAGTAAATACCTTTCACGCAACAGATATAAGCACTGATATATCATGAATTATGCAGAGCTACTGGTGACTAACCTGTTTTCAAGTCTAAGTGTCCGGATTACAGAGGCAACAGTAAATCAGCTTAGATTACCCTCTGTCCAGCCTCTCTCATCGTCACACCATGGTTTAATTTCATTAGAGAGTATTCTTCTTTGTCCACGTCCTCTCCCTCCAGCTCTACCTCTACCTCTCATTCTTCCTCCTCTCACTCTCACCCACCTCTTCCTCCTCCTCTCCCTCTCACCGGCCTCTTCCTCCTCCTCTCACTCTCAGCCCAGCTCTTCCTCTTCCTCTTCCTCTTGCTCTTGCTTCCATGTTGGCTTCCATTGTTGCTGTAATGGCGCGTTTCCACTACAGCGCGGAGCACGGTTTAAGAGGGCTGTGACGTCAGCGGCCCATTTTTGGTTGCGTTTCCACTTGGCCTAGTGCCGGCTAGCGGGTCCTAATTCACAGTTTTTCTGGCCTCATAAAATTGTGGGTCTAGGGCCAGAGACAACGAGGCTGAGTCGGGCTGAGTATGCTAAACTAGAGAGAGAATCGCTGGCAAGGGGGCTACAACTACAACAAGATGGACATATTTGACCGTGATTTAATTGTAATACACGTTTCAAAATGATGCCGAAGTAACAACATACTGATACCGGTTAGTAAAAACCATGAATTAATGCTTTGACAAGTCTGCAGACAGACGGCAGGCGAAAAACCTTTTAAAATGCATGTTTTCTAAATGGAGATTGGCTAAGCTAACGCAGTATATGCTCCGACCGTCCACACTCACAACAACGGCCTATACAGACATAAATAAACCAGCGACTGTATTCGCCATGACACAGGCAGTCTGTGGTTTGAACTTGTTTCACTTTTGTCTAGTTTCTGAACATATATGAGGAGCTGTGAGCTCTGAGTGCTAACAGCTAACGGCTGTGTTGTTTTTCTGGGGTTCTCATTGAAGATGACGTCACGGCTCCGCCTACACTGCGTTACTATAGATACTACCCCAGTTCCTAAACTGTAATGGAAATGCGCCATAAAGTGAGCCAGTCCTAACGAGGCCTAGCCATACCGAGCGAGGCCGAGCGAGGCCGAGCGAGGCTGTGTAGTGGAAACACGCCATAAGAAAGTTCTCACCTGTGGTCTTTTTATAGTGCTAACATCCTGATTGATGAGCCAACAATGATGCAAGGGGTAAATTAATAATCTTTTTTCTCAAAGCAATGATAAACCTGTGAGTTGGATGTAGAAACGTCAGAATCAATATAGATTTTTTTTATTTTAAAGTAAATTCAGATTGAACATGGTAAAAAGATTTAAATTATAGTGTCCGTCCAAAAATAAACCATTACTTATAGTGAAAACCACCCTTGAATTATGAGATAGCAGACTAAAAGCTTTAGGAATAAGTACCCTGTATCAAGATTGATGCAAAACAAGTGACATTTGACCTTTTTAGAGAGTTTTAGCAAAAAAAACCACCTCTGGGGTGATTTGAGTGGAAATGGGTGTATTTGCCGTTTCTCTGGAACCCATTGGTCGATTTTGATGATTGACATCTCTTTTGAACCGTTAGAGCCAATATAATTGAAGGGGGATTTCCACATACACACACACATTACCATTGAGAAGTGGGGGCTATGCGCACGCAGTTTGTCCAAAGCGAAACCTATCTTACGCTCTGAAATCTGAAAACTTAAAACTAGGTTTATTGCTGATGGATTATCAGAAATAATTTCAAAGTGACACAGACACATTGGATTAACCTATGGATTAACCTTCAGCAGCGTTTTTATCATTTTAATGCCATTGAAGACAACTTTTGATCAGAAAACAACAAAGGTAAGACATATTGCCGTGTTGGCTACCTAATGCTACGTGGTGTGAGTTCGGATCGGTCAGTATTAATACCAATACCTGTCGAATCTGTGCAATCTCAGCTTGCTAATCGATATCTTGTTTGTGCAGATACGATAAGTAATAAGGGTATTTTAACGTGAGTTCTGTGCTAAGTGTGTTAGCATTTTTTCGCTCAGGGCTAATTCAGAACCTTTGTTATTACCCTTAAGTTTCGTTTTGCTAAAATGTGTTAATATTGTCTGATAGCTGAGTTTCTTCCCGTTAAGTGGGTATGACACATTAATAGGTTTTTAAATGTTAAGAAGCCCTCAGACGCTGTTTCTTGCTGATGTTGCAATTTGGGAATGGGGCTTAACAGGTTGAACCTCATATTTGTGACAAGACGTGCGTGAGCGGAACTCTCCTCTATTTAGGGTAAACGTTAAACTTTTAATACAAAAGTTGCCGACTTCTCATCCACGATTACGTCACTTCCGCCGCCTAAAACCCAGGAGGTATACGATCTAGCACTACACACACACACACACAGAGAGACACACACACATACACACTTTTTGTCTAACACGCTAACACAGTTCTGTGTTCTGTTATGCTGTTATGTTCAGTCATCGTTCTTATGTTGAACGTGAATACATTTACTTTGAAAGTAATTATGGGACGTATTTCTTCTTTCATAGCAATTTTTCTTCATACTTTCTTGCCGTGAAATAGGTCTTAAATTCTATTCAAAGTAGTCTTAAAAAGTCTTAGATTTGAGTTGGTGAAACCTGCAGGAACCCTGAGTAAGCTAACATTATTTAACCTCTTAAGGACGACGGTCCCCCCATTGGACCCCTCCCACCGTTTTTTTTTCGAGACATTGTCTCAGGGCTTCTTAACATTTATGAAACTATTAATGTGTAGCACCAGATTAACGGGAAGAATCTCAGCTAACTGAAGATAGGAACCATTTTTACCAAAACAAAACACAAGGGTAAAAAAATTATTTATAATCCATAATTCCATTTTTATGTAAAAATCGGAGCGAAAAAGTTAGCTGCTAATGGTAGCTACCAGAGTGTATGCAGCTTCCGGTTTTGGTCACGCGTCACTCTCACTCCTTATTTGTTAACGTGCTGGTGTGTATATAACTTTCCCTCGATTCCATTGGCTCTAGCGGTTATAAAGAGATTTCATTCATCAAAATGGACCAAGGGGGGCCAGAGACAGGTCAAATCCACCCAAATGACCCCAGCTAAACCTCTCTAAAAAGGTCAAATTTCACTTGTTTTGCATCAATCTTGATACAGGGTACTTATTATATGTTGTAATTTGGATTCTTAAAGCTTTTAGTCTACTAACCCATCATCCAAGGGTAGTTTTCACTATAAGTAAAAAAGAATTTTTGGGACACTATCATTTACAGTTTTTTACTATGTTCAATCTGAATTTTCTTTAAAATAAAAAACATCTATATTGATTCTGACTTTTCTACATCCAACTCACAGGTTTATCATTACTTTGAGAACAAAGATTATTAATTTAACCCTTTTAGAAGGGAAGATATGGTCATTTGTTCTGGGAATGTCATTTTCGAGCCTGAGACCTGAAAAACAGGCTCAGTGATTAACAGGTTAAGGATATTTCAAGATGCAACTACATCATCATTGTATCAGTGGCATAAAATGGTTTTAAATTGCAAAAATATTGTTAAAGACTGAATATTCTCAAAACTAAATATATTGGACTTCTTGGGCATGTTTATGATATGTATTATTAATGAATAGTAATAACCTGGTCAGCTGGTTGTGTTTAGCATTAGCAGATATAACAGAGTTTTGAGAGATTACATGTAGAGTCAATACAAAGACCCAGATCTGTGCCTGGCAACACGAATAAAGTGAAGAAGTGAAATTCATGTCACCTGCGTATTCATGCAGCGTGAAACATTTAAACTTGAGTGTAAAGTTAGTGACGCTCTGTTACAAAAACCTGTCAGTGTTGAGATTGTGCTCCTGTGGTCTCTGACGGTCTGAGGGAAATCAGAGAGGAGAACAGAGCTCTACAGCAGATCATATTAAATCAGGGTTATTCATGTTCCTGTATAAACCAGAGACTGCCTGTGGTGCTAACAATATACTCACTGCTGTACTTATGACTACATGAAGTCATTCTGAGTGTTGATGGAGCAGCTCCAATGTTAGCCTAGCTTTAATCAAACCGATCTCATTCAGAAAACTTTATAAATGTTTATGATCGTTGTGTTGGAGACAGACCTGCAAAGCATTAACTCAGGCTTTTTACAAATCAATATCATTCTGTTTTATATTTCTGCATCCTTTCCATATTTCTATTGCTATTAATTCACAGCAAATTATATGTAAATTGTGTTTATAATGCTATAGTGCACCAGGTTAATACAGCTGTGTGTGTCTTAGTAGAGACGGTGACCATGTGCTCCTCTGGGTGATGAATCCAGACAGGATGCTTTTATAATAATGTGAAGCTTAAACTATCTACCTGATTGCGAAGATATATTATATACAGATATAGACCTATTTTCTCATTTCAAACTAGAATTTGCTACCTTGTTGTACCTTTGGTGAGAATCAGCTCCTCTAAAGTAAAGTGCTATAAAGGATGTGTTCTTCTCCACAGAGGGAAGAGGAAGAGTGGTGTTCCTGTGGAGGAGCAGCTGTCCAGCTGTGCTCTGTGTCAGGACGTCATGAAGGATCCAGTCTCTACCAGCTGTGGACACCGGTTCTGCAGACAGTGCATCACCTCATACTGGGAGCAGAGACCTCCATCAGGAGACTCCTCCTGTCCCCAGTGTGGAAAGAGATCCAGAACCAGAGCTGGCCTGCAGACAGCCAGTCAGACCAGCTCTGGACGAGGTAAGAGGCCGAACACATGCAGCGCCTTTAGGCCGTCAGGGCGCTGGGTCTCTACTCTTGTATGAACTCTCATTGGCTCAGTGTGTCCTCTGATCTTCTTCCAGACATTGTTTAAGTGTTTTAAAACAGAGAGCAGTGTTTTCCTCAGAAGAAACACTGGACAGATCTTAAGGGGAACGTTAGCCTTGCAAATAACTTCTACAGAAGATAGTAAAGATATCTGATGGCTAGGATCCTTGTCTTCATGTCCAGGATTCTTCCTGATTTATTTGTTTAAGATTAGGTATACTGTTGTAGTGCATAGACAGTAAGCTGTTTTAACTTTTTTTTAACTGTTTCTTTCTTTTGTTATAATAAGATGTTCTCAAAAGCATTTTCTTATTCTCTCCTGTTTCCTTCTCTTCCAGCAGATAGTGGTCTTCAGGAGGTTTTAGATGAACATAGGCTCAGTCTGAGGAGGAGATGTGAACGTGTGACTGAAGGAACAGATGAAAGTGAAACCCTCCTCAACAGGATCTTCACTGAGCTCTACATCACACAAGGACAGAGTGAAGAGGTTAATACCCAACATGAGGTGAGGCAGCTGGAGACAGCTTCCAAGAAAGAGACCCTCCATGAAACTCCAATCAAGTGCCAGGACATCTTTAAAGCCTTACCTGACCAACAGACTCACATCAGAGTGGTCCTGACCAACGGAATCGCTGGAGTTGGAAAAACCTTCTCAGTGCAGAAGTTCACTCTGGACTGGGCCGAGGGTTTGGGAAACCAAGATGTCAGTCTGGTGATCCCGCTCTCCTTCAGGGAGCTGAACCTGATCAAAGGTGAGCAGTACAGTCTTCTCAGGCTGCTCCATGTTTTCCATCCAACCTTACAGAAGGTCACAGCAGAGCAGCTGGCTGTCTGCAAAGTGCTGCTCATCTTTGACGGCCTGGATGAAAGCAGACTTTCTCTGGACTTCAGAAACAATGAGGTTGTGTCTGATGTCTCACAGCAGTCCTCAGTCAACGTGCTGCTGACAAACCTCATCAGGGGGAAGCTGCTTCCCTCGGCTCTCGTCTGGATAACTTCCAGACCTGCAGCGGCCAATCAGATCCCTCCTGAGTGTGTGGACAGGGTAACAGAAGTACGAGGCTTCACTGACGCCCAGAAGGAGGAGTACTTCAGGAGGAGATCGAGTGATGAAGATCTGTCCAGCAGAATGATCTCTCACATCAAGAGCTCCAGGAGCCTCCACATCATGTGCCTGATCCCAGTCTTCTGCTGGATCACTGCTGCAGTTCTGGACCACATGTTGACTACAGACCAGAGAGGAGAGCTGCCCAATACCCTCACTGACATGTACTCACACTTCCTGCTGGTCCAGACCAAGAGGAAGAAGCAGAAGTATGAAGAAGGACATGAGACGAGTCCACAGCAGCTGACGGAGGCTGACAGGGAGCTTCTTCTGAAACTGGGGAGGCTGGCGTTTGACCATCTGGAGAAAGGAGACATCATGTTCTACCAAGAAGACCTGCAGCGCTGTGGTCTTGGTGTCACCGAGGCCTTGGTGCACTCAGGAGTTTGTACAGAGATCTTCAAAAGAGAGAGAGTTATCTTCCAGAAAACAGTCTACTGCTTTGTTCATCTGAGCATTCAGGAGTTTCTGGCTGCAGTCTACATGTTGCACTGTTACACCAACAGAGACACAGAGGTACTGAAGGACTTCCTGCAGAGAGACTGGCCCTATAAGAACATTAAAAACAGTGATCAGGATTACCCATCCCTGGATGTCTTTCTAAAAGGAGCCATGGCGAAATCCCTCAGAAGCAGAAATGGCCACCTGGACCTGTTTGTCCGCTTTCTCCATGGCCTCTCTCTGGAGTCCAACCAGAGACTGTTAGGAGGCCTGCTGGGTCGCACAGACAACCATCCAGAAACCATCCAGAGTGCCATCAACAACCTGAAGGAGATGAGAAGTGATAAAATCTCTCCTGACAGGAGCATCAACATCTTCCACTGTCTGACAGAGATGAAGGACCACTCAGTACATCAGGAGATCACAGAGTTCCTGAAGTCAAAGAACAAATCCAAGGAACTCTCTATGATCCACTGCTCTGCTCTGTCCTACATGCTGCAGATGTCAGAGGAGGTCCTGGATGAGTTGGACCTGAAAAAGTACAAAACATCAGCCGAGGGACGACTGAGACTGATTCCAGCTGTGAGGAACTGCAGGAAGGCTGTGTAAGTCCAGATGTGATTAACTGTATAAACTAATGTGGATCAGAAGTTTAATTATTAAAATAAACACTATAACATGTCTGCTGTTTAAATACTGGGAGCAAAATAAACCAATACTGTTCTTCTATTTATTTATAATAATAGTTAAATTGTACAGTTTTTCTCTCTGTGTTCCTTTGAGTGATGGAGGCGACATGTCAAACACATTAAGGACGATAGAGGTTTCTCAGCATGTGATCACACCACACAGCAGGACTTACAGTTATCAGTTATTATTACTTTCTAGTAGTTTCTTTATTATTTAACACACACACGTTTGTATCACAATGTATTGGAGATCTATATAATTTCCCACCAATACCAGAGTTATATCTTAATGCTGATATACTGGGAACATCTTGCTAATGTTATTTAGTTTAAAAGATTGAAACCTTATTGGTTTGTTAATTGTGTTCGTGTGCAAAATAAATGTTCAGATGTTCAGATAAGCAATCTAGCAACAGTCTCTGACAGCAGAAGGTAGCCAACACAGACATGTGATCAGATCACACATTAACGCAGACATTAAACTCAGTTATAATAATAATAATAATAAATTACATTATTATAAATAATATAAAATGGCATCAGCAAATGTCATTCAGAACATACTGTATGTAAAATATTATTTCATGAAGTCTTTGAGGTTAATATAATGTTCCCTCTTTTAAACACATGTTGTAATATTTGTGTTATTATAGACTTACTGACTGTGGACTCTCAGAGGCTCACTGTGAAGTCGTGGCCTCAGCTCTGAAGTCTGACCCCTCCCATCTGAGAGATCTGGACCTGAGTGAGAACGCTCTGGAGGATTCAGGAGTGAAGCTGCTGAGTTCTGGACTAAAGAGTCCAAACTGCAGACTGGAGGCTCTCAGGTCAGTTCACTGACTGCACTTCATATGGATCTGTTTGTGTTTATAATTTTCTGAATTTCCCTGAGAACAAAGATATTTCAATTATTTTTCTCACTTTTGCTAATGACTGAATATTCATCAGAATAACAAAGAGAAGGTGAAAGTGTGAGGGAGAGGATTTGAGCTTCCACAGACTCACTCTGTGCTCCATGAGTCAGTGGAGATGCTGTCAGTACTGATGAGCTGTGAGGGAGATGAAGGAGTTGCTAAAGATCTGATCAAAGTTAAAGTTCCAGATTATCAATGGATTGTTTCTACATCATCGCTGACATTAAAACCCTGTTTAGCTCTGAACAGATGATTAAACCTGGAGTTATTTCAAACAGGAACATTGTTTTCTAAAGTTACATCATGTTCTCTTTATTCAGTCTGAGGCACTGCAGTTTGTCAGAGAGCAGCTGTTCTGCTCTGATCTCAGCTCTGAAGTCCAACCCCTCCCATCTGAGAGATCTGGACCTGGGTTTCAACGATCTGAAGGATTCAGGAGTGAAGCTGCTGAGAGATCTTCTGGAGAGTCCAGACTGCAGACTGAAGACTCTCAGGTCAGTTCACTGACTCTCTGTTACTGCTGGAGATCTCATGTTTCATTAGTTATTCAACCTGATTCTTCTACATTAATATATTACATCCATATGTTTCTAATTGTTGCTTTATTCATATTTTAATTAGGGCTGCTCGATTATCTGGATTATTAAATACGATTATTCATTGACTTTGAAAACATCCATTTATTGAACTTTAAACAAATAATAATAATTTGAACAGTATGTTTTTAACAGTTGATTTCCCTGAACTTTAAGTTGAATTCAACTGAAAAACCAATACAAAATAAATTATACATTTATATCTACATTTAAATAAATAACATCAAAATAATAAATACCAATAAAGAAGATCAACAAACATTTTGGAGCGCACTTCCACAACCTACTAAACATATATAAATATGATAACTAGCGTCACTCTCAACCTGTAATGTTTAGTTATACTGCTCCACGCAGTGCTCTTATTTTGGTAACCCCTCATCAGGAAACAGGAAGTAGCTGAGAGGCTCCGGCTGGACGAGTTAGTGAAAGTTGACGCTCGAGACGGAGAATAAAGAAACTAAAGCTTCCCTTGTGACGTGTTTCTATGGATTTATGAAACAGACTGCAAGTCACAACACGACCTGCTGAGAGGGCTTTGAGGTGGGGGGGGGGCAGGGTGTGTGACGCAAGACACATTGAGAGCATCGTTGCGAAAGGGAATGCAGCAAAATAATCGTTTTATTTCGATTACGTTGTTTTCATAATCGTTGCAAGCCAAAATCGTAAACGAGATTAAAATACGATGAATTGCACGGCCCTAATTTAAATGTTTACGTACTAAATAAAGTACTTAAAGGAACTGTTATTCTTCCACTGTTATTTGTTAAAGTTAATGTATGTTTTCTTTAGTAAATGATCTGAATAAAGAAGCTCCTCTGAACTGATATTAGTTTTACATAAAGTTTACTTTCTGACATAGAAATGTTAATGTTCCTATCATTTAGACGTGTTTTCACAGATAATAACCAGAGAAGGCTGATATAATGATGATCCACAATAACAGAATGACAGTCACTGTAATTCAGGGAAAAGATCATTGATTAGGACGCAGTAATGATGAGCTGCACATTTCAGACCTGAACATCTGACTGGATTATAAACTGATTTGAATCCTCATCATGTTTTCTTTATTCAGACTGAGGGGCTGCAGGTTGTCAGAGATCAGCTGTTCTGCTCTGATCTCAGCTCTGAAGTCCAACCCCTCCCATCTGAGAGATCTGGACCTGAGTGAGAACGATCTGCAGGATTCAGGAGTGAAGCTGCTGAGAGATCTTCTGGAGAGTCCAGACTGCAGACTGGAGACTCTCAGGTCAGTTCACTGACTCTCTGTTACTGCTGGAGATCTCATGTTTCATTAGTTATTCAACCTGATTCTTCTACATAAATAACTTGCATACATCAAAGAGTAAATGTCCTTTTATTCATGTTTTTATTTTTACGTACTAAATGACGAACTGCAGACATAAATATTGACTGTTTCTTAACCTGTTACGCACCGCCCCCCCCGCCGGTACCGGGCGGATAAACGCGTCATTTGCAGGAAACAACGTCTAAGGAATCTTAATATTTAATAAACTATGAATGTTTTATATCCATGTAACGGGAAGAAACTCAGCTAACTGATCTTTTAAAAAAATTAATAAAAAAAAAAAACACAATGCTAACACTCAGCCTCTGAATTAGCCATGAGCGAAAAAATTGAACCTATCACTGCACCTAAACTCACTCATAACTCCCTTATTACTTATCCTAGATGCACAGCCAACCCATCAATTAGCATCTCCTGGAGACACAGAATCTGGGGGTGCCCACCTCAACACTCAGTGATAAACATTTGCGACGCTATAAACGAAAACGTACATCAAAACATGTGGCGCTAGGTAGCTACAAACGCTAACATGGCTTACCTTGGTCAAAACTGGTCTTCAATGGCATTAAAACGATAAAAAAACGATGCTGCAGTTAATCCATAGGTTAATCCAATGTGTCTGTGTCCTCTTTGAAATGATTTCTGATAATCCATAAGCAATAAAACTGCTTTTTCGTTTCCAAATGTCAGAGCGAGAGATCGCTTCACTCTGGTGCAAACCTGCATGCGGGAAGCCCCCACCTCTTCTCTTCACAACGTGTGTGTGTGGGGGACTCCCCCTTCGATTCTATTGGCTCTAACAGTCAGAAAGAGGTGTCAACCATCAAAATCGACCAAGGGGGGCCAGAGATATGGAGAAAAAAAATATTTTCACCCAAATCACCTCAGAGGTGGAATGGTTTTGGCTAAACCTCTCTAAAAAGGTCAAATGTCACTTGTTTTCCATCAATCTTGATACAAGGTACTTATTATATGTTGTATTTTGGATTCCTGAAGCTTTTAGTCTACTAACCCATCATCCAAGGGTAGTTTTCACTATAAGTCAAAAATATTTTTTGGACGGACACTATAATTTACAGTTTTTTACTATGTCAAATCTGAATTTTCTTTAAAATAAAACACTTTTATATTGATTCTGACACTTCTACATCCAACTCACAGATCTAACCTTGCTTTGATAAAAGAAATTATTCATATAACCCTTTTAGAAGTTAAGTTGTAGTCATTTGTTTTGGGCATGTCATGTTCGAGCCTGAAACATGAAAAACAGGCTTGGTGCTTAACAGGTTAAGGAATGTCTGAATAAAGGTCATCTGAAGTAATATTAGTTTTACATGATAAAGTTTACTTTCTGAAGGAGACAGATGTTATTGTTCTCATTCATTTCAATGTTGAGTAACACATCTGATTATAAATTCATTTTTTATCCTCATCATGTTTTCTTTATTCAGTCTGGAAAGCTGCAGGTTGTCAGAGATCAGCTGTTCTGCTCTGATCTCAGCTCTGAAGTCCAACCCCTCCCATCTGAGAGTTCTGGACCTGAGTAACAACGCTCTGAAGAATTCAGGAGTGGAGCTGCTGAGAGATCTTCTGGAGAGTCCAGACTGCAGACTGGAGACTCTCAGGTCAGTTCACTGACTCTCTGTTACTGCTGGAGATCTCATGTTTCATTAGTTATTCAACCTGATTCTTGTACTTTAATATATTACATCCATACTTTTGTAATTGTTGTTTTGTTCATATTTTTGTTTCTCTAAATGTAGTCTGCAGTCATAACAGTTGATTGTTTCCTAAATAAACTATTATTCTTCCACTGTTAGCTGTTAAAGTAAATGTATGTTTTTCTTTAGTAAATTATCTGAATAAAGAAGCTCCTCTGAACTAACATTAGTTTTACATAAAGTTTACCTTCTGACATAGAAATGTTAATGTTCCCATAATTTAGACGTGTTTTCACAGATAATAAACAGAAGGCTGATGTAATGATGATCCACAATAACAGAATGACAGTCTCTGTAATTCAGGGAAAAGATAATTGATTAGGACGCAGTAATGATGAGCTGCACATTTCAGACCTGAACACCTGACTGGATTATAAACAGATTGTTATCCTCATCATGTTTTCTTTATTCAGACTGAGAGGCTGCAGGTTATCAGAGATCAGCTGTTCTGCTCTGATCTCAGCTCTGAAGTCCAACCCCTCCCATCTGAGAGATCTGGACCTGAGTCTCAACTACAATCTACGGGATTCAGGAGTGGAGCTGCTGAGAGATCTTCTGGAGAGTCCAGACTGCAGACTGAAGACTCTCAGGTCAGTTCACTGACTCTCTGTTACTGCTGGAGATATCATTACGTTACATTACGTTACATGTCACTAGTTAGACGCTTTTATCCAAAGTGACTTACATACTCAATACTGTGGGCAATCCCCACAGGAGCAATTTGGGGTGAAGTGTCTTGCCCAGGGACATAACGACATGCTGACTGCAGTGGGGTTTGAACCTGTGACCCCCTGATCCGAACACCAACGCACAACCCACTGCACCACACGCCTCACACACGAACATCTCATATGTTCAGTTTGTAATGTAACCTAATGTATGTACATTAATAACTTGAATCCATAAAGAATCCGGGTCCGGGACCCCAAGTAATCTGAGAGCTGTTCTCTGCCATCATGACGCGCAGGGTGTTATTTTGTAATGGTGCCTGAGCTGTGTGCTCCACTCTTCCTGTCGGCTCTGTCGGCTAAACTCCGCTGCTCCGGGATGACGGTCTAACTGCTGGTGAACTTGGAGCGCTGTTAGAACGGGACGCTCAGATACTCAGAGCAGAGCTCACTGTCAGAGAGCCTGATGTGCAGGGATTGTTAGGGGAGTTAATTTTCTTAAAATTATTTTATTAAGCCTTTAGCTGGCTAACTAGCATACATTGTCACTAACTCCTAACGTTAGATTTAGCCTGCGTTTTCCAATAGATTTTTTGATGGGCCTAATGTTACAGACCTGTCAATAGTCATGTGTTTTAGATCCTGTGTTAAGGCTATAAACAAACAAGTCCTGCATTCAAAATGTTCCTCAAGTGAAAGTAGAAAAGTATTCTCATCAAAATATAGTGAAAGTAGCGACAGTAAAAGTAGTCGTTGTGCAGATTGGTCCATTTCAGAATAATATATATGATATGTTTTATAATGATTGATCATGAAAGTGTTCTCAAAGCTGGTAAAGGTGCAGCTAGTTTGAATGACTTTGTATACTGCAGGGTAGCTTGTGGATTTACTCCAGGTGGAACTAAAGTCTGATTTAAAGTGGACCTATCATGCTATATTTGAATAATATAGTGTAGGGCCATACCTTTTCTTTTTCAAAATACCAAACAGATCATGCATTTTAGCCATGCCTCATTTTGCTCAATTTGACATTTTTTAGCTCTGTTTTAGCAAGGGCTGATTCAGTGAGAACAGCACCATTTACAGGCCTGGCATATGTACTACAGCGTCTCCAGCGCTTTCGAACGGCAATGGCCGTGGCTGTCTCCTCCTGATTGGTGGAGTTGGCCCAATAGCCGTAGCGCCACCGTCCTGACGTCAGGACAGTGTTCAAATCTGGATCAGTTTTTATCAGATCCGTTGCAGCCCCTTTTTTAGAGATTTGGATATGGAGGAAAATAGAGAGGGTTGTGTTTTCTGACACTTGGTGAGTTCCCTGGAACACCGGGGACACATATTCATGTAGAAAAGACGTACACAAGTGCATTTTGCATGATAGGTCCCCTTTAACACTTGATTATATATATATATATATATATATATAAAGTAACTAAAGGCATTAAATACATGCAGTGGAGGAAAAGTACACCATGTACCTCTGAACTGTAGTGGAGTAGAAGTACACAGTAGCAGAACATGGAAATACTCAAGTAAAGTAAAAGTACCTCTAAATTGTACTTAAGTTCAGTACTTGAGTAAATGTACTTAGTTACTTTACACCTCTGCCTATACAGATAGAAAGACAAAGCCTTGCACAGAGGCTTGCAAATACATTTTCAAAATGCTCAACAGAGCTGCTAAAATGATAAACAGACTGCTTCACATTTAAAATAAATGCATCGATATGTTTCTATTGGAAATGACTCTTTGCGTTTTTCTTATTGTAACCACTGCTTCTTTACTTGTTCTGACAACACATCTGATTTTAATTGGATTTGTATTATCATGTTTTCTTTATTCAGACTGGAGAGCTCCAGTTTGTCAGAGATCAGCTCTGCTCTGGCCTCAGCTCTGAAGTCTGAACCCTCCAGTCTGAGAGATCTGGACCTGAGTCAGAACACTCTGAAGGATTCAGAAGTGAAGCTGCTGAGAGATCTTCTGGAGAGTCCAGCCTGCAGACTGAAGACCCTCAGGTCAGTTCACTGACTCTCTGTTACTGCAGGAGATCTCATACACTGTGTGCACAATTATTAGGGGAGCTGTATTTTTGATGATTCATTTTATTATTGAAGAACTACAGTACTCTCGGTCAATCCAAAATGTTAATGAACCTCTAACCTGAATATTTAAGAAAGTAAAAATGAGGTTTTGGTGTTCTTAGGAGAAAATCTGTGTGTGCACAATTATTGGGTAACTATTCGTTTGCAGAATTAGTTTTCAACTAAAGGCAGTGTTGTAGTCAAGTCACCAATTCACGAGTCCAAGTCACTCTCGAGTCACCACTCTTCGAGTCCGAGTCCAAGTCCGAGTCACCAAGGGAGAGTCGTAGTCGAGTCCGAGTCCAAGTCCGAGTCACCCAAGGAGTGTCCGAGTCGAGTCCGAGTCATCATTGCCTGTGTTCGAGTCCGAGTCCGAGTCACCCAAGAAGAGTCCAAGTCAAGTCCGAGTCACCCAAGAAGAGTCCAAGTCGAGTCCGAGTCCAAGTCTTCATGTATTAATCTTCGTGGATATATGTGTTGAAATGTAGCTGCTCCTCTACATTGCTTTCATCCTGTCATGTTATACTAATCTGTCTATTGAACTGCTGTGAAGCCAGTTGGCTACAATTCTTGTAATAGGTGCTATACAAATATAAAGCTTATTACTAATATTAATATTATTATTATTATTATTGTAAATGACCTTCAATATGTCTAACTATATTTAAAGGGGACCTATCATGCAAAATGCACTTTTGTACGTCTTGTATACATGAATATGTGTCCCCGGTGTTCCAGGGAACTCACCAAGTGTCAGAAAACACAACCCTCTCTATTTTCCTCCATACCCAAATCTCTAAAAAAGGGGCTGCAACGGATCTGATACAGACTGATCCAGATTTGAACACTGTCCTGACGTCAGGACGGTGGCGCTACGGCTATTGGGCCAACTCTCCACCTATCAGGGGAATGTGGGGTTGGGCCACGGCCGGCCATTGCCGCTCGAAAGCACTGGAGACGCTGTAGTACATATGCCAGGCCTGTAAGTGGCGCTGTAGTCTGCCACAAAAGCAGCGAAGAAGACTTCCCGCGCATAGTTACCATGGTTACCCTTCTGTTTATTCTCCGCTGTGGCTTTCTTTCTCCCTCCCCGAGGCAAGCGTTTGCTCCCGCTGCTTTAATTCAATGCAATCCCTCCCCGTCGAGGCAAGCACTGTAATTCTCTCCGGTTAGTCCACCAGCAGATCACAAACACCCACCTCTCCGCCTCTTCCCAGGAGCGAGGGGACCGTGCGGCAGAGTTTCAGTTTCAGTTTCTTTCGCCGGTCAAGATGTCCGTTAAAGTTTAAATCTTCCGGGCCAAATTTAGAAAAGTGCCGGTCAAAGGTCTTCTTTGTTATTTATTGAGCTTTAAAACAAATGAATAACGACTCTATATAATAAAACACGGAGGACGGAGATCTCTTTTTCTCCCCCTCTTCTGACAGCCCAGCAGCTGATCAGAGCACGGCTCCCCTCTCCTGCAGGGGGGCGTGGTCAGCAGAATCAGACCCGTAGACAGCAAACAGCACATAGAGCGAAATGAGGCATGGCTAAAATGCATGATCTGTTTGGTATTTTGAAAACAGAAACGTATAAATATACCTTATATAGGTATGGCCCTACAATATATAATTTAAATATAGCATGATAGGTCCACTTTAAAATTAGTTACCTTTTAGAGAAATGATTACATTTGTATGCCAATATTTTCCGATGGTAAAGTTTTCGTTTTGCACTTTTATTTTGATAGTAATAAGATCGGAACTCTTATTTTGAAGGAACCTTTACCGGTTGAATTGGTTTACTGATAAAGATTGAGCTCCAGAAAGCACATGGCTACTTAACATGCAAAATGACGTCATTCTGCATGTTAAGTAGCCATGTGCTTTCTTGTTATCGGCTGAATCTTTATTTATTGATTAGATCACGTTACTCTGATGTTAGTGTTCAAGACAGCCTATATGTCTGAACTCGATCCTTAGAGTAATGTGTTACGGAGCCTTCTCTTCAATATTGTTTCCACATAACGAGCATTTTGCGCTGCTCTTTTCCAATGTGGAAGCAGAATGTGTGAAAGCATACAGCAGGATGCGGCGTGTGTCTCTAGACATCTTTAGACTGGAATAGCGGGGCCCAGTACGTGAACTCGCCTCGCAGGTGCACACGCCAGGATAGAGGACATCAGACTCCAGAGAAAACTTGCTCGAGTCCGAGTCCAAGTCGGAGCGTCAATGTACAAGTCGAGTCCGAGTCATCGTGGGGGGGAAAATTCACGAGTCCGAGTCCAAGTCAGCGTACGCGAGAATTCACGAGTCCGAGTCCGAGTCCAAGTCATCGTGCGCGAGAATTCACGAGTCCAAGTCCGAGTCGCGATATAGTCAAAATACTCACTTGCCTTATAATTGTGCGCCCAGTGTTTGTTCAGTTTGTAATTGAACCTAATTTATGTACATTAATAACTTACATTCATAAAGTAGTAAATGTCCTTTTATTCATGTTTTCATCTGTACGTACTAAATGAAGAACTGCAGACATAAATATTGACTGTTTCTTAAAGAAACTGTAATAGATGTTAGTTATAAAAAATATATATATGTTTTTAATATTTAGTAAACGATAACTTCTGAATAAAGGTCATCTGAAGTGATATTAGTTTGAAATGATGAAGTTTACTTTCTGAAGGAGACAGATTTTATTGTTCATTCATTTCAATGTTGAGAAACATCTGATTATAAACTCATCTTTATCCTCATCATGTTTTCTTTATTCAGTCTGAGGGGCTGCAGGTTGTCAGAGATCAGCTGTTCTGCTCTGATCTCAGCTCTGAAGTCCAACCCCTCCCATCTGAGAAATCTGGACCTGAGTCTCAACTATCTGAAGGATTCAGGAGTGAAGCTGAGAGATCTTCTGGAGAGTCCAGACTGCAGACTGGAGACTCTCAGGTCAGTTCACTGACTCTCTGTTACTGCTGGAGATCTCATGTTTCATTAGTTATTCAACCTGATTCTTCTACTTTCATATATTACATCCATACTTTTGTAATTGTTCTTTTATTCATATTTTAATTAGGGCTGCTCGATTATAGCAAAAATCATAATCACGATTATTTTGGTCAACATTGATATCAGGATTATTAAATACGATTATTCATTGACTTTGAAAACATCCATTTATTGAACTTTAATAAAATAATAATAATAATTTGAACAGTATGTTTTTAACAGTTGATTTCCCTGAACTTTAAGTTTAATTCAACTGCAAAACCAATACAAAATAAATTATACATTTATATATACATTTAAATAAATAATATCAAAATAATAAATACCAATAAAGAAGATCAACAAATATTTTGGAGCGCACTTCCACAACCTACTAAACATATGATATGATAACTAACATCACTCTCAACCTGTAATGTTTAATTATACTGCTCCACGCAGCGCTCTTATTTTGGTAACCCCTCATCTGGAAACAGGAAGTAGCTGAGAGGCTCCGGCTGGACGAGTTAGTGGAAGTTGACGCTCGAGACGGAGAATAAAGAAACTAAAGTTTCCCTTGTGACGTGTTTCTATGGATTTATGAAACAGACTGCAAGTCACTGCACGACCTGCTGAGAGGGCTTTGAGGGGGCGGGGGGGGGGCAGGGTGTGTGACGCAAGACACATTGAGAGCATCGTTGAGAAAGGGAACGCAGCAAAATAATCATTTTATTTCGATTAAGTTGTTTTCATAATCGTTGCAAGCCAAAATCGAGATTAAAATACGATGAATTGCACAACCCTAATTTAAATGTTTACGTACTAAATAAAGTTCTTAAAGGAACTGTTAAAGATAGCTGATGTTATTTGTAAAAGGTAAATCTGTGTTTTTAATATTTAGTAAACGATAACGTCTGAATAAAGGTCATCTGAAGTGATATTAGTTTGACATGATGAAGTTTACTTTCTGAAGGAGACACATTTTATTGTTCATTCATTTCAATGTTGAGAAACATCTGATTATAAACTCATCTTTATCCTCATCATGTTTTCTTTATTCAGACTGAGGTGGTGCAGGTTGTCAGAGATCAGCTGTTCTGCTCTGATCTCAGCTCTGAAGTCCAACCCCTCCCATCTGAGAGCTCTGGACCTGAGTTGGAACGCTCTGAAGGATTCAGATAAGAAGCCGCTGAGAGATCTTCTGGAGAGTCCAGACTGCAGACTGGAGACCCTCAGGTCAGTAAGGGGTCTCTGCTGGTTCAGCAGTATTGTATGAAACTCAGGGAGGTGTTTCTCTCTCTGGGTAAACAGATCAGTGATGTTACCCACTGACTGCAGGCTCTCTCATTCTTCCATCAACTATAGAAGAACATCTGGAAATGCAAAGCCACATTTAGTCAGTAATCTACTCTCTAGGGCTGCCCTCCACTACAGATTCTTCTAGTCGACTGAGAGTCGTCAGTTCAGGCGATTAGTCGACTCACGTTTATGATATATTATGATTATTCATATATT
>CALSBW010020523.1:27386-41210 GCA_943590975.1 Lindbergichthys nudifrons | reverse complement strand
CGACCCTCGCGTTTCAAACTGTCCAAAATAAGACGCTCCATCTGTACGTCTGTTTCCGGTATTGTTCCTGTAATGCGAGTTCACATTTATGCTACATTGAAGCGTGGAATTGACTACACATCTTCAGAAACATAATTTGCTTCAGATATAACTCATAGCAATATTGTAACCATTAAGAAAAGCCAACTGCATTAAAAACCCAGTTAACAAACACTAGGTCATGTATTTTTCCTTCAGTAATGAAGATGTAATTCCAATGTAGACACACTTGGGGTCGCTGTTCAGTCTGTTACGCTGAGCCATGCATTGTCTGGAACGTAAAAGGGACGAAGAAGACAAAGTGAAGTGATGTACTTCCGGTTCCACATGAAAACATTCCCAGTTAAACATGTAAAAACAAATCGCTAAAGATAAAACACTGGCATGTAATTTACGTTAGAATAAATAGAATGGTTTTGAATAATAGATGAGAGTCCCCGCCCACTTTTGGGGAAACCAACGCTGTCATTTGAACGGCGATCAAGCCTGAAGCCACAGAGCTCTGCTGTTACTGTCCTTTCTTACAGAAACACGTAACTCTGGATTTGTTTTAATGTTTGAGGTGCAATAAACGACACAGCAGCTTTTTGGCATGTTAAAACAATTATTTTCTGCCTCGCTCATGAGAGTAACAGCTGGCGAAATTACAGCCTCGCCTTTAATTTAACCATATATCGAGCCCGATTCTGGATTTCAAATGTGTGCTGTAAAATGATATTTATAAATGACTATTGTCATTATTATAAGCAAGACAATAAATGGCAAAGATATGTAGAAAATAAACGTATTTAAGAGACGTTCATAACAAACGTAACGTGGGAGAAAATACGTTTCTAGCTAAACGTAATTGAGAATGCAGTTTACAGTAGTTCTGTGGGAACGTAATTTTTAGGAGACAGGGTTGTAACAGCACTCGATAGCAGCGTCCATGGCAACCACCTTAGCAACCATGAAAATGTTGAATGTGTACAATTTCCTGAAGTAATCTTCGTAATAACTAGCAAACTAAAGACCATGTACATCCACTGCACACATAATCTGAAATAACAACTCATATTTCTCGCATCAAATGACATCAAAACGCATTTTCATGGCCAAACTAACCTTAAAAAAGACATTTCCACCGAGAATAAAACGAAGGTCGGCCATTTTTTTTTCTTTCACGTGACGTAGACGCCAGCCATTGGCAATGAATGGTGAAACAAAACGTAGGGATCCTACAATTTCAGAGGCGTTTTTGTAGAAATACTACGTCCCAAGTTGTGGACCAACGTACTTATTATACGTTTAGATGTGAGAGTGGGTTGGTACAACAGACTCCCGTTCGGCTACTCCCTATCCCCACGCACATTCAGCAAATGTGTGGCCACTGCGCTTCAACCGCTGCGCGCCCACGGCATGAGAGTTTTCTTTTACCTAGACGACCTCATAGTCATGGCCGGGTCCAGGGAACAGGCAATGCTTTGCACAGCACAATTGATCACACACCTAATCAAGTTAGGCTTTGCAATCAATTGGAAAAAGAGCACCCCCATACCTCACCAACAGGCGCTGTATTTGGGAGTGGTGCTCGATGCAGGCGCGTTACGCGCCACCCTGTCAGAGAGCAGAAGTGCGTCCCTTCTCCGGGCGGTTCACAGGCTGCGACAGGGGGCGACAGTCAAATCAAATCAAGTTTTATTTATATAGCACATTTTTAAACGATTTTTGGTCGAGCCAAAGTGCTGTACATATAATAAAAATACCCTACAGTAAAGACACTTTACAGCAAATACAACAGCACAGTTTGATCAGAATATCAGTATGAGAAAAACAACACCCTCTGTCCTTAGACCCTCACATCGTACAAGGAAATACGTCCAGAGAAAAACCCACATTTCAGAGGGAAAAATGGGAGAAACCTCGGGGAGAGCAACAGAGGAGGGATCCCTCTCCCAGGACGGACAGACGTGCAATAGATGCCGTGTGTAAATCGAAGAGATAATACATTTTACAGCGTAGTTAGACCGAATGTTTGGAAATGCATGTGAATCCACGAAGATGTCAACAACAATCTTGTGGGAGCCATCAGGGAAGCAGCATGACGAGACCCAGGCAGGACCGCAGAGACAGGCCCAGCCACGGCCCGAAGTCCACGACTTAATCCAGAACTCAGGATAGAGGATCCAGGGCACAGGACCACAGCAAGAGGATCAGCCTCGACTCCGTATCCCCGCGTAGATATAGACACAAAAAGAAAAATTTGGCTGGGTTAATCGGAACATGAGAATACACAGACACAGACAGACAGAAGGAAGAACAAGCACTCCCTTAGGATAGGTTGAGGGAAAAGGGTAGCAAGTAAGAGAGTAAGAAACAGAGGTGGAGAGGCACACGCAGGGAACAAAGGCCCCACTAGAGCCTTAGTTGAAAATTGGTGAGAGATAGGGAGGAAGCTGTGAATATGGCCATAACACTCCCCTGCCTGGATAAGCTTCTCTGCAAAACCTGTTTCCCTCTAATAAAACCTCAAAAGGTTAGAGAGGGAAAAGGTTTTTGACAGTGACAGCTTTAACTGTCATGCAGGCTTTGGGTCTCATGGCGGCTGCTCACGTTGTGGTCCCGCTGGGGTTACTGCATATGCGCCGCCTGCAGAGGTGGTTCTCCAGCCTGCGTTTGGATCCCAAGAGGCACAAACGGCAGCTGACGACCATCCCCCCCTCAGTGGAGGGCAACCTCCGGTTCTGGGGTCTCCCGGGCGCCTCCGGAGGGGGGCTCCACTGGGACGGGTAACCTCCTACATCACAGTGTTCACGGACGCATCCAGAACAGGATGGGGAGGGACCTGCCTGAAGAGGGCTATAGGTGGGCGCTGGTCTCTAACAGAAACACGACACAGCAACCTCCTAGAGCTACGGGCGGTAGTGTTAGTCCTTCAGCATTTCATGCCCCTAATTCAAGGGAGACATGTATTGGTCAGGAGCGACAACAGCACCACAGTGGCTTATATCAACAGGCAGGGCGGAGTCCGCTCCGCCGCTCTGTTGGCCACAGCGGAAGCTGAAATTAAGAAAATGTTTCTTACGGCGCTCTATGCATGGGGCCCCCTTGAGGGGTTTTCCCGACATGTCGTTGCAGTAAATTAAAGGGTGTTTCATGTTGTCGTTGCTGTGGACCTTCTTAATCTACCTTCTTTTGGGGCCCCCTTCTGGTCCAAGCACTTGCCTGCCTTGCCTGTCGGCAAACGGCGCCCCTGTAATATACACACACACATTCAATACATACATACAGTATGATGGCTTGAACTAGTGGGAGAAATGGCACTGTTTGTCTGTAGCCAATGCCTTGAACCTCGGCAAAAAAGGCATTAGAAGCATTAGAAAGTCAAGGTAAACTTGCGGTTAACTTGCGGTCTGCAATGCGTGTCACACTCGCGCACACAAGTACATATATATGCACGTTCATTCTCAGAATGCGTCAGACACAAGACGCGCGTACACAATGGTGTACATTAATTTATCAGAATCAGAATTCATTTTTTTTTTTAGAATTCTTTTTAATTTTTATAATGGGACACAGGGTTCGGTCCGGATTGAATTGCAGTTCGGTCCAGATCCGGACCTTGGTCCGGAGTTTGAGAAGCCCTGCTATAGTCCATACACACTCTGCACAGGCTCAGTGTCTGAGTGTGAGGACATTGGGGGTAGTGAACCCATACAGGGCTGTGGACTTTCCCTGTCTGCCTATAGGCGGACGCAGGGGAGCCCTCAGCACTATTTTTGAGCACACATTTTTGCGTGGCAAGCGCGTCAGGGTGTGCTCTATCGGCCGCAGCCCAGACTTCTCCACGGTTGCAACCGAGGGAGAGGTGAGTGAAGCGCAGCGTTGGCTAAAACCGGTCAGGGACGGTGAGGTGGAACGGCATGTTGGACGACAGTGCTTGCATACATCGGGGCCTGTGAGTGATATAACGCCGGGTTACGTATTGTAACCCTTGTTATATTAACACAAGCGGAGCCCTCTACCCTGGGGCACTGTCTGTCCTATACCGCTCGCTGAAGAGTGGTGTAGGATAATGGTCAGGAGGCGGGGCCGCAGTTTATACGGAAGTGAGATGCGTACGCATTCAGGTAGGCCCGCCCCGGGGCCGGCTACGTCTATAGAAATCTCAGTAGGTGAATGCTTGCATGATAAGGTAGTACCCATAGAGTCCAGTAGAGGGCTCCGCCTGTGTTAATATAACAAGGGTTACAATACGTAACCCGCCGTTTTTGACTCTGCAGACCGTTTACATGCATAAATACCTTCATAACACACAAGGGGACGAACCGGAAAAGCATGACATGGGACCTTTAAAGATAAAATAGAAATTACAGATATTTCTATTTACAAAATACACGTCCAGTACCAGTACCAGTTTTTAAAGTTTAGCATGTATAACATGGTTTGATAGCCGCCAGTTGATAGTAATAATAATAAAAACTAGAGAATGCAATTACTGAAGAAATTGCTAGTGGGAATGCTTTATACTGAAAAGCTGACGCTGAATTGCTATGCTGAAATGTAATGTGTAAGAAGAAAGTGAAGAATTTAGATTGAAATGATACATGAACACTGGGGGCTTGAATGTGTGATGAGAGAAGAAAATAAAGTAAAAAGGCTTGGAAAAGCAGCAGAATATTTGAACTGCAAACTTTTTAACTAACTTGATGGTGAATGATCTTTCGCCATGCCAACGGCATTTGATGACATCCCATAATACGCTTAGATGTGTTGATGGCTGCATCGTTACCAAACCTGTGAAGTTTTGGGCCGTTTGGAGCATTTTCACTGAAGTTATGAGAAAACCGTGTTTCATGGCGAGCCTTGTGTTACCATGGCAAAGGCATTTGAAGAAATCTCAAAACTCTCACGTAGATGCCGTCACGGCTGGACTGTTAGCACACATGTGAAGTTTGAGCACTTTTTGAACATTTTCATAGGAGTTAATGTAAAGCGACATGGTCTTTTATGGCGAGGGATATGACGACACCCCATAATTGACGTAGAGCTGTTGAGGGCAGGACCATTAACCATTATCTGAAGTCTGCTGCTCTGAGCATGTCAGTTGGAGTTATGACATCATCGTGTTCCATGACACAGGTGTTTATATTTGAGCTAACGAGGTGTCCAGAGATCAAAGGTTTCCATTGTTCTGAATGAGAGATAAACCTCTTACATGTGAATGTTTTGTTGAAGAACCGTAACAGATATCGGTGAAATTTCAAAGCGTGAAGCATCTCAAGGAAGTTGAGTATCTGAAGTGTGCTTTTTGTGTACTTTCGGGTTAATAATGTGGCCTTTTTGGCAGATTAACTAAAGGTGTGCGGCTGCTGCTGTGAGGAAATATCAGCCTGAAATTACAATGGGCTTTAATGGAGACATGTTGAACGTTTTTGTCACTTCATGCCCTCAAGAGGCATTTTGTTTAATTATTTGTCATTTTTCAAGCTACGAGATGTTTTCCTATGTTTGTCATCAACAATTATGTCTCAGGAATGTAGGGTTTGGGAATTATGGCAGTTTAAAAAAAAGATATGAAGGCAAATTTCAAACTGTCCTCCACTCTAACTCTGACATCACGCACTCTGCCTTAACGAGCTGCGCAATGTTAAAGTTAAAATGTAAAAAATGTGATGAATTATGGGATGTATCTCTGGAATTATGAAAGTCCTGAATGATAAAAGTAATAGCCATCGATTCCCGACCGAGCTGAACATTTTGATGTTTGAACGGAGTTTCTGCGATGTTCAATGCGGGAGGAGAAGAGGGCCAAAATAACAGGCGGAATAATAAAGAATTTTGTGTGTAAAAGAACAGATAGTTGGAATGCTGTTAACAGCATTCCCACTAAACTAACACTATATCAAAACGACCTTTTGTAATTTTTACTGACCCAATGGTTTTCTACCGATGGGTACTGGGTAAAGTTATCATACTGTTGAGATTTGATCCAGTGAGTTTTACATGTGGAGCTTAAGCCACAGAGGGGACCATTCAATAAAATAAACAGGCATGAGTGAATATGGAATTAATCCCAATCAAGTGCATTCATCTGAGCATCAACGGTGTAGAGATTGGAACGACGCAAAGATTGGATTGACTGGGAAACAGATTGAAGAAGACTGATGAAGCAATGACCCATCAATTAGTTATAGAGGCCCGTTCCTGCCAAGTCCTGTAGAACCCTTGGATTTGTAATGCCTGGTTGACCTTCACTGTGGCAGTCTATTTTACATTCACATGGCACTAATGAGACAGGGACCGGGCGTGATGAATTGTGCGGCTCCGCGTTGTGTTCACAAACCAGCGCATATGTCCTTCTGCGTAAACAAATATTCACAAATGACAGAAATGAGGAAGATAGACCGCATGCAATGTCGCATGAGTCTAACCGATGAATAAAAAATGATGTTTGTATCGTAGCTATTTGTACAAGCAGCCTAGGAGAGTCAATAATGTGTCTTGGGTTGAATTCCTGAGGATGCAGAATCATATTTTTATTCTGGTTAACAATAAACAAAGTGGTACAAAGTGGATCTGGACTGTTGAGCTGGAAAGCCTCCAGTTATAGTGGGAAAACTCATTAAAGTTATCCGTTATAAGATGGTAACAGGCCTCCTGAATAAAATATTTGTTATTTGGTTTGGTTGAGATTTTACGCCAGGGGTGTCCAAACTTTTTTCACCGAGAGCCACATACAGAAAAATATACGAAGGGCTGGTACACTCACTAGAGTTATATCGCCTCAGTTCAGTTATAAGTTAGCAAAATCAATAAAATGTAGGTAAATTATGCTTGTGAGTGTTGGCAGCTAGAAAAGGACTTTCGGGCGGCACCAAAGTTGTTCTGGAAAACTGTCCGACACTTCAGGAGGGGGAAGCAGGGAGCCATCCAAGCTGTTTACAGTAAGGATGGGACGTTGTTGACCTCAACTGATGGAGTGTTAGGGCGTTGGAAGGAACACTTTGAGGAACTCCTGAACCCGACAACTCCGCCCTTTATGGTAGAGGCAGAGCTGGAGTATGACGGGGGATCAACACCAATCTCCTGGGGGGAGGTCACTGAGGTCGTCAAACAACTCCACAGTGGCAAAGCCCCGGGGGTGGATGAGATCCGCCCAGAAATGCTGAAGGCTCTGGGTGTTGAGGGACTGTCATGGTTGACAGGTCTCATCAACGTTGCGTGGAAGTCGGAAACAGTACCGAAGGAGTGGCAGCCCGGGGTGGTGGTTCCCCTTTTAAAAAAGGGGGATCAGAGGGTGTGTGCCAATTACAGAGGCATCACACTACTCAGCCTCCCCGGGAAAGTTTACTCTAAGGTACTCGAAAGGAGGGTCAGGCCGATTGTCGAATCTCATATTGAGGGGGAACAATGCGGATTCCGTCCTGGTCGTGGAACGACGGATCAGCTTTTTACTCTCGCAAGGATCCTGGAGGGGGCCTGGGAGTATGCTTATCCGGTCTACATGTGTTTTGTAGACTTGGAGAAGGCATATGACCGAGTTCTCAGGGAGGGGGTCTCTACTCAGGGCCATCCAATCTCTGTACTCCCAAAGCGAGAGCTGTGTCCGGGTCCTCGGCAGTAAGTCGGACCCATTTCCGGTGAGGGTTGGCCTCCGCCAGGTCTGCGCTTTGTCACCAATCCTGTTTGTAATATACATGGATAGGATTTCGAGGCGTAGTCGTGGGGGAGGGGGTCTGCAGTTCGGTGGACTAAGGATTGCACCACTGCTTTTTGCAGATGAGGTGGTTCTAATGGCTTCATCGGTCTGCGACCTACGGCATTCACTGGATCGGTTCGCAACCGAGTGTGAAGCGGCTGGGATGAGGATCAAATCTGAGGCCATGGTTCTCAGCCGGAAACCGATGGACTGTCCACTCCAAGTAGGGAATGAGTCCTTACCCCAAGTGAAGGAGTTCAAGTATCTCGGGGTCTTGTTCTCGAGTGAGGGAACAAACAAATTAAAACTATAAATTGCTCCACTTGCTACTCTCCTTATAACATGTAAAATCACATTACAACGTACCCCAGTCCATCTGCCTAGCCTTTAGCAAGTAGGATAGCTGCCAGAAGCAACAAGTCCTCCAACTCATACGACCAAATAGGTTGATTGTTCCAGCCCTTATTACGACCAAATATATCGTTTGTTCAAGCGCTTAATACGACCTATAATCACATTTTAAATGTTTCGACCTCTAGTGCTCCCGTTGATTTCAAACGTTACAGAGGGTCGTTTATTCACACATAACCCTCTCTATAAAATCCTAAATTGTAGGATAGTTTGGCCATTAAAATGCTTTTTGATTCGATTTCTAGCGAGAAGTATATATTGTACTTTTAGAATCCACGTTCAGTCGATATGTAGGATTTATAGTTTGATAGATATTACGAAGATGATTTGAGGTATGTGGCAGCTTCCATGTAAAGTTACGGGGTGAAAACAGTATTTCCGGTCTCGACGTTTTCATAATAAAACCAATGATCAAATGATTTAACAGTGATATCTGCAGTACTCATCCACTAAAAAACATCAGTTTATCCTTGTTAATTATACAACATTAATTGGTTTAAATTCTGTACAATGCTTTTGTTTTTCCCATAGGTTTTTCTCTTTCGATTCTGAGAGACACATTTCTTTTTTCAGAGGTTTTGATAGGCTAAAACATCGAACTACACCCATAATCCTGGATGTTTTAGCCGCAATGCACTTTGGGATATGGTGTTTATGCGATATGAAATCGGAAAAACATTTTTTTTTAAATAAAATAATACTTTATTCTGAGTGTTCTTGCTTTTCTCTTTGGAAGTCATCACATAACGGCATTGTAATACACGGTTCGGCTGCATTAAATATTGCACATCTGCCATAGTTATTTATTTATAGAGCCCTGATCAGAAGACCTTTTGACAAACTGGAAGAAATGCCGCCAAAACTGAATACGTGACGTGGATCATAAATATATCAGCAATTAAACAACATCTTCCATTTCTTTTCACAAAATACGTCTCCTTGCAGTATCAACACTAATTCGGCTGACTTTTATATTTGATCCAATTAGTAGATAGTCTGTATTTACACCATAACGGTGCACAGCTGATAGAAAGGGACTTGTAGTTTTTAAAGATATTACTGATTTACTGAACTACCTTTCCAACTCCTCAAGCAGTTGACTGTTACAGGTCTATTCAGGTTCATGGTACAATGCATAAGCTTCAAATCGAGAGACTGAAACTGTATTTTCCTTTACCGTTCTGTTTTAATTTCACAATAAAGTTAATAGTCACATTATGTTTGATATTATTATGTTTTATTAACTAGACCACTGTTTTTTTAACCCGCACCGCCTAGTGGTTAAAGCACGTTATTGAATTTAGTTGTTGATTACGTTTTATTTGATGAAAACATTGAAATATTAAGAGTAGTCTACACACAAAATAGGGGGAAAGTAGAAGGCATGATAGAAATATAGAATAGAAAATATCAAGAAGATACTGTAGTGATCTCTACAATAAAACAGTTTAGTGCAGGACGTCCAAAGATATTAATAGGAGGATGTGCAAAACAGACAAACTAATAAGGCTTTATTTAAACATTAAAGAATACTTTAAGTTAAGGTCTTCTTTTGAATAAGAAAAAAACGTTGGGGGTATCCACAGATAAATATGAAGTCTGACAAAGTACTTAACGTCTAATATATTGCATAGTTTATTTTGGCACTTGACAATCACCTTCCCTGAATTTGCCTCAGGTGTAACTAAAGTCTGATTCAAGGGTTGTTTATATTTCACCTCATTAATCAGAATCTGCAAAGTAACTAAAATAAATGTTGTGGAGTAAAAATACCAGGTTAACCTCTGAATTGTAGTGGAGTAGAACAAAGTAGTACATGCTGCTGTAACAAAAACATTTCCCAACTTGGGATCAATAAAGTATATCTTATCTTATCTTATCTTAAAGGGCCCATGTCATGCTTTTCCGGTTATTACCCGTCCCCTTGTGTGTTATGAAGGTTTTTATGCATGTAAACGGTGTGCAGAGTCAAAACCCTCAAAGTACACCCTGTAGCGAGTAAAACTCTAACACAGAAAATACCTCCCCAAAACGCCTCGTTGGAGATACGTCACTGTCCATTTGATTCTTCCGGGTACCGGTACCCGGAACAAAATGGACCAATCCGGAAGAGCTATGTCCACACCCAGCGGCGCTGGCCGCACCCTCTGCCAGCCTAACATTTATTGTTGGAAGCTCTGGTTCAGACGGAAGAACCACGACGAAGTGCGCGGCATTTCACAGACGAAAGCTTCAAAAACATTGCCCAGTTTGAGGCCGGATATGCACAGCATTTGAAACTGAAGGACGATGCTATTCCTAGTTTGTTTGGACCATTTCGAGCAGGGGAAGATTTGGGTACACAACCTGTAAGTTTGCATTGTTATTTGTGTATTTATCAAACAAGACTTGTTTAGATGTGTAAACTGTGTCGGACTGCTAAGCCATTGACACAGTGCTAACTGCTAACTAAGTTGCTAGCGTTTCCATATATCAACTCTAATATCAGCAGATGGCCTTACATACATGTATCTCATAGCAGGAGAATGTCTACTATACTCCGGGTGATTTGCCGTAGGGTCAGTCGCGAAACGTAATTACATTATAGCTGGCGTAGCGTGTATGCTACCGAGCTAACCAACGGAGCTAGACATGGGTTTGCTCGGGAAAACATTTTTGTTATGCCAGCTACAATGAATGGAGCAGACTACCCGTATAAGATTGCAATTGTAAACACGTTCTTGCTAGCCTAATATGAATCACTAGCTTTTGTTCATAGTGGTTTTATTACACTAAACAAGCCCAGCTTACTGGGCTAACGACGTTGCTAGCGTTTAAATATATCAACTACAATGTCAGCAGATGGCCTTACATGTTTGTCATGGCAGGAGAATGTCTGCAGTCACACACGGTATACTCATACAGTATACTCCGGGTGATTTACCGTACATTGTGACAGTACATGTACATACTGCATGTATAGCTAATGAGGCTAGCTATACATGCTAGCGGAAAACAATGTATTCATGCCAGTTACAATGAATGACCGAACGTAGCAGACCACCCGTATAAGATTGCAATTATAAACAAGTTATTGCTAGCCTAATATGAACTACTAGCTTTTGTTCATAGTAGTTTTATTACACTACATTATAATTGCCAATCCTCCGAGCTAGCGTTCATATCGTATTTGCTACCAAAGGTAAACAAGAAAGCTAGGTTAGCATATTAGCTGGCAAGCTTACTGTGTTGATAAGATAGATGGATTAGATAGATCCACACTCCTACCACAACTACTACTAACGAATCTAAAACAACTAAGTTTCTCTAATATTTTGTGATTTGCATTTGATTTCGTCCAGCCAAATCCAAAATACATGACGGGACTACCACACTGATGCATCGTCCTAAAAAGCCCCGGCTGCGATAGGCAAGATGCCGACAACGGGGAGGAATGGATGATATACCGTGTATATACCTATAACATATCATTCATATATAGCAAACCATGATATGATTTCTCATCAAACAGTAGTAGTTTATTACAGGTAAAAATAACTTACTCTTTGTTATGACCGGCTCGTAGGCCACAACGGAAAGACAAGGAGACATACACGAGTTTACAAAACCACGGCACATTTATTGTGGTAAATGCAGAGATAGGTGGTCGAGGGGAGAGGATCGCCGAGTTCGTCCTTCTGCAGCCGCTTTGGAGAGAGACAGGGGCCGCCGTGTGACTCCGGGAAGCTGGGCTTAATATCACCTCGGCTCCGGCCAGGTGTCCGTGATCGCGCTGATTAGCCTCTTCAGCGCCACCCCATCGTAAGACAAAGGCCCTGGGGCCGTCACACTCTTCTATAACAACAGTTGTAGGTACAGTTCGGTTAGTTAGCGTATAAAATATACGGCTGTACCGACGCCATTATAAGACTGATGTTCCGAGACCGAGCCGAAAAAAGCACTGTTAGACATGGGCGGAGCCACTCTGGTGGTTGACTAATCAGAACAGAGTGGCCGAGCTGACCAATCGGAGCACACTAGGCTCACAGGGAGGTGGGGGCAAGAACTCCAACGAGTCGTTTAGTGGAGAGAGTGAATACTGCTGAATACACATACTTTACAGAGATGCTGTATGCGAAACCAATGTGAGTTTGGAAAATTGCACAGTATAAATCTATTTTAGTATACCTGGATACAGGTCCAGCCCACACATATGCTCCACGGTGCTACAGGTATTGCACTTACAACTACAATAAGCATGTTAATGTTAATCTAAAACAGCTCCGGCGTTCCACTAGCACCCCCCCCCACCCCCCTAAAGTGGGTTATTGAACCTGAAGCTTGTTGCTTCTGCCCTGGGAGACGAAGAGAGTCATCCCCCGTTTCCTCGACTACGGTCTGGGAGCCGACAGGAAAGTTCAACACACAGATGGCCAGTCCGCCCCTTTGTAGCATATTATTTCAATGAGAGATGAGCAGATCGCTACTGGGCTTTCAACTAAAGACACAGCCACGCAAAAACTGCGGCATTTGTACAGCTCCTTATGGGTACTGCAATTTGTGAAGTGCTTTCCTCTGTGGTGAAACGATCAGCCCTGCACCACGGAGGAAAGCGGCAGAAAGTCGCCAGGAGTTAAAGAGAGCGGGGCTGCGTTGCGTGCATGGCTTCCTTCTGCAGGTAACGGGGAGACGCGCTCTGACTCAGTGTCAGCTCTGTTTGTGATAACTTATGCATACTGTGCACAGATAATTTGAAGACTTCACCCAGTCAAGTGTAAGAAGCCAAATACTGCAATAAACAAGCATTGAGACCCAAACGTTGTTAGATCATGTTTGCATAGCGGAGGTTTATGCAACGTTAGTTTAATATTCTTGTGAAATGCAACAAGTTGGACAGGGTCACCACTGTAGGAACACAGAGCTGCAGTATGATAGCAGCAGAGAGAATATGCCCTGTGTAGCGCACATTATACAGAGGGTGATCACAGCGGCTCTTTGGGACAGAAGCTTTATCGATGCTTAAGCTAAGTGTCGGACATTTTTCAGAATTCATGCCAATAATTCAGAAATCTATGGGCTCAGAACAGTCTCATAATACATACATGCACAAAGAAGGATTCACACTTGTATTTCCGGATCCACACTTGTGTTTTTCAATGCACACACAAATGTGTTCCGTTTCATATACATGTAAATAAAATCCAAATACACAAAAAAGTTTTACATATGTATTTTTGATCCTTACATATTTGTTTTCCGTTTAAAACCGCTGCACCTACAACACAAACCGCTTTCTGTGCATGGATCGCTGTGCATTCGTGTGTGTGTTTTTTGAGACTCTCCTGACTGTTAGGATTATGTTTTAAACAGGACAAGGCAATGACTGAAGACGTTTAAATGGTTTATTGTTCGGAGACTCAGGCAGGTTTGGAGACTATGGAGGTCCGGAGTGGAGGTAGGTAGTTCAGGCTGGACTGAGAACAGGGCAGGCAGGTATGGTGAAGGAAGAAGCAGGCAGGTTGGCTGGAAGCTCTGGTGACCGATGGCTGAGGGATCGCACTGGAAGCACAAGGAGAAACTAAATTACAAAAAGTACAGAATAACAAAGGGCTGGAAAACACTGGTTTCAACTGGGACACATGAAAGGTAGGGTGAATTCTCATGGAGGGAGGGAGGCAGCTTGAGTCTAACAGCAGATGGATTGATTATGCGCT
>CALSBW010020523.1:0-12386 GCA_943590975.1 Lindbergichthys nudifrons | reverse complement strand
ATTTTAAGTTCCTTTCCTGGGAGCGAGAAGATCACGAATATCTACACTATAGATAGAAAAAATTACAAGTACGAATCAGGTGACCGTCAGGGGAGTCTCAAAAAACCCACACACGAATGCACAGCGATCCATGCACAGAAAGCGGTTTGTGTTTGTAGGTGCAGCGGTTTTAAACGGAAAACAAATATGTGAGGATCAAAAATACATATGTAAAACTTTTTTCTGTATTTGGATTTTATTTACATGTATATGAAACGGAACACATGTGTGTGTGCATTGACAAACACAAGTGTGGATCCGGAAATACAAGTGTGACTCCTTTTGCGGATCATGAAATACAAGTGTGAACCCTTCTGTGTGCATGTGTGTATTATGAGACTGTTCTGAGCCCATAGAAATCATGCTACTGTAAGTAAAACCCTCTGATTTCTCTATCCAGTTTGTAATGCATTTCTTTATTACAACACCACATGTGTATTTGTATTTGTATTTGTTTTACTTCTAATTACTTGCAGGTCTCCCTTGAAAAAGAGATCAATGATCTCAATGGGATTTCACCTGGATAAATAAAGGTTTTGAATTGAATTGAATTTTGAAAAGTAAATACTATTTCAAACTTCTGATAATTCATTATCACAGATTATTGATTGAAACTGCTTCTTGAAACATGAGAATCGATTTAGATTCCCTAGCTGGCCCAACCAGGCTGGCCCTCATGAGTCATAGTAGTTCATGGAGCCTATCCGGTCTTTCTACATCACCCTGGGATTTTATTTACCTTTGCACACATTTCAATAACATTTCCATACACTTTTGTTGGCTTATTATTCCACACAATCATGTGTTGGGCCTATGGAGAGTGGAATGTCATTCAACATAAAAACTGTATAATTTGTCATTTGCACTTTTGTAGTTAGTTGTTAGTTAGCGCTGGCGGCCTATGGGCACGCTAACTTCTGCAGCGGACACAGGTTTGAATCTGCCTTGTTCTCCGCTTACGCAATAATACAATAAAGGCTAATATGGCCAAAACGTTTTTTTGTTGTATTAAGTAGGTAGGTAATGGGCCATCGTTGTCGTCCACCGCTCAAAAATCTAATTATTTCAACCTTGACTTATATTTTCCGCTGACCATTGAACGCGCAACTAATCAGATAACAGCTGTATATAGTGGTGCAAGCTAACAGGTAAGGTAACCAAAGAAACAAAATGTGTGTCCAAGTGTGTTATAATGCTCCCAGCTGTGATCGTAATGTTGTACAGTATCACACAATGAATGAAAGCCACAGTTCCAATCATCATTACCTCAATTTTCTGGTCATTCATTTTCCTCACTTCCTTTTTCATTCTCTCCAAGTAACCTAACAAGCAGCGACGTGCAGTCAGGGGAGGCAGGGGACGCTACGCGTCGGGATCCTGATCTGCCTGACAAGGCTCCATTAAAATATAAATATTTTTAGTGAATTACTGAGTTTAGGCACGTTAATAACGTTTTAATGAAGTTGAATACAGAATATTCATATTTGTCAGTGATTTCATGTCAATTCGGCGAACATAAACATAAATGATCGTGGTGAAGATGATGATTAAATTAGGATTAAAAATCGAGAGCCAGCTGCATTTCCTCTCGTTCGTTTTTTTCGACTAAACAACATTATTTTGTTAAATAACAACATGGTGATGTTTTGTAAATGATTACATGTCTTATTTAGCACAGACTATGATCCTATCCGTGACATATGGATCTTAACAAAGATCCGCTATACAGCAGTACCCGACATACTGTCCATCCAGCTTACTGTATCGAAGTTGATTTCACATGAGCCCCAGTGTGGAACCCCACTGCACCCCCTGGTGGATCAATGATCCATTGCAGCTGGCTTCACAATAATTACATGTATTTATCTCATGTCAGACTGGGGGCAGGCTCTTCATCACTGGCCTTTCACGGGCCGTTCACGGGCCGACCACGACCCTCGCGTTTCAAACTGTCCTAAATAAGCTGCTACATCTGTATCGCAGCTTTCGGTTTTGGCTACGCGTCTCTCTCACTCCTTATTTGGTAACGTGAAGGTTCGAGTGATCTGTGATCTTGAATAGCGGTGAACGCTACAATATGAACAGGCTCGTGCTTGGCCCACTGGTATTGTTTGTTTATTTATTTTGAAAATTAACTAGCAACGCCGTGCTGTCATAGCAACTGCTAAACTACTGCAGCAAAAAAATCCTGGAGGTAATCAACGAGGTCAAATACAAGACTAAACAATAGCTACTTAAAGGTGGGGTAGGTCATTTTGGAGAAACCAGCTCGAGATCGCTAGAATTTGAAAATACACAACCGGAAAAAATCTGCCACTTCCTTACAGAGCCCCTCCTCCAACACACACGAACGCGCACATGACCAATGAGGGTACGAGATAAGTTTCTGCACAGATGGAAGGCTGACAGGCAGGTAGGCCATCCAGTTATTTTAGCCGGGCCGGCTAACATGATTGGTCGTGCTTTTTACAGTACTACGCCTTCCACAGATGACATTTTTTTATGGATTTTTTGTCAAAAAACTTAAGATATTCATTGCTATCGGGATGTTAAGAACATTCCATGGAATATAACAAAAAGTGTATCTCGAGCCGGTTTCTCAAACTTACCTACCCCACCTTTAATTGCAATGAGGTACACCATTTTAACATTTTTCAGGATAGATAGATCGATAGACACTATTTATCCGAAATTGGAAAAATAAAAAGGGAAAAAAATGAATTAACTACAAATACAATACAAATATATACAACATTACAGTAGAAAAGTATCTGTATAAACAACAGTATAAATAAAATACTGAATATATTTGAATACTCCAAGTATTTTAAATGAAGGTACATCAATTATTCTGTTGACATGATAGTGAATGAAATTCTCCTGATTCTGTGACAGTGTCTGTGGTCAAAAGGAAAACAATATTTTTTTAATAGACCCATCAGAAATCCATTAAGATGTTATATAACGTCTTGCCGGTACACATATTTGTGCTGAATCTGCTGACGTCACAGGACAGAAGTGCCACTGTAAAAGTGTCCATTCATCCTTTTTGTCTTAGATCTCAAAACATATGCACACCCACAAGCACTCTCAAACATAAGTGATGAGAACAAAGAAGGTGTGTTGCTATCTTTCTCACTCCGACATGACATGACAAGTGGCTGTTGTATATGTACGCCTGCAGACACCCCAATTACCAGGCCTTATTATTCATTGCTGATTGAATTTATACTGCATTTAAATTTCGCTTGAGTGAAAAGAATGGAAATAAATCTGGGGAGAAATGATTACGAGTGGGTGGAGAACAAGGGAGCCCAAAATATGAGATACTGCTCTGATCACAGACAGATCTCAATGACAATACCTTCTCATTTTCAAATATATGAACAGTGATGTGCGGGGTTGTGAGGTGTATGGGGAGGCACAGCCTATTATCGGAGCAAGAACCCAATAGAGGAGTCTTAAAATCACCATTGAAATGGGAGGTTGCCCAGTTCATTGTTTAAGGGGCTGTATGTTTTATGTTTTGTATCAGCATTCTTTATAACACCCACATTGGCCAACAATTAAGTTAGCAATCCATTTGAAATGACCATGTTAGTTTATGTCCCTTCAATTAAAGTAGGTCCACAAGCCCAGGCATTGGTCTCCAATTGTTTATCACTCCCTGTTTCACTGAAAAGAAGCCCGATTATGGTTTTCTCTTTTCTGTGGTATATAAAAACGTTTTTTTGCATGTAAATGGTCTGCAAAAGCTAAAATTCCAAAGTTTCCTCCAGAGGGAGTTTCTCTACCACTGCCTGAAATTACTCATTTGCTTTTTCATTGGAGTATGAAAGGTGAAGCACTGGTATAATCCAAATATTTTTAATTAAAGTGGCAGCTTATATAGTTTTGATTATTTTTTTGGGCCGGTCGAGATGCCCTGCACACACCACAGGGTAAGATCTTACTATTTCTTCCTTTCTTTTTGTATTAAGTTCTTCAATAATAAAGCGTTGGTTAAAATTATTTAAGATAGCAATCATGATTATAGTAATAGCCATGATTACCCATGGAAATGTATCATTCAATTTCCATTCAATCGTTTTCTGATTTACTTCTCTGCTATTATCAGTTGTTGTTTTTTTAGATTAAATAAGAGTGAGATTTACCACAGAGATATATATTCAGTTTGTAGCATCCTAAAGGCAATTTGAGAAAAGCAAGGCTTCAGGTTATAGATAGATGATTGTGTTTTTTCTCTAACCTACAGACAGACTGTATGTGTGTTTTAAAGGGACTGTTGCCTATTTATCCTGCATCCCTACTGACTAACTCAGCTGAGACCAAATGTCCTGATCTGACTGGTCTACAGCAGCAGACTGGGGTAAATACTTTTAACCATGCTCCCATTTCATTTCCCATTTGTTTAGTTTCTTCACACTTAATTTGTTTGTCGCCTTAGGGTCTTTGTTGTAGTCAAGAGGAAACAAAGAGATTCACGCAAAATGGGAGGGCGTGTGGCACAGTGGATAGAGCCTTGGTGTTGGGATCAGGGGGTCACAGGTTCAAACCCCACTGCAGTCAGCATGTCGTTGTGTCCCTGGGCAAGACACTTCACCCCAAATTGCTCCTTTGGGGATTGTCCACAGTAATGAGTATTTTAGATCGCTTTGGATAAAAGCATCTAACAAGTAACATGTCAAGAGAATTTGACTCCTGTGTTTGGTAAAAGCTAGAAAAAGTAGAAAGACTTTCTCTAAAACAGCATCCATATGAACATTACAACTTTTTGTTGTGTTCAATACGTTCACTCTGGCAAGATCATACACAGAATTATTAAGGGGCTTTCAGAAAGTATGTACAAAAAAGAACTCCCCCTAGGTAGCATTGAATAATAGGATCAACATTGCCAAAGCAAAACCAGGTATTATCTTTTTTACAACAAATATAATTCAATTCATTTATTCACAAAAAGGTTTAAAAAAAATAAGGACAATCACCAGACATAGTGATCTGTGGAATGGGAAACCCCGATATGCTATTGTGAGCTTTGAATAGGGGCAAGGACACTAAACAGAACGTTTTCAAAATATGTAATATGTTACTGTGTTCATGTATTATAGAGAAACATTTACAAGATAAAACATGTAACACCAACTATACCAATAAACTGAACTAACTTTTATCCCTCAAAATAAATAAATAAGTAGATAAACATACAAAGTTAAGGTAGAAATGTGCATTTAAAGTCACGTGAACGAGGCAGATGCAGTCATGCTTCAGGTTAGCCAAATAAACTACACTCCAGATAGTCCTTCCGACTCGTAGCTAACGCTGTTAGCCCGTCCATTTCATTAGCCAGTGATCTTACGTTGCCTAGGATGAAAGAGGGCAGACGCTGCTTATATCTAATTTTTCCGGATAAAATATTTGTCAGTATTTATTTTTGCCATAAGTCTCTGTTGATAGGACCCAGCTCTCCTCCTTGATGGAGTTCCCCTATAAGGGATGGTGGGCGAATCTAGGCCCAATTCCAAGAAAGATACAGCATTTCCTGTTTCTGCCGGAGAGAGGGGGTTATGTCCTAAAGGCCCTGACACACCAGGCAGTCACCAGAGAACTAGCCGACGCCGACTGTTGCGTAAGCGAGTTCTCCTGCGTCTTGGCCATGTGTCGCACTGGAACACACCGCAAAGATTTCAGCCGAGCACGTACGAACTGCGCATGCGTGAGTGGCAATAACTCTTGTTATGACCGGCTCGTAGGCCACAACGGAAAGACAAGGAGACATACACGAGTTTACAAAACCACGGCACATTTATTGTGGTAAATGCAGAGATAGGTGGTCTAGGGGAGAGGATCGCCGAGTTCGTCCTTCTGCAGCCGCTTTGGAGAGAGACAGGGGCCGTGTGACTCCGGGCAGCTGGGCTTAAAAGCACCTCGGCTCCGGCCAGGTGTCCGATCGCGCTGATTAGCCTCTTCAGCTCCACCCCATCGTAAGACCTGCAACACACCTGCACAAAGGCCCTGGGGCCGTCACACTCTCCTTACCAGCAGGCGGCGGTAGTGTGTATTCGTCATTCAAAATAGGCAACAACTGGAAGACAGAGAAGAAGAACAGACTGTGATATAAACAAACAACAAATAGCGTGTGCGTTCCATTTTCACTCTCGTCCATCGAAAACATGTTTCGTGCGGTACTGCAAGACATTCTCAAGAAACAGTCTCTCAAGAGGCAGAAGCGAAGAATTAGGAGAAACCGCACTAAATGGGTGAAATCATGGATACTACAGCGAGAAGCTCATGGGGCGTTGGGATATTTTCCTCAAGCTTTGGTAAAGTGTATTCTTTGAATGCAGATTTGGGTTCTGCCCGCTCTGTATTAATGTCATGTGGATTTTCCTGTCATGTTGACAGGTTATCATCATGTAGGCGTTGATAAAAGCTCATTCTAATGTTGTGTTATGTGTGTATGAAGGTACGAAATAAAGTTTTGCATTGCCTATCCTGCTATTTGTGTTTATTCTTTTAATCACACAGCGATAAGAAACAATAACAATGTGTCTACATAACTGTCAGTTGCAGCCCTAGCTTTAGTATTGGTTATAGTAACAGCTACAACATTAAAATACTTCTAGGCAGATTGAGGAGGATAATGGGAGAATGAACAGAGAGAGGGGCAGAAACATCCATCTGAATAATAGTAATAACTTTATTTGTATAGCTCCTTTCATACAGGGGATTGCAGTTCAAAGTGCTTTACATCAGTAAAGCCTGGTGTGTCTGGGCCTTAAAGCTTGCTGCTGTATTGACACCCTCCACCTTAAAGGAGTGATATTACAGACGGAGTGGGAGTAGGTAGGGGCCGGTTTGGGTCCTTACATTTGATGCTAAATTGCTTCAGCAGTTGGAGTTAGAACAATCAAGTGTGGATATTGTTAAGTTAAAGCAACAGTTTGTACAAAACGACCTCTGAGCAGAGTCTCTCTGGTGTGTTTCCTTCTCTTTTTGTGTACTCCGTGTTCCCGGTTTGCCTCTTTATGTGCATGTGTGTGCCTGTTCTTATCTTGCTCTCAACACACCTGGCTTCAACAAGCTCATCAACCCTCAGTATATGAACCCGGCTTACCTTTCTCTCCTCACCAGATTGCTGTTTCAGTCTCAAAGGAGGGCAAAGGACAAGAGCTTGTGTCTTTGATGATAGGTTTCCTCATGGTGTTGATGAGAAACTAATAAAATAAACAAGGGGGCCAAATGAAGAGCAAATGTTAAAATCTCTGCTAGAAATTCACCACACGCCACAATCAATCTCACCCTCTCTACTCTCATTTCTCTCAGACAGATACAGGGATTAAGATTTTATCCTGTTGACAAATCGAGAATGTTGAAATTCACTATCTACTTTACTCCCTGCAGTTGGATTAAATGCTACTTAATGGTCTGAGCTCCATTGCTCTAAAGAGTGCCTTTCTACCCTGAGCCAATGAACCATATACATTTCAACAGCATTTGTGCTGGCTGTTTATAAAAACCTTAATGCGTCTTTGGATTCAAATGTCATACAACTTGTTACAATCTTCTTTATTGCAGCCTTTATTCATTTGTGGGACAGGGTGGCACTGTAAACATTTCCAGGCCCTGTCCTACCCTGAAGTAAAGTATTGAGGTGGACAGGGTCTGACTTCAAAGTGCTTTGGTCCAGGAGTCTGAAATTTGGACTTAACGATCTGTCAGCCATGTTGTGAAAAGCCGATGAGACAGCCTTTAATGTTTGACCTACTCTGTGTGAGGGGCAGCACCACTGTCAGAAAAACTTTTTCAGATATGCTTCAAACCACACTGGGAGGTCCCAAGGGATGGAGACGTTTCAGATGTCTAGCTTTGAGCAATGTTGAGATGTGTCCCTCTCCACTTCAAAAACGTTGGGCCTCGGGTATGCCAAGTGGGCAGAGGCTATATCTCCCACAGGCAAGTGGTGAACTGAACATAACCTGAAATATGACGCTCTGCTGACACTACACGTGTTCATGCAAACACTGCCCCTTTTATGAACTACAGGCTAAAAACACCTTAGAGGCTTCTCAATACTCTAATTTCCCCTCCTCGACTCCTATCCTCGAGACTTAGTCCCGCCCACAGGAGATGCGAGCGGAGGACTCGAGGAGGGGAACCGAGGAGAGAGGAGGGGAAGCAGCAGGCGGTTAGAGAAATGAGAACTCCTCTCCTCTGAGCGGTCATATTAAAGCGACGTCTGTTAATTATTACGTGGCAACAGCTGCATCAGCTGTCAAGTGTTTTGTCATAGCGCTGCATTTTATAATCTCTGTTAAATCAGCTGAACATTGTTCCCCCACATATGTACATTTAATTCAATTTGCAACAAGGAATAGTATGACAAGAATGTATGAATATTTTCAACACATAGGCCTACTAGCATCTCTTCTGTATTGTGCCGCACTAAAACATTAGTATGAAAAGTACCCTACCAATAAAGGGAGACATATACATTAGGCTTATATACGTTTGATATATTTACACGTGCACACACACAAAAGCCTAAAAAACCCAATGACTGTCTATACACTATACCAGTGACGAGCCGTCAGGGCCCTCTAGGCCCTCTCTGAGGGCCTAAGATATTCTTAAAAATAATATTTGAAAACATTTAATTGTATTTAAAATAACATTTCCAAAGAAATAAATCCTTCGAATCTGCCTGTTCAGTTTCTGTTGGAATGTGAAGGGTTAAATGCTGTCTCTGGGAGTTATGTGAAGACGGGAGAGCTTGGTGGTCCTGCTGTAAATTCACAGTACAATGACAGTACAATTGACCAATCATATCTTCCCTCTAAATGGGTGGGCTTTATTTTCGCGGACTTTATGACAAGTTCCGCCCGCTGTGAAGTCTATGCAAGTGGTGCAGTGACGCGTCCTAAAACCCGGAAGTAAGCTGCGCTCGGGTTCCCTCGACAAAAAAGCAATGGGATTTCTCCATAGGATTTTGGAAAATAGCTCGAAATAAGGTCTGTGGACAACGAACCTGTTAGATAAATCGATAGTTACGGCTGTAACTACGGTTCTAGGATTCCCGGATGACCGCCAGAGGCGGTGCTTTAGCACTGGATATGTCCATCGTGCGCATGCGCCGTACGAGTACCAATAACAACAAAGTCACCTGTGACCCACGTGACACCGGCTATAGCAGCCGGATCTGTTCCCAGAATCTTCTCACGAGCACACATGAATTCTGAGTGACAGGAAACTCTGGCGGTCATCCGGGACTCATAGAACCGTAGTTACAGCCGTAACTATCGTTCTATTTTGTCCCTACTGACCGCCAGAGGCGGTGCTTTAGCACTGGATGACTTATACCAACCATGTCATGAAGAATCCAAGCCCTGGCTCACTACTGGAAGCAGCGGAGCTCGGCAAAAGGACTACGCCCAAAGAATGGGGAGTGGCGACATTAACCCGATAACAACTGGAGAATGTGCCAGAAGACGCCCACGACGCCGCGGCACAGATGGTCTCCAGAGGCGCCCCTCTCAGGGCAGCCCAAGATGTTGAAATGCTCCTTGCAGAGTGGCATCTCAGCCCCGATGGCAGGGGGTGGCCACTGGCCCCGTAGGCATGTGAGATGGTATCGACAACCCAGTGGGGCAGCCACTGGTAGAGGGCACACCTCCTTTAGTGCCGCTATGGCAAAAACAAGAGTTGCTCCGACTGCCGTATACAGGCAGTAGCCTCGATATTCGCCCTTTGGGCACCCACAGGGCACAGCAACTTCGACGTGCCGTTCTCCTGAATGTCAAAGCGTGCCAGCTGGGCAGGCTGATTGAAGTGGGTTTGTGGAAGCACCCTGGGCAGGAATGCCAAGGGCAACACCTGAGAGTCCCACCTCGGGCATGCATCGTTTATGGAGAGGACATGTAACTCCCCAACTTGCCTCCCTGAGGCCATGGCAAGCAGAAATGCTGCCTTCGTGGGCAGCCACCAAAGCCCCACCTGGGCCAGGGGCTCGAAGGGAGGAGATGATAGGGCATCCGGCAGCAGGGGCAGGTCCCAAGCCGGAGCCCTCGGGGTGCTAGGGGGACGCTGCCGTAAAGCCCCTCTTCAGGAAGAGGGACACCGACCTGAGGCACCCCGCCGTGGCGCCGTCGACCCGAACATGTCGGGCAGAAATAGCAGCCACATAAATTGAGAGTGGAGTGAGAACGTCCACTATCTAGAAGGGACTGCAGTCTGGGCAACAGTGTACCTGCTGTCCCAAGGAACATGCATATTCTTGCCCCTCCAGCGTGACAGAGAGTGGAGACAACGCTGCAACGCTCTGACTTTCCTGTGCCTGTGCCACTTGGCATCCAAGAGAAGGCTGTTCAGCCACATCTGCATGGGGCGCAACGACAGCGGGCCTAAGGGCCCAACGGCTGAGGCAGCCGTCAGTCTGCCCAAGGGCCGGAGGAACTGAATATAAGGCACCCTCTTGCCCGGCCCACGAGGAAGTAGGCATCCCTAAAGTCCACGGTTGCGAACCACTCCCCCTGTGCATGTGCTGCGGTCAGCATATGGAATGGCAGCACCTCCAGGAATCTGTCGATTCCTCTGAGGTCCAAGAGCAGGTGAAATCCGCAGACTTTCTTGGCCACGAGAAAGTACGCATAGTAGAACCCCCTGGGCTAAGCAGAGGGTCTAATGGCTCGATTGCCTCCTTGGGCAGAAGGACGGACAACTCTTGGGCTAGAGCTAGGGCATCTGCCGGATCGCTGACGACTGTCATTTTGGCCCGGCCGAAGGCTAGGGGCCGGAACTGCGGTTCGTACCCCTGGGTTAAGGTGAAAACCACCCAAGGGCCGGAAGTACAGACAGCCCAGTAGCTGAGCTGCCGCTGGGACCTGCGCAGATCACCACTGTAAGCTGGTGGCTGAGTGCGGCTGCTAGAGGGGCCCCTGGGCCTGCTGGGAGTGGGCACAGGCCTATAAAGACCCGAGAGCTGCTGCCTGGTCTGCCTAGCTTGGGCAGCACGCTCCAGTGCCTACAGGGCAGCTTCCCCAAACAGCTCCCCTGACTCGACTGGCACACTACGGAGGACATGTCTCCGACAGTGGTGACTAAGCAGGCCAAACCTGGCGACGAGTCTGCACCATAAGGACATGACTCGTCCCAATTCCCTAGCATTAGGGCAAAGGCTTGCAGTGATGCACCACTGAGGCCCAACAAAGAAGGCTCAGCCGGAGCCTGCTGCAGAGAGGTAGATACAGCCAGTATCAGATGGGAGAGGGAGTTCCCGTGCCGCTGTGTCGTAGGCCTTACAGAGCAGCTCGTTTGTGACCCTGCACTGAGGCCGAGGGCACCTGGCATCCGGGGCCAGAATCGGGGAGGCGATGGCAGGCTCAATGGATGGCAAGCGACCCAGCCCCATCCTCGCCGGATCCTGCATGGCAGCAGAGTGGGAGAGGGCCCTGGTGTGTCTCTAGCATGCATGGAGCTCCCTCCGGTACTCCTCTAAAGGAGGAACAGTGGGAGTGAAAGGGGCATGGTTATGCCTGAAGGAGGCGCAAGCCTAGGTCGGCCTGCGGAACCTGAAGCTGCAACCGTACCAGGGCCGCACGAATAATGGCCGCCATGGAGCCGTCCTCCGTGCCCTGCAAAGAGCTCTGAGCAGAGGAGTGGGAAGCCTCTTCGGGGGTGAGCGGGGCCCCGCCCCCCCCCCTTTCAAGAAGAGGTTCAGCCGGAGCCGCTAGCGACATGGCATCCTCAAGCAGAGGTGTGGCAACCGAAGGCGAGCCAGGCGGCAAGCTAGTAGCCCCCACACCGGCCCCTGGCTGAAGGGCCAACAGGAGCGGCTTTGTCTGCTCCATGATGGCAGCTAACCGATCCACCTTAGGGGACAGCCCACATGAATGAGCCATTCTGTGGGTAGCCAGATGCAGCGTAGCCGGGAGCGGGTGCGGGAACACAGCCTGCACCAGCTACCTGTTTAACAGAAAGAGTAGAGCGGTGCTGCTACTCGCCGAACAGAAAGAGGGATGTAATTACACCCACGTTACCAGCAGAGGGAGCGGGAGCGAGAACACTGCCTTCACCTAGCTGGATTAATAAACAAGGCAGTCTAGTGTCTACCAGGAGCGGGGGCGAGAACACTGCCTTCACTGGTTAAGTTCGAGACGAATGCCAGATGCAGCGTAACCGGGAGCAGGTGCGGGAATATGGAAAGCCCAATGTGCCATAATACGCATACATAGTTTCGCGCGAATATACGGACCTCCCCGTATATTCGCGCGAAAATACGCGCAAACTCTCGCGCGTATTTTCGCGGCGGTTTTTAATATGATAATGAGCACCTCCTTCTGATTTCCTTAGCC
>CALSBW010020519.1:0-19467 GCA_943590975.1 Lindbergichthys nudifrons | reverse complement strand
GTCAGAAAAATAAGTAGTGGAGTAAAGTAACGAAGTATTTGTACTCCACTGCTTCCCGGCTCTGCTCACCGTGTGGCAGAGTGATGCTGGCTCCGTCCACGATAGCCTGGGCCAGGTCGTGGTCGTTGCACTCCAGCGCCACAGTAGCAGCTTTCAGAGCGTCCCAGATCTCCTTTCGGCCCTCGAAGGCGGGCGCCGTGTCCCAGAACTCGTCCCTCTTGCTCCGCAGCTGGCCCTCCGTCATCGGGTAGTCGCTCTTCCACTTGGGGCGGTCTTTCTTCAGAGGCTCGTTACGTCCTGCGAGGGGAAGGAGAAGCAAGGGAGTGTCGTTAGGTTGTGAACAAGTGTGGTACAGGTACTGATGTCTGGAAACTCTTCAGGACAAACACTGCTTTTATATTCATATTTAACTATTCTCTAAACAGTGGTTCCCAACCGGGGGTACGGGGACCCCTAGAGGTACTTGAGGGGATCGCAGGGGGTACGTAGGTGCCTGGCGTTCTAAAAATAGCGCAAGTCATCGCCAAATAAATTACTTTTGTCTTACATGAATACATGAATATTCTTTTCAAATATGACGGATACAAGTTACTGTTCAGAGGGGAGGGGAGACATTATTGGCTTCCTAAATAAGTAGTGAGTCTTAACATAGTTTTGTTACCTGACAACAAGTGTACATTTCAAGTTTAAATGCATTTGTATTCAATGTGAGTTATACAAGTGACTTCCATTTAGGAGCAGTTGGGTTAAACATATCTGAGACCTATAATATGTTGATGAAAAATAGTATATGAGGGGACCTTTAAATGACATTTCAGATCGCAAGAATAAAAACAGGTCAACTACAGAAGCTCTGTGGTCTGTGTTTTGATCGACAGACACATATTGAGCCCAGAAAACCCACTTAGAGCTTTATTTCTATGGCAGAGGATGAGTGGAGAACAGGAAGCAAACACACTCAACATAAAAGATTAGGCGTAGTGTAAGGAAATAGTCGTTCGCATGCAAAAATTAATGCAAATGTAAGATAGTGACAACGATTGAGTAATTCCTGAAATATTTGCATGCTGCTTTTAATACCGGCACTTGATTTAAAGTGGACCTATCATGCTATACTTGAAACATATATTGTAGGGCCATACCTATATAAAACATGTCTGTGAAGTTTTTTTTTCAAAATACCAAACAGATCATGCATTTTAGCCATGCCTCATTTCGCTCTATTTGCTCTTTTCCAGCCCTGTTTTTGCAAGGGCTGATTCTGCTTTTGTGGCAGACTACAGCGCCACTTACAGGCCTGGCATATGTACTACAGCGTCTCCAGCGCTTTCGAGCGGTCTCTCATTCCCCTGATAGGTGGAGACTTGCCCATATAGGCGGAGCACCCCTTTTCTGATGTCAGACAAATTCAAATAATAATCAGCTCCGTTGCAGCCCCGTTTTTAGAGATTTGGGTATGGAGGAAAATAGAGAGGGTTGTGTTTTCTGACACTTCGTGAGTTCCCTGACACACCGGGGACACATATTCATGTATAAAAGAAATACAAAAGTGCATTTTGCATAATAGGTCCCCTTTAATATGGGGTTTAATGTTGCTGATATTCATTATATGCGAACATGCAGTGGGTACAGAGGACTCATACTGATAACTCGGAAGTTACTCATATACACATATATAAACAGGCTTTATGTCAACAAGCTCCTATCCTCAGAAAAAAAATTATATAAATATATATATATATAAATATAAATCTGAAAGCACATAACTATGACAAGACTACATTTATGATGTGCAAAGTAAAATTTTTTTAAAGATACACGGTGTACTCTAGTTTTCTTGTAAACAGTTGTCGTTACATTCAGTGTTTCTCTGCATTGTGTATATCTCTGAGGTCTGATAAACATGTTGAATGCATTGGAGATTCACTCACATTGCTCTAAATCGTCACTAATAGTAAAATAAGAGTCTGCAAAAACCACATTTGAAGTGATGTGATAACCCTAAACTAGTTTTTATGGTGCACAATTGTTATTACAGTCATTTACTATATTCTTACTCACATGGAATTTGTTTGTAATCCTTTTCCAGTACCACCACTGATTATAATGAATGTCGTAATCACGTGTAAGTATGCACACCATAATGCAATGTATAGGAAGGTTTATGAGCAACACAATATTCCCATAAACATCCTGTGCTTTCCTCTCGTATCACACACAGAGTTTGGCAGCAGAGAGAAATGCTAGCTGCCACGCTGTGTCATCCTGATCTAAAATTAGGAGGTCATCCAGAGTTTGCATTATTCATGAATCATGTGTAGAACTATATCTGTCCGGTAACCTTACCTGCGTTTCCCACCATTCAATATTAACACAAAGCACACCTAGGCCAGCAGAGCACTCACATTAGTGGAGGTCTGAGGACGCATGCTAACACGCTAGCATCAGGACAGTGAGCTAGCATTTCTGATCACCACTCAGCAGTTACATGTGTCAACAGTTACGGTTTATTCTGTAAGCTATGGGCTCCAGTCAAAGACACCACGATTTAGCACACCTGGACCTTTGCTAAGTCCCGCCCCTCAAATGCAGACTAGCCAATCATAGTGTCCATCAAAAAACTCTACTACTACTACTACTACTACGTATATAATGTAATATGAAGCAGATTGGTTCTTTCCAGGCTGTTTTTTTTGTACTTTCAAGCTGATGGTAAAACATGCATATTGCATTTCTGAGAGTGACAATTGTTACTGTTCTACATTAAAACCTTTGGCACTAACATTAACAGAGAACGTTAGCACATCACTAACCAGCGTTGTTTTGAACACTTCAATGACGTCACAGAAGTGGCGCTACGGCTATTGGGCCAACTCTCCACCTGTCAGGGGAATGTGGGGTTGGGCCACGGCCGGCCATTGCCGCTCGAAAGCGCTGGAGACGCTGTAGTACATATGCCAGGCCTGTAAGTGGCGCTGTAGTCTGCCACAAAAGCAGCGAAGAAGACTTCCCGCCCAGTTACCATGGTTACCCTTCTGTTTATTCTCCGCTGTGGCTTTTTTTCTCCCTCCCCGAGGCAAGCGTTTGCTCCCGCTGCTTTAATTCAATGCAATCCCTCCCCGTCGAGGCAAGCACTGTAATTCTCTTCGGTTAGTCCACCAGCAGATGACAAACACCCACCTCTCCGCCTCTTCCAAGGAACGAGGGGACCGTGCGGCAGAGTTTCAGTTTCAGTTTCTTTCGCCGGCCAAGATGTCCGTTAAAGTTTAAATCTTCCGGACAAAATTAGAAAAGTGCCGGTCAAAGGTCTTCTTTGTTATTTATTGAGCTTTAAAACAAATGAATAACGACTCTATATAATAAAACACGGAGATCTTTTTTTCTCCCCCTCTTGACTTGATCAGAGCACGTCTCCCCTCTCCTGCAGGGGGGCGTGGTCAGCAGAATCAGCCCCGTAGACAGCAAACAGCACATAGAGCGAAATGAGGCATGGCTAAAATGCATGATCTGTTTGGTATTTTGAAAACAGAAACGTATAAATATACCTTATATAGGTATGGCCCTACAATATATCATTTAAATATAGCATGATAGGTCCAATTTAATTTGAATAAACTGTGGTTCACTTTTAAAGTTCCACATTAGCTTCCACATGTTTGCTCATGAATCAGTTTGATATCCTGGATCTACTTCCCAACACAAAATGTGGACCAGTCTGTCTGCTTCTCATTGAAATTGCTTTACATTTTTCCAATAATACCATCATATTTCTTCACGGGTGTAATAAGTGACAGAGTTGTGGGTACAATAATAGCATAATGAGTTTAATTGAGCAGAAGCTAGACAAAGGAAAGGCACAATTGTCTTGTTTTACTTTATCGTCGGCAGTACTTGAACAGAACTGTGCTACCCAACTGTCACTCACTTTATACTTGTCAAAAACGTCACTTAAGACACACTTAACGTCTATTCCAGATGCCTGAGACACTGAGGAGTGAAGTGATGGAAAGTATGAAGGAGACAGCACAGATACAGGAGGTTGCATTTCTTTCAAACTAATTATTTAGAGTGCAGGCGGCTCAGGAGGAGCAGTTTGGAGGACATGGGGCGGTGTAGGATTAGCACTCGGAGAGTCAGTGCTACTCAGACAGAGTGGAAGTGGACATGTGGCGTCCTACGTAGAAGACAAATGGGGATTCAAGTGGAGTAAATATCCTTATGGGGTCCATATATTACACAATAAGAGAGACAGGTGGTCATATAAAACAGTTATACCAGTTCTTATGTCTAAAACTATAACAGAGGCATTCAACTAACGATTATTGCCATTATTGATTGATAGATCTTGTCCTTCTTAACTAAAGCAGCGTCTGCCCAATGCAACATCGTAAAAACTTTTAATAATGTAGCTAATTATTTTTCTCATATGTAAATAAAGGGAAGAGAGCTCAAGTTGTAGATAACAGCAAACACAACGACCCCGTGGTAAAAAGATACTTCCTGTTTACAAGAAGGGGGGGGTCGTGTGTTCAGGGCATGGATGTAGAAAGAGGGACGGTGCAGGGGCAATTTTCTCCAAGGGGAACAAACATTGTGTGACTTTGAAATTGCCTGAAATTCACCAAAATGCATCCTCTTCTCAGATAAGAGGCTTTCAGGTCATTTTGAAGAACCTCCAGAACAGAGTTTGTCAATTCACCTCAGTGGCAATTGTAAAAATACAAAAGTAGTGGAAACATTAATGCTCACTTTCAGGTTCATAGGGTGCGTCTCACTTCGGTTATTTTTCATTTCCTCGAGACATTTTCATTGGTCCCTCTTCTTTAGAGAAGACCAGGAAATGATGGATACATGGATCGTGTTCAAATCAATAGGCACGCAATGACTCAATGTATTTGTGACACAATAAATACATAAATAAACGTCATCTGTTGAAGCTGTGGCGCTGTAAAAAGCACGACCAATCATCTGAGCCGGCCCGGCTAAAATAACTGGATGGCCTACCTGCCTGTCAGCCTTCCATCTGTGCACAAACTGATCTCGTGCCCTCATTGGTCATGTGTGCGTTCGTGTGTGTTGGAGGAGGGGCTCTGTGAGGAAGTCTGAAGGAAGGGGCAGATTTTTTTCGGCTGCGTACTTTCAAATTCTAGCGCACTCGAGCTGGTTTCTCCATTCTTACCTACCTTACCTTTAAGTAACGTAACAAAGTATTTGTACTCCACTACTTCCCACCTCTGATGAAAAGCAGGCGGTAACAAAAGGAAGTGATTCAACCAAATCTAAAAGTAAAACAACCCAAAACAAAGACATGAAGCAATGCATTACTGACGCATTAGGCAATAAGGGGGTGTTTTCCTCCAGCTGTGCTCATAAAGCAGGTGCCACGTGATGCATGTTGGATTTATGAGCGTCAATAAAAATACGTCGTAAACAAAGTATGAGGATCATATCCGGCTTCTCTGTGCTGCAGGATACAAACACAACAGCAACAAATAAAGGGTGGCTCTGAAAGGATTACCTGCTCCGGGGAAAACTATGTTCAATGTTTCCTTGGCGCTGAGAAGACATTTAACACATTCCTCTGACGTGAGGCGAATAATGAAAGCAGGGTGTTTTCTGTGTTCCTCTTTAAACTCAGACGTCAGTGAGCAGCTTTTCCCTTTTTACCGGACATATTGTGGATCTACTTTTTTCTCCGAGGGCCACATAAAAATATACGAAGGGCTGGTTCACTCACTAGAGGTATACTGCCTGGGTAGATTTCAAGCTTGTTATGTAAATCAGTTATTGGGCTTTTTATGGCAACTAAGATTTGTTTACAAATGTTTACAACTTTAAAGTGGACCTATCATGCTATATTTGAATAATATATTGTAGGGCCATACCTATATAAAAAGGTATATTTATAAGTTTTCTTTTTCAAAACACCAAACAGATCATGCATTTTAGCCATGCCTCATTTCGCTCTATTTTGCTCTCCTCCACCCTGTCTTTGCATGCTGCAGCTGACCACGCCCCCCTGCAAAGGAGGGGGCCGAGTTACGAGCGTCATGTTACCATGCTGTTACCATGCCACGGCAACCTCTCATTCCCCTGATTGGTGGAGAGTTCGCCATATAGGCGGAGCTCCTCGTCACTGACGTCAGACTATAGAGAGGCGAAGTCCCTCCCCTTCCGGTGGGACTCATGGGACCTTATTTCGGAAAAATTATGTATTGAAGTCAATGGGGAGAGAAAGATTATCTTTCGATCCCGTTTGAATTGTGCCACGAATTACACATATGATGTTTGTCAATCTTAACAAATCATTTCCATGTCAAAAAAGTCACAGTTTGTCGTAAAACTGTTGAAATATAAGACTATGAAAAATACGTAACTAGAAAGACTACAAATCCCAGAGTCCCGGTCCCGCATGCTGGCTCTTAGGAACCGACTAACTCCCCTTGTGTGTATGCACAGCTCTCAACATGCCCAGACTTGGAGTGATTTTCACCTCTTTTGATACTTTCCGCCTCATTCTGAAAGAAAGAAGTGAAATGTGCCAACGTGACGGCCGTCTGGGTGTGTGGTGCGAGACGGGAGATGTAGTTCATTGAGCGGTTTCACACAAAAAAAGTGTTACTTCACAGTTTTACGACACATTTTAATTGTTTTGACTTGCAAAATTATCTTTTAAAAATTGACATATGTGTAATTCGTGGCACAATTCAAACGGGATCGAAAGATAATCTTTCTCTCTCCATTGACTTCAATGCATACTTTTTCCGAAATAAGGTCCCATGGAGGTCCACCGGAAAGGGAGGGACTTCGCCTCTCTATTTTCAAATCTGTATCAGTTTTGATCAGATCGGTTGCAGCCCCGTTTTTAGAGATTTTGGGTATGGAGGAAAAGAGAGAGGGTTGTGTTTTCTGACACTTGGTGAGTTCCCTGGAACACCGGGGACACATATTCATGTATAAAAGACGTACCAAAGGTGCATTTTGCATGATAGGTCCCCACCATGGATGTATAATAAGAACTGGATACAGCGTGGGAGGCGGGGTCTCGTTCTTTCCTATGAGAGCTGCTCATTGGCGCATGAGGACAAAATGGCCCAACTTTTGAGAGAGCGAAACGTCACAGATTACCCATCATGCCTAGCTGTCAGAGCAGAAGAACCCATATGTGCGCTCACAGAGCATGCGCCCCTTAACCCCCGCCCCCCGAGCTCCCACTCTCGGCTCAGTAGAATGAATGGCGACAGAAATATGACCAGGTTTTCAAGCTATCTTTTAAAATACTTGCTTTAAAGACTCTAAATCATAGCTTTTTAGACATGTTGTTTAAACCTGTTTTACCAGAGTTTTTTCAAGCCTTTTCGACCGCAAATTTGTTTTGATTTATCATTAGGAAAATATGAGTTAAAAAGGCAAAACCTGTACATAAAAAAAAACACATTTCTTCCAGAGTCAATAAGGACAAACCCTTTACTGCTTGGGAAGAAGCGAACCTATTCACCCCAAACTGTTAAATGAAAACCACATGAGCTTTCTGTGTATTTGACGTCTTCCTCTGAGAGTAAAGCAGAGTAGATTTTTCTCCAGTTAGAGCAGTCATTGACGCAGCGGGACATGATGGGACTTGTTCTTTTTGATCCAAGCCTGGTCTAGCAGGGAGTTTCTGTTGATACCTATCAGGGTGGGGAATTACCACAAACCCCTGCCAAAGCTCGGGGAACATTGGCTGTGAAGACTTTAAAAAGGGTGTCCATTGGGCATGTTGGCAGGAAACAAAGAGAGATGAATCATTATGAAGTTCATATTCTGCTTTAAAATCTGTATCAGCTGTTCGTCCTGTCCTTTGATACTGATGTGATTAAAAGCTGGAGTCATTCTTAAAAAACGTCCTGTCTTTCTGAACTGGAGACAATGTTGGAAAAAGACTGAAACTTTCCATCGGTGAAGTTGGATGAAACAAACGGGACAAAACCTGCATCCAAATGAAAACCAGACACTCTGATTCCTAAACAGTCACTTTGAAAAGAGAACAGATATGCAACAAGCGGCACTTAATCACTTCCACCATTTTATTTTGAGTACAATAATCTCTCTTTATATGTGGATTTATAGAGCTGGAACCTTAAGGTTGTTTCCCATCCCTAAGGGAGTTGTAACGATACAACTTTTGTCCATATTTGGCTTTTTATACAGCATATGGTATAAATGAACACCTGATGTATCATCATGATTGTATTTTCTTCCTCTATTGTTACGTGTTAACACAGCGTATATGCAGGAATCCTGAAGTGAAATGTAATACCTTTTAAGACCCTTTCCATACATTTTAAGACCTCATCGCCACTTTGAGTTCTAACCGGTTACCTTGGCGACACACTTTACCTCACATTGACTATATACAGTATTGATTGTCCTTCCTCCTTATCTTCCAACCATTTGGACGCAGACTTGCCCCCATAACGATGTTGTTTAACAACCGGCCTAAACGGGCCTTCGCGCGCTATCAAGCAGTGAGCGTGCGATGTCCTGTTCAGATGACGTCCAATCCAACGGGATGCCATAAATAAACTACACAGAATCACACTACACACCTACGCAATGATTACATTCAGGCGGACTGTAGAATACAACCTCTTTGGACAATCTATATACTTATTGAAAACAAGCTACAAAATGTAATACCTTGGAAAATGCCGTTTAATACTTTTTAATAGCCTTCATTTTCACTAAATTGATTTATCAACTTTAAATACTTTTTAAGACCCCGCGGACACCCTGTAACATGGTTTAATGTTCAAAAAGCTCTTTATTTTTCTCATACTGCCTGTGTTGCAGCACCTCTTTTCACCCTCTGTCTGAAACCAGAGTCCAGTCTGCTCTGATTGGTTAGATGTTAGCCTTTGTAGACCAATTACATGCACACAAACCTAGATAACACACTAGAGGAAACAGTACAATAGGGCCTCTTTAAGGTTGCTTCCCATCCGAAGTGAGTTCAATAACATTGATAATGTGCAGTTTTGTAAAGGATCTCTTAATCCAATAAACATTAGGGCGGTGGTGGCGAAGTCCATAGATGAGAGCAACACCTACGTCATTTCCGGGGTGAAAATTACGGCCCTGTCCACTTTTGGGGGAAAACAACGCTGTCATTTGAATGGCGGTCACTACGAATTCTGAAGTGTTTGCCAATCCGATCACAAGTCAGGCAAACAATTATATTAAATCATTGGAAATCGACAATCGGTCTTGATATATGGTTAAATTAAAATCAATAGGCGAGGCTGTAATTTCTCCAGCTGTTACTCTCATGAGCGAGGCGGAAAATAATAGTTTTATCACGCCAACAAGCTGCTGTGTCGATTATTGCACCTCAAACATTAAAACAAATCCAGAGTTACGTTTTTCTGTACTTCCTCTAAGAACAAAGGACAGTAACAGAAGAGCTGTGGCTTCAGGCTCGATCGCCGTTCAAATGACAGCGCTGTTTCCCCAAAAAGTGGGCGGGGCCTTAAAGTGACGTAGATGTTACTCTCATCTATGAAAATCGATAGCCTACTGTACTGCTATATTTAACCATATATCGAGCCCGGTCGTCCATTTCCAATGGCTTAATGTAATTGTTTGCCTGACTGGCCATCGTAATCGGGCTCTTTGAAGATCCAAAAATCCACGGTTTTCTTACATTTCTGATCGGATTGGCAAAAACTTCAGAATTTGTATTGACCGCCATTCAAATGACAGCGTTGTTTTCCCCCGGGCGCTGTTCATAATGGCAGCCCACTGCTCCGAACACTAGGATGGGTCAAATGCAGAGAAACCGTTTTGTGACATAGTACCTGTACTACGACAATAAGTTGAATCTTCTTCAATTAATTATGTTCATTGTTGTCTGGGGTCAAAACTGTGCAGAAATTCAGAACGTCTGCCAATATGGCGCCTGCGTCATTCAGTTTTGTAAATATAACATTTTCTTCGCTAAGAGCTGAAACAGCAATCCAAATACCATCCGTCACTATCAAACACAAGTGTCGGAGAACAAAACAAAGCCAGTGTTTATCTTTCGAAGAATGTTATCTTCCGGGAAGGTAGATAAAAGTAACATCAAGTCCCTGGTGTGAAAAATAAACGTTGGGAATCAGTGTGACCTCAGTGTTGCCATTTACAGTAACAACAACCCCCTGCTTGGTCACTATGTCCTCATTAAAAACTGCAGAGTGCTGTTCACGAGGCTCCCATAACACCACTTTTAAGATAGCAAGTGGACCAACAAGCTCACCGTTTGACGGATTAAGTGTGAGTTTTGAAATTGTTGGCTGAGGAAATTGCTGGCCTTGGTATTGGTGCAGAGTCAGGGAAATGTGGGCGATGTGTGTGTGGGTGATTTTGGTTTTTAAATCACAGCTAAAAGCGGGTCTGGGATAGTAGAGTTTGTCTGGGTGGTCAGCGTTAACAGCACAAGAGAGTAACACCACAGTTTGTGTGCTAGCAAAATAGGAAAGGAAATTCCTCCAAGTAGAAAAACTGCAAGAAAATGAGGCTGACTATTGCCCTGTGGAGAGGAAACTCGCTATTGAATTGCTGAATGTAGATATACCGGTGAACAGTCACTGCATTTCATTAACAGTTACAACCAAGTCTCTTGGAAATGTCCTCATGCATTACTTTCTCTTGATTCTCTTGAGGTACTTCAGCATTTGTGACTGTAACAACATGAGTAAACACATTGGTATGAGACAAGTGTGTGCAGTTTTATGTAAAGCCCTTCCACACAAATCCCTGATCATGGAGGGAGTGATGTAACAAATAGTCCTCTGGTTGTCTGTCAGTGTCCCCACAGAAAAACAAAGGATGATCAAGGAGGTGAAACCCAATCACACGCTGACACTTGAGATGCTTTTAAGTCTGCTGCAGGAGTGAAATACACCTGGATACATTGAGTCTCAACCACTTCTGGTGGTGTTTTGATCATTGTGTGCACTTGAATGTGTAATGGAAGCCTGATTTGCATGCAGTAAAGCAGAAGTAGACCTTTTATCAAATGCCACAATTCATCTTTTTTTACACAATGAACTGGCAAAATGTCTCAAAACTAGCCTCATGTTGCCTTCATTAAGGTTAAAAAAGTGGAAGTGGGACTTATAAGTAGTGGTGTTGTAAGAATACAAGATATTTAAGTGAAGCACACAAGTCTTACCTCCTCGTCCACCATTCCTGGAGGACCCTCGGCTCTGTGTGTCCTCCCAGCCTTCCCAGTATCTCCCCACACATCCTCCCATGGTTGTAGGGCTTCAGACGATTTCCACTAGCTGAGAAGGGGGCCCATCGCGGAGGAAGACGATAAACTAGGTCCGATTTGGAGCACGGGTTGCAGGTCCAATGTTGCAAACCTATGGGTCATCCGTAGCGGCAAACACAGGGAAGCTTTGGTGCCTGATAGTCTGAGAAATACCGGCAAAATGTTGCTTAAATGCGTTTTCTCTTATGTGCTATCTGTGTGTGACACGACCCCACAGGATTTAAAACTAGTCCCTACACTACGAGTTTGAAAAACAGAAAGTCGACAGCTACAGATACCAATCTATTATTTTTTCAATGTTAGAATACAACGAGCAGCATGTCAGATAATGAACTTGCCTGCAAACTAAATGTTGAAGTCCACCTTCTTCAAGCTAACAAGCTAACAGGGCCAACCGTGGATGTGGAAAGAAAACAGGATACTCCGTTCACTCCTATGAGAGTTGCTCAGTGGCGCATGAATCCCAAAATACAGCGACTGTAGATTCAGAAAGAACCAGGATCATCCGGGACCTCGTTCTTACGGAGCATGCGCACTTGAGTGTTCCCTTAAGCCCCACCTCCAAACTTAGTTCACTGAATGGAAAGGAGAAAATAACTCTGAATTCAGCTTTTTACAACTTTTTAGAACCTAATTATTTAAATAAGGGCCATGAAAGTGTTCGAGTTGGGTAGTTTAATAAGCTAAAAAAAATGTGTACGTTGATTTACAGACGTCTCTTTCCCCAATGTCAATGGAAAAAAGTATATTTCGGCCAAAACGACGTCACGGAAGCTGTAGTACCACCGTTTGAACACTACGCCCATTCATACAAATCTGCTTCAACGGTCGGCGCACTTCCTGGCTAGCTAGCTACTACAACATCAGTAAACACACACATCCGCACACTCGTGACCATTTTCCAGTACGTTTTAGTTTCCTCCAAAGGTAGTGGATAGTTACAGTTTCCAGCAGACTTCGGTAGATCGCTTCAGTTATTTGCGGTTGCCTCCAGATTTAGTTTTTCCTCGTTAAATCCCACAGACGTTACTTCCCTCTCTGCTGGACTTTTCCACGCATGCGCAGAAACACGCAGGCAGGTGTTGGGTTCTTTTACGTCAGGAAAAAAAGCAATCAGGTTCAGAAACAATTGTATTGCCGAGTAGGTTTAGACATACGAGGAATTTGCCTTGGTATATATGGTGCATACATAAACACAGTTCCAGGCATTATGTTTTATGTTTGAATACATTGTTTTTAATGATACCAGTCATTTTCTTTTAAGTTGTAACCCTATGGTTGTAACGGCAATATTGATGTAGTCTTTACGGTGTATTTGAATTCGGACAGCACTTGAAGGCATCACCAACAAATTATTCAACATGAAGATTTTATTTTATTTTGTATATCATTTTTACCAACTTACAAGTAACCAAAATAGCAAATATGTCACAAAACATACCTAGTTAATGTTTCGTTTTAAATAATAAAAGTTAATTGTGTCACTTTTCACCCCTAACTTTCCGCGCATGCGCAGTCTCAATTCAGTAAAAGGGGCACGATGGCTGCGGACAGTGCGCTGCTGCTGTCTCTGGTGGAGGAGTATGTCTCTGGACTGCAGGACAGCAAAGCCAAAGATACAGCAATAGGTAAATAAGACTTCATCCTAATTTCCTCCACATGTTTCCAGAACACCAGGTTTTTTAAAACAAGCCTTTAAAGCTTGCTGAGCTTCAAGGATGCGCAACACGGCATGCTGGGAAACGAGCTAACTTAGCACCACAACATCCTGTGTGCTCTTCAACCTCAAGTCACACAAAACAGACATTTTCTAACTAGTTTATTCATTTTATCACGTTATTAGCACACCCTGAATGTACCCCTCGTGTTAAATTGTGCTGTCATTGATTAATAATGTGAATTTAGATGCTAGTTAAGTGTGTTATTATCACCGCTTGCTAGCTGCTGTGTTTGTGTTCATTGAAAAGCATCCTGTCAATGAACTCTGCACCTTTGAACCTGCCCATATTGCTAGTTAATCTGTAGTTAACCACTAGAGATAGATAGTTATGCTTATGTGTTTGTTGTTGCACAATTCACTAAACTTGGCTTTCTGTTCAGCTGTCAAAAATGGAGAGTTTACAGTTCTGCAGCTGGTGGAGGCACTGGGGTAAGCTATCAACATTTGTATTATTACAGCAATAACATTAACAAAATGCATTATCATTGTATGATTTAAAAAATATCCTCTATCTGTTGGTTTAGTATGAGTATGTCAAAGAAATACCACTGCTCTTACCCATTTATTGTAGATATGCTGGACATATATTCTTTATATCCTACATTTTTTATACAATTTCTCCTTTTCAGTATCAGCTCATATTTCTAGTTTTACAATTTCTCTTCCCCTGTTTTTGTATGCACCATTATACACCAAAGCAAATACCTCGTGTGTAAAAACCAACTATAATTTATCATATATTGCCCAGCCAAACACATATGGAATATAATATTAATAATAATAATAATACATGTCATTTATATAGCGCTTTTCCTGGTGCTCAAAGCGCTTAATATATAATATATGTCATTAACATATCTCAGATTTCAATTCATTAAAAAGCAACTTTTAAACTCAAGAGTTGCTTCGCTCTCATATTAATCATTTTCTTATAATTAACATTTTTCCTTTCCTGTTGTAGACTGAGTCTGACCAGCTCTCTGCCTCACACTCGAGCCAGAGGAGTCCAGCTTCTCTCCGAAGTTTTACACGAGTGCTATGGAGGTCTTACAGAGAAAGAAGGTGACTCAATTTCTAATTTACTTTTTCTAGATATCATAAGCAATACTCATTGAACCCCGGCTCAGAACCAAACACGCCGAAGCTGCTTTTACTTCCCGAAAACCTGAGGTCTTCATCAACGCTGAGTTCTTTTAACTTGTTTTAGCACCTACTGTATTTACAATGTTATTTTTAAACTATTCTGTATCTCTTTTATGCATGGTTTTTAAATCTGTTATTCCATTGTGTTTATTTATTGTGTTATAAATAAACGTACCTTACCTTACTTGCATGGTATCTAGGTGCAAAACCATCCTCTCAGTGCCTTATTGCTTGAGATATAAAATGTTGACCGAATGTCATTTGATTGCTTGTAGTGTTGCAGGAGTACATGCGCCATATTCATGTGAAGAGTTATATTATAATATATATGTTATCTTCCTGTGTCTGTTCTCCACAGTGGAAGTGCTCCTTGTCTTCTATGAAAACCGTCTGAAGGACCATCACGTCATCACTCCTCCGGTTTTACAGGGGCTCAGAGCGCTGGTGAGGGTCCGCCTCCTGTAGACTTTCAGCAACAGAAAGATAATCTGATGGTTGATTTTGCAAATATATATATATATATATATATATATAGTCTGTGTTGTGGTGTGTGTGGGGGGGGGTCTACTAGGGGCTGTTCTGGTTGTATAGTCTGACCACTGTAGGAAGGAAGGGCCTGCGGTATCTCTCCGTGTGACAGCTGGGGTGCAGCAGCCTATCGCTGAAGGAGCTGCACAGTGAGGACAGGGTGTCCTGGAGGGGGTGGGACACATTGTCCAGCAGGGAGGACAGCTTGGCTGCCATTCTCCTGTCTCCCACCACCTCCACAGTGTCCAGAGGACTCCCCAGGACAGAGCTGGCCTTCCTTACCAGTCTGTTCAGTCTCTTCCTGTCAGCAGCCGAGATGCTGATGCCCCAGCAGGCCACACCATAGAAAATGGCTGATGCCACAACAGAGTCATAAAATGTCTCAAAGCGGACATTTACAATTGTAACAGCAAGTAAAGACAAGAGCCACATATAATTTTAAGATAACTTAATTAAGAAGCATGCATACAAATATTCAAGATAAAAGTAGATAGTACACAATTTATAATTACAAAACAAACATCCAGTACCAGAGTTTTGAGATATAGCAGCCAGGTTGAAGTATACAGTATTATATATAAGTTATTCACGGTGTACATATATATATATATATATATATATATATATATATATATATATATTGCACATCATTTTGAGACGCTCTGACTCTTGTGCACAATGTGTTTGTTTCTGCCTTTTTTTCCAGACAAAGTGTACGGTGCTGCCTCCTGGCTCAGCGGTGTCCATGCTGAGGTCTTTGTTCCAGGATGTTCACGTTCAGGTGAGACTTATATTCATATTTGAACATACAGCCAAAGACTATCTGTTATTGTAAGAGGATCCTGAGCATATATGCAAACACAAACTCTTGTAAAATATCCACAATTGGAGTGCTTCAAGATAATTGTTTCCTCTACATCGGCAAAGCCCTTCCTCTTTTTCAAAGTATGCTTTTGTTGGTAAACTTGACTCATCTAAAGTTCTTGATTCCAAGGTATTGTGGGTAAAAACACTCATAGATTCTGTTTATTTATCCCTTAGTCTTTAATGCTGACGGAGAGAGCCTGCGTCTACAACATGCTCATCAACCTCATGGCGATCAGAGAAGCAGGTACGTCTGATTCCTCAGTTAGTTAGTTACCAACATTTCCCCATAATTACTGAGAGACCTGCTGGAACAACACAAAGCTTCTCTGTTATATGGCGCATTTCCACTGCAGGACCTAGCCCGGCTTAGTACGGTATGGTTAGGCCAGGCTCACTTTATGCTGCGTTGCCATTACAGTTTAGGAACTGGGGTAGTAACTATAGTAACGCAGTGTAGCCGGGGTGATCGGCTGTTCGTTGGGGTGGAGCGACACTGCGTAAAACTGCCGTGACGTCATCTTCAATGCGAACCACAAAATCATAACATCAGCCGTTAGCTGTTAGCCCTCAGAGCTCACAGCTCCTCATATCTGTTCAGAAACTAAACAAGTACAAACCACAGACTGCCTGTGTCATGGCGAATACAGTCGCTGGTTTATTTATGTCTGTAGGCCGTTGCTGTGAGTGTGGACGGTCGGAGCATATACTGCGTTAGCTTAGCCGATCTCCATTTAGAAAACACGCATTTTAAAAGGTGTTTCGCCTGCCGTCTGTCTGCAGACTTGTCAAAGCATTAATTCATGGTTTTTACTAACCGGTATCAGTATGTTGTTACTTCGGCATCATTTTGAAACGTGTATTACAATTAAATCACGGTCAAATATGTCCATCTTGTTGTAGTTGTAGCCCCCTTGCCAGCGATTCTCTCTGACCAATCAGCAGTTGAGAGTGTTTACATCACTAGTTTAGCATACTCAGCCCGGTTGTTGGCCCGGTAAGAACCTCGTTTTTTGGAGGGCCTGAAAAAAGGTGAAAAAGTAGCCCTAGTGGAAAAGCAAAAAAAAACGGGCCGGGTTTGGCACGGCACGCTTAAACCGTGCTACGTGCTGCAGTGGAAATGCGCCAATAGCTGTAGGTTATTTGCAAACACTAGAGACAGAGTCAGAAATCTCAGCAGTTTGCAGACTTCTCACTGTTGTTATTACTCACCTAAAGGTACTTAAACTATTCCCAGACCTATAATTAAGGAGAGAGTTATCACACCTTCTTCTGCTTTGTTTAGCAGTTGAATACTTTGCATAGACTAACTGTATAGGAAGCAAATAGATGCAACACAATGAAGTGTGTGTGTCTGTGTGCCAGTACTTAGCATACAGCGGGACAGTGTGTCCTGTCCTCCAGCAGTTTCTCCTTTTTATATTGTAGTAGAATACACGTATTAAATATTCTTTATAAACGTTCAAATGATCATTTTTTTTGTCATTTGGATTGTCTAAATTGTAATTTCAATATCTTATTATTATCCAAGCCCCTTGAGACCAATGTGTCATTTTTGATAATGGGATATATATATAAATCAAATCTAAAGGATTTTAAACTCAGATTTAAGAAATGTTCAGCGCAATGTCAGTTTACAAACGACATCATAACACAACTTCCTCAGATTTTCAGGAAGAGGTATGTGGTGTCATTTTGGCGGTCTGCCTTTTGTCAAAACATCATATGGTGGAACAATAGCTGTCTTACAGAACTTGAACAAATCTGTGTTCTCCTGTGTGCCCTCTCCTCAGAACTGAAGGGCTTGGGACCAGACTTTGTGTTTGGTTTTGTCCAATCAATGGACGGAGAGAGGGATCCTCGTAACCTGCTGTTAGCGTTCCAGATCGCCAAAGGCATCGTCCTGCGAGGTTATGATCTAGGTGAGAGTGCAACAACACACATATGAAGTCTTTCTTTCTCTGTATCTCTGTCTGTCTCTGGCCTTTCCTTGAACTGTGTTACGATCTACTGCACAGTAAACCTCTAATTAGTAGAGGTGGGAATCACCAGGCTCCCTACGATACGATACTATCGCGATACTTAAGCCACGATACGATAGTATTGCGATTCTACGATATGCTAAGTATTGCGATATTGAAGTTAACTTGTTTAATGGTATGCTAAAGTAATGCTAATATGGATGTAGCTTAAATGTATTGGTTGTCAATACATTCGAAATCATCAGTCAAGTGTACGACCATCTTTCGGAGGGATATGCTACAGTTTATATAATAAAATATCGATACTTGGCCTCCGTGTATCGCCACGCAAAGTATCGCGATACTATGCTGTATGGATGTACTAATTAGCCTGATTTCCTGTCTGCTGTCTCAGGTAAATTCACAGAGGAGCTGTTCGAGGTGACGTCCTGCTACTTCCCCATCGACTTCAGCCCCGTAAGTCCCTGTTTTGTTGACTCTGCTGCTTTAGTGTGACAACAGCAGGGAGGTCAGCAGACAGAAATGTCATCAGCGACTTCCTGTGAGCTCAGGCTAACTGTGAAAAACATCAATAACACACTGCGTCTGTCTCCTCATCGCCTCACACACATTCCCCGTCACTGATGATCGCAGCTGTGTGTGTGTGTTTGTTGACTCTCTGGATGAAAACCTGCATGATGTCACTCTGCTGTTAATGTGATAATGATAATAATGAAACGAGCTGGAGAAATACATGGTAGATCTTTCACAACTACGCTCAGGTTTTCTGTCTTTTGGATTTAAGGTATGGCCTTTAATATGGCAGAGGGTGAAATCCAATGTACAATAATGAATTCAAAACTAAATAAATAAAAATAAATTAAAAAAAAGTGCAGTAACAACAAATACAAATAAAACAGATACCAGAAAACTAGTAAATTATCAATATCAACATTCTTCTGAATGGTATAAATTGATCCATTTATAATCTCTCTGTATCATTACAGCCTCCCAACGACCCCCACGGCATCACCAGAGAGGAGCTGATCCTCACGCTGAGGGACGTCCTCACCGGGACGCCAAGATTTGCAGAGGTAGGACGACCAAATTATAGTTTGTATTTTAGTGGTACGGGGGTCTTGTGGCCTAAGAAGAATATATATATATGTCCATCCATCTTCTCCCGCTTATCCGTGGTCGGGTCGTGGAGGTATCAGTTCCAGCAGAGAGCCCCAAACGTTCCTTTCCCTGGCCACATCAACCAGCTCTGACTCCCAAGGCGCTACCAGGCCAGAGAAGAGATATAACCCCTCCACCTGGTCCTAGGTCTACCCCTCGGTCTCCTCCCATCCTTACTAGGTGCCCGAACCACCTCAACTGGCTCCTTTCGACGCGAAGGAGGAGCGGTTCAACTCCGAGTCCCTCCCGGATGACTGAACTTCTCACCTTATCCCTAAGGGAGACGCCAGCCACCCTGCGAAGAGAAAACCCATCTCGGCCGCTTGTATCCGCGATCTCGTTCTTTTGGTCATGACATATATATTTTTTGTATGTCTTCCAGCAACCTGTACAGACATATTCACACTTCTGATTCCTTTTTCTCCCCTTTTTTATACAAAATGTGAAAGAAAGCAAGAGAGAAACATTTTGAGAAAAAAAAAAAATACATAAATTATGACAAAAGAATGATGATATAAAAAGGGTTTGTAGTTTGTAAAAGTGTTTTTGTGAATATATCTTTGATTGAAAACAATTCTGAAAGATAATATTACGTCCTGTTTACACTTTTTTTTTCAGTTTCTGTTGCCTCTCATCATTGAGAAGCTGGACTCAGATGTTCAGAGCGCGAAGCTGGACTCGCTGCAGACTCTGGTGAGAAATCGTACTTTTTGATACACACAGATATTTAACATGTGTCCCCTCTTCTTCATGTCTCTTCTACATCAACATGTGTC
>CALSBW010020518.1:0-17910 GCA_943590975.1 Lindbergichthys nudifrons | reverse complement strand
AGAGCTACCAGGAAGGGAGTGCAGCCTGATGGGGACACTGGGGACAGGAGGTGAAGGGGTAAGAGCTACCAGGAAGGCCATTCTTAAATATTTGAATGAAACAGGATTGATTGGAAGAATTTAAAACAACGTAAATACATGGTATAATTCCACAAGTGGTGATAGGATGATATGGTGATACACACTCTTGTACAGTAGGTGGCGGTATGCACCTTAAAGTTGTTTGCAATCCGCCAAAAACCGAGAGAAGAAGAAGAAGCCGACTCCAAGCTGTCCGACTTCAGGCAAGCTTTTTGAGACCTCCCCCAGCTGCAATCGGCTATTCTCGTCTACTTTCGAGGCGAGCCGCAGCTCGTCTCAAACAAGTCTACTGTCACTACCCGATCTGCCGCCCTGCCCTATCTGCAGTGCGCATGTGCGAGATGGTCCGCCATATTGCACAACTCCGTACGGCAAACCAACTAGGATATTTGACACAGTGGCATTTGGCAAAGCACACAAAGAAAACTCCGAAAACCGAGAGAGATGAGTTATTGTTATTACAACGTGACTTCACAATTATTTAACAACTCTTTTTATTGGGTTCTTTTATTTGGAGTTAAGTACATTGTCAGAATAAGTGAGACATGGATTTAACTTCTATATGCTATACATTTTTGCATACATTCACAGTAAATATTTATTCAGTATGATATAACTTATCAGCATGCTCATTCCCTTTAACCCCCTCATGTGCAGGCAACCAGCATAACTGCACATCTATTCCCCCTCCTCTGAAATGTATGTAGGCTACTGGCCACCAGGGGGGCGCAGGTTCACTTGGAACACACACACACACACACAAATTCCATGTCTTGTATGTAATTATTAACAAATATACTAAGTCTGACATCTTCATTGACATTTTACAATCTTTCAGGGAACATCCTCTAATAAGCTCACTAAACAAATATCAGTTCACAGAAATGTTATTTAATTTTTATAAGTGGCATGTTTGTATTGAACAGGTTATTTAAAGGTGGGGTAGGTAATTTTGGAGAAACCAGCTCGAGTGCGCTAGAATTTGAAAATGCACAACCGGAACAAATCTGCCACTTCCTTACACAGCCCCTCCTCCAACACCACCGTACGCGCACATGACCAATGAGGGCACGAGATAAATGTATGCACTGATGGAAAGCTGACAAGCCAACACACTCTCACTCCCTGAACGTCCAGGAGCGACGCTTGGTCAGGGTCCCGTGGCGTCCAGTTGTGACGCGCCGAGTCTCCTTCAGCTTCATAAACGGACGCAAAGAGCTTTCAACTGATTGCAATGTATTCCCATCGGCGGCGGTATTTGACGCTCAGTGAAGCACCGCATCGGTCCATGTCGGAGGCATTTAAAGGCAATGTGAGCGTCCATTCCCATTGGATAACGGAAGATTTTACACCCGGAAGTAAGTATTCTCCTTACTGTCGATTGATTTTACAGAGATATCTGCACTACTCATCAACTCAAAAACACCAGATTATCCTTGTTAATTACACAACATTGATTGGTTTAAATTGTGTGCAATTCTTTTGTATTTTTCCCCTTCGATTCGGAGAAACAAATATTTTTGGGAGTTTAGGATGGCAGAAGACACTACACTACCCAGAATCCTCAGCTATCGTTTGGGACTACACCATGTGCTTCGCTCCAAACCCCGTGATTAGTCCTCAAGCTCTGTTATTGGTTGGCCTCCAACTGCATTCCGTATGAAAAAAAAACGTTTCGTAAAAGATAAAATCATACTTTATTCAGCAGTGCTTGCTTTTTAAAATGTAATTGCATTCATCTTTAAAGGTGGGATAGGTAAGTTTGAGAAACCGGCTCGAGATACACTTGTTGTTATAGTCCATGGAATGCTCTTAACATCCCGATAGCAATGAATATCTGAAGTGCTTTGACAAAAAATCCATTAAAAAATATCATCTGTGGAAGCAGTAGTACTGTAAAAAGCACGACCAATCATCTGAGCCGGCCCGGCTAAAGTAACTGGATGGCCTACCTGCCTGTCAGCCTTCCATCTGTGCACAAACTTATCTCGTGCCCTCATTGGTCATGTGCGCGTTCGTGTGTGTTGGAGGAGGGGCTCTGTAAGGAAGTGGCATATTTTTTCCGGCTGAGTATTTTCAAATTCTAGTGCACTCGAGCTGGTTTCTCCAAAATTACCTACCCCACCTTTAAAAGACTACTTTTATTGAATAGTAAAAGTTAGCTAGTTTTACCTAGCACAGTGAGCCTGGGGGTGGTGGGAAGGGAGAACTGGGCCTCGGCATCGGCACGAGTTGTAATCGCCTATGAGTATTATAATTTAGATTAACAAAGGCATAGAAAAATCCTGAAATATGTACTGACACAAAGCTACAACCCTCGATTTTCTGAGTAGTAGTAGTAAATACATACGTATATACAATATACAACAATACGCATAGTGCAATTAGCAGTACCAGTGAATAAAGTGATATGTGAAAAGTAAAATTACAGTGGAATGAAATAACAGTGCGTTCCTCACCACTGCGATCTGGCTCCTCTGTCCTCTTGACTTGTGGTTCTGCAGGCTTAGTTCGACCTATGAATTTCAACAATACTCCTGTAAAATATATAGTTATAGTATTATGGGACAACATTAAAATAACATACATTGGAGAGCAAAATGTGAAATTCCATTGACTGTAGGCTACATATTATCCACACAATTGTCAGCAGGGGCAATAACAACTAAAATGTGAACTAACTTGAATGCATTAGTCCACAACACATAGCCTAACTAATGTTAGCCTACATAGTTCCTAACATCAGAACACTTACACATATAGAGCTGTCCATGGCCAAGCCCCCGCCTACATTAACGACCTTATCCACCCTCACAGGACAACCCGGGCCCTGAGGTCCTCCGAGCAAGGCCTCTCAAGGGTGCCCGAACCAGGCTAAAAACTAAGGGGGACCGTGCCTTTGAGGCGGTGGCCCCTATGGAATGAACTCCCCCAGAAACTGAGAGCCTCTGTCTCAGTGGAGGTTTTTAAGGGGCAGCTAAAGACTCACCTTTTCCGACAGGCTTTTGGGGCGTCGGAGGAGGAGGTGAGTTTGTAGCTGTTTTTCATTGGTGTTTTATCCTATCTTTTATTTGCTGTGTTTTATGCCTTTTGTTCTACATTTTATAGTTGTATTTTGTGTATTGTGTACTGTATGTAAAGCACTTTGTACATTCGTGTTGAGAAGGGTGCTATATAAATAAAGTTTTACTTACTTATTTAATTTTTATTGTTTTATTAAAACATCTTTTTTAATATTACAAATCTTTATATGTTATTTTTCATGTTTATTATTTTATTAGTTATTAAATTCACAAGCTAAGACTTGAGTTCCACCTGGAGTAAATTCACAAGCTACCCTGCAAGATACAAAGTCATTCAAACTAGCTGCACCTTTACCAGCTTTGAGAACACTTTAATGATCAATCATTATAATCAAACCATATATAATAACAATATAAAAGTATTATTACAAACAAAAACATTTTCCACAACTTTTAAAACCCGTCTGACCCGTCTCATCTTTATATATCTATCATTATTATTAATATTGTAATTATTATTTATTTTAATACCGTTAGTTGTTCTATCTTTTCACCACAGGGGGCAGTGAACTGATGTTTAATGGAAAAACTAAAATCCCATGATGCATTGCGGCAGTCCGTTTCTATTTTCCGGTCCTCAGAAGCTTCACGTTGCTAACAGACGTAGATGCAGATTTTATACCGAATGTAATGTGTTCAAGAGACTTTTAAAACACATACGAAGAGTTAGGTTATCCTTGGAGGTTGATTTATCCGTGCTTTTATCCGTTACACCGTGTTTTTGTTGCCTCCCGTTCTTTGTTCGTAGCTTTTTATACCACGTGGCTGATCGGTAAACATAAGTAAAGGCATTAAAGCGAGATTCGTGTGTTTAACGGCAGTGTTTTATCAAGGAGAAGAGAGACTGAAGAACCAGGACGAAGAGGAGAGAGAGGTAACATCCTTCAAAGTGTGTGTGTGTGATGACTTTGTATACTGCAGGGTAGCTTGTGAATTTACTCCAGGTGGAACTAAAGTCTGATTTAACACTTGATTATATTTCACATCATTAATCCAGATCTCTAAAGTAACTAAAGGTATTACATACATGTAGTGGAGGAAAAGTACACCATTTACCTCTGAACTGTTCTAAAAGTACAGAGTACCATTACATGGAAATACTCAAGTAAAGTAAAAGTACCTCTAAATGATACTTAAGTACAGTTCTTGAGTAAATGTACTTAGTTACTTCTCACCTCTGCTATGAACCTACGAAGTGGCTGTGGATTTGTTTTGTTGTGTCTGTTGGTTGTATTGAGTTGTCTTGTTTTGTGTCAGCTGTAGTTGTGTTGATTATTTCAGAGACACAGCCGGAGAAGGAGCACTGAGAGCAGCATGGAGGAGAACAAAGAGACCCCTGGAGCTCAGGTCAGTGTGGTCAGTGAGATGGCTATCCATGCCTTTATTTCATCCCGGCTTGATTACTGTAATGCTCTGTTCTCCTGCCTCAACAAAACATCAATAAACCGGCTACAACAGGTCAAAATGCTGCAGCCAGATTACTCACTCGGTCCAAAAAAACATGCCACATCACTCCGATCCTTTCTGCCCTGCCCTGGCTCCCTGTCCATCTCAGAACCCAATGTAAGGTATTGGTTTACACATATAGAGCTGTATTAACGATTTCCTCAGTGTTCTTGGTGTTGATCTCAAGAGCATTGTTATCAGTCCACTCGACCACCTGATTTACAGCCTGTTGGTGCAGCTCAGGGTCGTCTGTGTTACTTAGCAGAGATATTATTGCAGTATCATCAGAGTACTTCATTATGCATTGATGTGGTGTGTTGGTACGACAATCATCAGTGTAGAGAGTAAGGCAAGGCAAGTTTTATTTATATAGCACCTTCCAAAGTGCTTTACAAAAATGAAAGACATTAAGAAAATGGCATTTAAAAACAGTCAAGCAAAGATAATACAATAAACATTAAAAGACAAAATACATGAATAAAAGTTACAGTGCAGTGTAGGATATGAACAGTTCAATTAAAAGCAGCGGCAAAAAGAAAAGTCTTCAGCCTGGATTTAAATGTAGTCAGAGTTGCAGCGGACCTGCAGGTTTCTGAGAGTTTGTTCCAGATATTTGGAGCATAATAACTGAACGCTGCTTCTCCATGTTTAGTTCTGACTCTGGGGACAGAAAGCTGACCAGAAGACCTGAGAGATCTGGATGGTTCAGAGTTTAGGAGCTCAGAAATGTATTTTGGGCCTAAACCATTCAAAGCTTTATAAACCAGCGGCAGTATTTTTGAAATCCAGTATTTGACACACAGGAAACCAGTGTAAAGACTTCAGAACTGGACTGATCCACTTTCTTAGTGTCAGTGAGGACTCGAGCAGCAGCGTTCTGAATTAGCTGCAGCTTTCTAATATATGTGTTAGTGAGACCTGTGAAGACACCATTGCAGTAGTCCAGTCTACTGAAGATAGAAGCATGGACAAGTTTTTCCAAATCCTGCTGTGACATTAGTCTTTGAATCCTGGATATGTTCTTTAGGTGATAGTAGGCTGATTTAGTAACTGTTTTAATGTGACTGTTGAAACTCAGGTCAGAGTCCATGACTACACCTAGATTTCTGGCTCTATCTGTTGTTTTGAACATTGCAGACTGAAGCTCAGCGCTAACTTTTATACGTTCTGCCTTGGCTCCAAAAACCATTACCTCAGTTTTATCTTTGTTTAATTGGAGAAGGTTCTGACACATCCAGTCATTGATTTGTTCAATGCACTTACTCAGTGTTTGAATTGGAGCATAGTCTCCTGGTGAAATGGTTATGTACATTTGTGTGTCATCCGCATAGCTATGGTTTTCCAGTCGGTCTAGTAATATGTTGTGGTCAACAGTGTCAAACGCAGCACTGAGATCTAATAATACTAACACTGAAGTTCTGCCACTGTCTGTGTTGAAGTGGATGTCATTGAAGACCTTTACAAGAGCAGTCTCAGTGCTGTGGTTTGGACGAAATCCTGACTGGAACACATCCAAACAGTTATTTAAATGCAAGAAGTTACTCAACTGTTGAAATACAACTTTTTCAATGATTTTACCTAGAAATGGCAGGTTTGATATTGGCCTGTAATTGTTCATTACTGAAGCATCTAGATTATTCTTTATAAGAGCGGTTTAATGACTGCAGTTTTCAGGGCCTGTGGAAAAACACCTGAGTGAAGAGATGTGTTTACTATATGAAGTAGATCTGAGGCCATGCAAGGAAAAACATTTTGGAAAAAGCCTGTTGGAATAATATCAAGGCAGCAGGAGGAGGATTTCAGATGTTGAATAATGTCCTCTAGGTTTTTATCATTAATCAGATTTTATTGTATCATGGTGTTTGAATTGATTTTAAGTGGATACAGGGACATCTGCTGTACCTGATACAGAGGCACTGACTGCTTGTCTGATTTTCTGAATTTTGTCAGTGAAGGAGGCAAAGTCATTGCATGCCCTGGTGGATAGAAGTTCAGATGCTACTGACACTGGGGGGTTTGTTAGTCTGTCGACGGTAGCAAACAACATTAGTTTGAGATATGGCATCTATAACATTTTTTATTTTTGAATTAAAATGATCTACTAGCTCATTTACTGAGATGTTAGCAAGGGCAAGTGTGGAAGAAAAATGCTGAGTAAACATTTCCCTAGTATTTTCAGTTAAATATCACTTTGTGGTTACCTCTTTCTGAACATTTGTGTGAACAGAAATAGAGCCCTCAAAGAAAACACAGGAATGACCAGAGAGCGCAACATCAGTCACCACAACCTCAGAGATATTTACCTCATTCCCACCAATGCAACTCCAGTTAAAGCTCCGTGCTAGAGCTTTTCAGGTTCAGAACCGGTTCTTCGGTTTAGCTCCGGCTCTTTTCAGACCGCCCAGAGTCCGACTGGTGCTGCGTCATCGTTTGCGTCATGACGTAACCGTTTGCGTGCCTGCTTCATAAAGCCAAACCGCGCGGAAACCCCTCACAGCTCACACCGACAACAACAACAATAATGGCAGATTGTGCTCCAGCTTCCTCTGTACCTCTTCGGAAGACCAGATTCCCAGTAGGTAGCTGGTCTCTTCAGTGGACCACTGCTGCTTGTTAAGTTTCTCCATCGTTGTGTACAAACTGGATTATAAAACGCGGGCTTTTTGTTGTTGTTCAGGAGTTTTGTTTTAAAAGCTAGTAAAGAGCACAGCTGAACTCACGCAGCCCTGGGGGGCCCCTACATTGGTTGTGATGGCAGATGACAGGGTTTTGTTAACCTTCACAAGTTGCTCTCTACTGGTGAGGAAAGCGGCATTTCAGTAAATCAGGTATCGATTTACTTCCATTTAGGCAATTATTGACACCAAGATGTCTGCTTGTATTGTGTTGAATGCTGCTGAGAAGTCTATGAAGAGGGCTCTTGCATAGGTGTGACGTTTATCTAAATGTTTAGTAATGATATGAACCAGAGTAGCAACAGCATCTTCCGTACCACTCCCTTGCTTATAGGCAAATTGGTATGGATCAAGTATGTCTTGTGTTATACTGATAAGAAATCGGAGCAGAATTCTTCTGGGACTCAGTGCTGCAGTTGGTTGTCTTTGATCTCTGGACACACACACACATGTTATGATTGGGTGTTATGAGTAGGTGCTCAGGAACAGAAACAACACTGACAGACTGGACTTTAACAGACTGTCTCAGCCTATTATTTTCTGTCCGATGGAGACTTCATACTACTTACATCTGATATTTAACTCCTTCAGCCTAATTTCAGCTGCAGAAACCATTCAACTATTAACTTATTCAGCTATTTCAGGACATTGAGGCTATCAATGTTGTTGTTTATACCTTTTTTAAACCTTTTCTTTTAAATATTAAGCTTCTTCACTATTTTTCCTACTCTGCAATGCATTTGAGCTGTAACAATTTTGGTTCAAATCATTTCACTTTTCTGCATTTCTCTGCTAAGTTCAGCAACACACTGACTTGGTCTCTGTAGTTAAAAGCAGCTACCATTCAGCTAATAACATATTCAGCTTTTTCTGCATTTTCAGCTAAATTCAGCCACAAATGTTCACAGTTTACAGCATTCGCACGCATTTTCTGCAGGAAATGCATTTTCTAGTTTGTTCTGTGAATGTCATTTTCGAGTCTGAGACCTGAAAAATAGGCTCAGGGCTTAACAGGTTAACATACTGTTGGGACCCAGGTAACACGGTCTCCAGGTGACATTAGGCGCTTTCACACCGCAGTACCTTTCCCACAAAGGTTCATCAGAACTTAGTTCATGAGAACTCTTTAGTTCTCATGAACTAAACGGAAAAACCAAATAACTAACCATACACGGATTCTGCCGCTAGAAGAAACCAATTTCGATGCATTTGGATTAAATAATATGTCTGGTATAGGTGCGAAAATTAAACACTTTTTGAAAAGAATATTATGAAAAAATATTTTTTTATATTTATAATTCTGCAAATATTACGCTAAACTCACAGCTATTTCGCGGCCTGGCAGTAACACCTCCGAGGCCCGGTACCGGCCCGGGGGTTGATGTTTTATTTTCAACATTAACAAGACTGGAGAGTGGGGCTCAGAAATTATAACCCTAGTTCTAAAGGGTGTCACTGGCATTTGTTTTCAGAAGATATTATGATAGTGTCGTTCGTTTCGGTGCACACACACATCATGCGCCTTGGTGACAGGACATCTCCTTCATAAAACGAGTAATAGGGTGAATAATCAGGCAGTTCGATATGTGTAGAGGTGTGTGTGTGTGTGGTTAACACGTAGCAGCCTGCAGTCACTCTTAAGCTGTTCTGAAGAAGGTAAACACAGTGAAGGCGGTGCGTTAAAAGGCACAGCTCTCGGCGCGCTGGTGCTGCACTTCTCAGAGGCGGAGTTACACGTCCCGCTGCCTCCTGATGCTGCAGCCATTTCATGAAGTGAAGGAGGGTTTCCTTCTATAAAACAGCTGTGGGCAGCAGATACTCTGAGAGTCCCGGACATGAATTCATAGATCAAGGCAGACTGGTTTACTGACTCTCCTGTTTTGCCAATCCGGTGCTTAAACAAATAGCTCTACACCCCTGGCCGACATGTCCTTAAAATGAAGTCTGAGTTCTAAATATATCTCAAATAATGTATGCACTGTAATTTCCCCACATAAACATAACAGTCTGCAATGTCTATATGCCTCACAAGCCCCTGTCCATAATGCGGACAGAACAACATTCTTGGATGATCTGGAATTTCCGTCCATAACACCTGCTCAGGTGGGTGAGTTGGATCAACCTCTAAAGCCCAGTGAAATAGCTGATTCGATCAGGCTGATCCAGAGTGGCAAGGCCCCCGGCCCAGACGGTTATTCAATTGAGCTTTGTAAAAAATGTATTGATAAATTGACCCCCCTCTTTTTGAGAATGCTCGAGGACTCTCTGGACCGGGGAGCTTTTTCTCAAACTCTCATTGAGGCGGTAGGCAACATCTTGCAGGAAACGGTGTCTGAGGGCATGTTCATTTAACCTGTTAAGCCCGAGAGACCCCGGTACCGGGGCACTGCCGCAACATCTTGCAGGAAACCGTGTCTGAGGGCATGTTCATTTAATAAACTATGAATGTTTTATATCCATGTAACGGGAAGAAACTCATCTAACTGATCATTTTTATTTATTTTTCAAAAGAAAACCCACAATGCTAACACTGAGCCTCTGAATTAGCAACGAGCAAAAAATGCTAACAGATTACTGCACCAAAGATCACTCACAAAACCTTATTATTTATCTCTTCTCCACATCCATGACATCGATTCACATCACGCGGTAACACAGAATCGATGGGTAACCACATTATCACTGAATTATACGAATTTTTGACGTTCTAAACAAAAACAGACATCAAAACAGGTGACGCTAGGTAGCTAAAAATGCTAACATTTTTTACCATGGCTCTGTAGTCTCCAAAGTGGTCTTCAATGGCATTAAAACGATAAAAACGCTGCTGAAGTTAATCCAATGTGTCTGTGTCCCTTTGAAATGATTTCTGATAATCCAGAAGCAATAAAACTGCTTTTCCGTTTCCAGATGTCAGAGCTAAAGATAGGTTCGCTCTGATGCAAAACTGCATGCGCGAAGCCCCCACCTTTTCTTTTCACAATGAGTGTGTGTGGGGGACCCCCACGATTCTATTGGCTCTAACGGTCAGAAAGAGGTGTCAACCATCAAAGTAGACAGTAGAAAAAGGATGGGGCCCAGAATCGAGCCGAGGGGAACCCCACAGGTAAGAGGGGCTTTAGCAGAGGAGAAGACACCTAGCTGCACTGAGAAGCTACGGTCCAGTGTTAATTTCGTCAACGAAAACTATGACGAAAAATGTTCGTCAACGACCTTTTTTACACGACTAAGACGAGACGATGACGAGCTAAAAATAGATTCTTGATAACGAAAACTTGGACGAAATGTATATTTCGTTTTCGTTTGACGAGACGGGACTAAGGTGTTAATAGTGGACTATCGGACATTCAAAATGCAACATATTTTAACCCAATTGTCCGTCTTGTCTGTCAAAATGCATCTTACGTTTCTAACTTGCAATATCATTATTTCCGCTCTCTTCACTCCATAAGAGCAATCTCCCTGTGTCGCTCTGTGCGCGAGGGGCGGGGCCTAACAGACACGCTGCAGCAGCACACAGATCTGCCGGGGACGGAGTGTTCAGAAGTATAGAGACACTCTACAAGGCTCGATGTGGCCAAAGCTCGTTTGCCATTAGTGTTAGCGCGTTGACACGAGTAGTCTGTCCAAAAAGCCGCCCAAAAGGCGTCATATTCAGTTCGGAGAAATGCACAATTTTCGACTTCCTTAACCTGTTACGTACCATCTGCCCGGTACCGGGCGGATAAAACTATGAATGTTTTATATCCATGTAATGGGAAGAAACTCAGCTAACTGATCTTTTTAAAAAATAAAATAAAAAAAAAAACCACAATGCTAACACTCAGCCTCTGAATTAGCCACGAGCGAAAAAATGTAACCTAAAACGGCACTTAAACTCACTCATAACTCCCTTATTACTTATCCTAGATGCACAGCCAACCACTCGTTTTTGGTGTCCTGGAGACACGGAATTAGTGTAAAAAACCTCAACACTCAGTGATAAACATTTGCGACGCTATAAACGAAAGCGTACATCATAACATGTGGAGCTAAGTAGCTAGAAACGCTAACATGGCTTACCTTGGTCAAAACTGGTCTTCAATGGCATTAAAACGATAAAACGATGCTGCAGTTAATCCATAGGTTAATCCAATGTGTCTGTGTCCTCTTTGAAATGATTTCTGATAATCCATAAGCAATAAAACTGCTTTTTCGTTTCCAAATGCAGAGCTAGAGATCGCTTCACTCTGCTGCACATGTACATGCGCGCAGCCCCCACCTTTTCTCTTCACAACGTGTGTGTGTGGGGGCCTCCCCCTTCGATTCTATTGGCTCTAACGGTCAGAAAGAGGTGTCAACCATCCAAATCGACCAAGGGGGGCCAGAGATATGGGAAAAAAACAATTTTCACCCAAATCACCTCAGAGGTGGGGTGGCTAAACTTCTCTAAAAAGGTCAAATGTCACTTGTTTTGCATCAATCTTGATACAGGGTACTTATTATATGTTGTACTTTGGATTCCTAAAGCTTTTAGTCTACTAACCCATCATCCAAGGGTAGTTTTCACTATAAGTAAAAAAGAATTTTTGGACGGACACTATAATTTACAGTTTTTTACTATGTCAAATCTGAATTTTCTTTAAAATAAAAAACATTTATATTGATTCTGACACTTCTACATCCAACTCACAGATGTAACCTTGCTTTGATAAAATAAATTATTCATATAACCCTTTTAGAAGTTAAGTTGTAGTCATTTGTTTTGGGCATGTCATTTTCGAGCCTGAATCATGAAAAACAGGCTTGGTGCTTAACAGGTTAACTCGTAGCTCTGTTGCCCCAATTACGAGTAACGTTATCACATCAGGTGCGCAGAGGTGGGAGAAGTACTCAGATCTTGTAGTTAAGTAAAACAATACCATAGTGTAGGAAGAGTTCCTCAAGTAAAAGTATGATCATCAAAATATAGTGAAAGTAGCGACAGTAAAAGTAGTCATTGTGCAGATTGGTCCATTTCAGAATAATATATATGATATGTTTTATAATGATTGATCATGAAAGTGTTCTCAAAGCTGGTAGAGGTGCAGCTACTTTGAATGACTTTGTATACTGCAGGGTAGCTTGTGGATTTACTCCAGGTGGAACTACAGTCTGATTTAACACTTGATTATATTTCACATCATTCATCCTCATCTGTAAAGTAACTAAAGGGATTAAATACATGTAGTGGAGGAAAAGTACACCATTAACCTCTGAACTGTAGTGGAGTAGAAGTACACAGTAGCAAAACATTTAAATACTCGAGTAAAATGTTGAAGTACTTGTACTGTACTGAAGTACAGTACAATATTTTAACATAATTATATATATTTCATTATTTCACATTTAAATAAAGCAATTAATTCGGTTAACAATTTCCTAGTTTTGAAAAATTAAAAAATAAATACAAGAATACCGTTAAAGTACCGAATCGATAAGCAGTATCGATAAGACTAGTAGTACCGTAGAAAACCTTAACGATACCCAACCCTAGATATTACACAAGTAAAGTGTTAAGAGAGTGAAATGTTGCTTTACGAGTTTTAACACTTGATGCTGTCACCTTGATTACAATGTCAGAAACCTGTATTTGCCTAACTGGATTGGTTTAAAGAGAAAACATTTTGACTAAAAGTTGACTCAAATGGAATTTTTCATCGACTAAAACTAGATTAAAACGTTTTGAGTTTTCGGCGACAAACTATGAAGGATAGAAATGTTTGACTAAAACTAATAACCATTTTCGTCTAAAGACTAAGACTAAATCAAAAACAGCTGCCAAAATGAACACTGCTACGGTCTGTCAGGTAGGACCTGAACCATGCAAGGGCAGAGCCTGTGATGCCTGCGGACTGTTCAAGCCGTGACAACAGGATGCTATGGTCCACAGTGTCAAAGGCAGCTGTCAGGTCTAACAGCAACAAGACAGCTGGGCTACCTGAGTCGGCGGCTAGGAGCAGATCATTAAAAACTCTTAAAAGGGCTGTTTCAGTGCTGTGCATGGGTTTGAAGCCAGACTGAAACTTTTTATGGATGCCATGCGTGGTTAAGAACGACTGTAGCTGGACATGGACTACTCGCTCCAGGACTTTCGATAAAAAAGGTAGCTGGGAGATGGGCCTAAATGGAGGGAATGCGAGAATGGAGGGGTCGGGATTTTTCTTTTTAAGTAGTGGCTTGACCACGGCATGTTTGAAGGCAGCTGGGACACATCCTGAGCTAAGAGAGGTGTTTATAAGTAATAAAATACTTGCTCCAACTGAATCAAAAACATCTCTGAGAAGGCGAGCGGGAATGCTGTCTGAGGTGCAGTTTGTCGGCCGCAGGTGCTTGACTACATCCGAGAGAGAAGAGAGGGATACAGGCTCAAAGTGGTCGAGGACAGCAGGGCACAGAAAAGGAGCAGGATCTGGGGTAGCACTAGTGTGAGCTAGCCTAAGAGCAGATACTTTTTCAATAAAAAATGTATCACAGAGAGTAGACGATGGCACAATTGGAGAAACATCACAGGGATTAATGAACGAGTTGAGAACATTAAAAAGAACCTGAGGTTTATGGCTGTTTTTGGAGATCAACCGAGATATGTGCTCTGTTTTGGCTGCTTTGACTGCCGTCTGGTAGTCGGAAAGGCAAGCACGAAGGATTTCTAAGGAGACATGGAGTTTATCCTTTTTCCATTTTCTCTCTGCACGCCTGCAGGTGCTTCTGAGAGCACGAGTACAGTCATTGAGCCACGGCTCTGATAGAACTTTGGTGCGTCTAAGCGTAAAAGGAGCAACAGAATCCAGTATTAGGGTACATGTCGAATCAAACATGGAGATAAGCTCATCAGCACTAAAAACACAGTTCACCTCTAATTTACAGATCGGAGAAGCATTAAAAACATCAGAAAACTGTGAGGCAGTCAAGGGGTTAATTGAACGCAGACGACGCACAGGGGCACGTGATTCGACTCCTGCGGAACTGATTGAAGTTGAAAACAATACCGGTAAATGGTCTGAGATACTCGTCCAAACGATAATACTACATCTAAAGTGTGTCCTTTTTCGTGTGTTGGGCCAAACATAAGACACTACTATTGGGCAGCCAATATCCACAAAATAATTGTATGGATTATGGAACCAACATTGAGTTGGTGTGAGCTTGAAGCCAAATCCTGTCCTACTACTTCACTTTTGGCTTTGCTTCAGCTACATTACCCAGCCGGCCGACTCAATATTCGAATAACCCGATAGTTGTTTCCACCCTAAGAATATGGTCCCAGTTTAGAAGTGCTCATGAGCCGCGTTCACACCGGAGTACTTTTAACCGTACATTTCGCGTTTAGTTCCGTTAGTACCACTTATGTCGCGTTCACACCAAAAAGAGCACTTAATCTCGGGAACTTTTACCCCCATTTTTAGTGCCTGCTGAGAGATCGTACTTTCCTGGGGGAAAAAAATGCCCCAGTTCTGGTTGGCTGGGCGAATTGCAAACCACGCCTCGTACAACTCTGAAATGTTTTGCAGAGCCGCCATTGTATTATCCTCGCATTAGCATTCGCCCAGCGCACAAACGCAGAGAGACTAACTTATGGCAAAACAAAACATGGGAGCGGTGGAGATGAGGAGGTGTCGGCGTTCTGGCGATTTTACTCAGAAGGCTGATTTTACTGCTGGGAGTCCCAGCAGCTTCTACTGAAGCCAGTGCCCAACTCCGACGTCAGCGGCTCATTCGCGTAATCTTCCCTCAGGGAAAAGTACTCCGGTGTGAACGCGATCTGTACTAAATGCCCTGGGGTGCCGGGGCTCTGAGTGCCGGCACTAAATACGGCAAAGTACTTGGTGTGAACGCGGCTATTGACTTCATGGATCCTCTATTCATAGTCCCATTCGCAACAACCATCTCTTTCTCCCCCTTGCACTGATGGGCCCTTCTCTACGTGGCAGACATTAGGCCTTATCAGAGTAAGGGACCTTTATATCAACAATGTTTTCGGTAGCTTTAGCCAACTCTGACAAATTTTGCCTCCCAGACTCTCATCTAATTCGCTACTTCCAGGTCCGTAACTGCGTTAAACTAAATAATCCTTCCTTCCCCAATATCCCTCCGGATTCAATAATTGACTCAATTATGGACACTCTAACAACCGAAAAAGGTCTGGTTTCAAGAATTTACAATTCCATCTCCCGTCTCACAGAAACATCTCTTGGTAAAATCAAACAAGATTGGGAAGAGGAACTAGTCCAAGCAATAGATGATGATATCTGGGATGGCGCATTAGAGAGTGAACAATAGTACGTCTTGTTCCAGGCTCAATCTTATACAACTTAAAGTTGTCCACCGTATCTATTACACCAACTCCAAACTCTCCAAAATATACCCTAATGTCACGGATACCTGTAACAGATGCCACACGTCACCAGCACACATGACTCGTATGTATTGGTCTTGTCCTCGCCTACAAGGATACTGGACAAGCATGTTCAAACACCTTGCTGAGGCCTTGGACGTGGTATTGACACCATGTGCAGAAACTGCCATTTGTGGAATACTACCTGGCCACCAAATGATGAGGAGGAAAACTAAGGACAGTATAGCCTTTGCATCTCTATTAGCACATGGAAGAATACTACTAGAATGGAAATCCTTGTTGGCACCTAAAGCATCTCTATGGCTTAACAGGCTTTTTTTTCACGAAACTGTGTCTCGGGGCTTCTCAACATTGAATAAACTATGAATGTGTCATACTCACTTAACGGGAAGAAACTCAGCTAACTGACGATATGAACAATTTCTACCGAAACAAAACACAAGTCTCGCCAGAAGCGTCTAAATGAGTCCTGAGCAAAAAAATGCTAACGCACCTAGCACAGAACTCTAGGTATAAATACTTTATTACTTATCGAAACTGCACAAACAATATTATATTATATTATAAACAATAACGATATTAGCTAGCAAGCTGAGATTCCACAGATTCCAGACGTATAAGTATCATCACTGAGCGATCAGAACTCGCGACATGGGAAGCAAACCCAGATAACACACAACGTAGCTTTAGGGAGGGGAGAGGGGGATTTGGTTTCACAAAAAAAAAATCTGGAACTAGTCCCTAGTTTGCGCGAACCTTTTCACCCCAGATAGTCCCTGCTAGAGAGGTGGTACTTTCCTGGGGAGGAAATGGTTCGTAGGTGTGTCGGCCACACTAACAATTTCTGATTGGCTGGGCGAATTACAAACCACGCCCCGTAAAACTCAAGATTTTTTTTTTAAGCTGCCATTTTATTTGCTTGCATTAGCATTAATCCAGCGCACCAACGGAGAGAGACTCATTTATGGCAACACAAAATAAAACATGGGAGCGGTGTAGTGATGAGGAGGTGTCGGCGCCTAAGTGAGTGAGTTTTTATTGTGTTAAAGGTAGGGTAGGTACATTTGAGAAACCGGCTCGAGATACACTTTTTGTTATATTCCATGGAATGCTCTTAACATCCCGATAGCAATAAATATCTGAAGTGCTTTGACAAAAAATCCATAAAAAAAAGTCATCTGTGGAAGCCGTAGTACTGTAAAAAGCACGACTAATCATCTGAGCCGGCCTACTGGATGGCCTACCTGCCTGTCAGCCTTCCATCTGTGCACAAACTTATCTCGTGCCCTCATTGGTCATGTGCGCGTTCGTGTGTGTTGGAGGAGGGGCTCTGTGAGGAAGTGGCAGATTTTCTCCGGTTGTGTATTTTCAAATTCTAGCGATCTCGAGCCGGTTTCTCAAACTTACCTGCACCACCTTTAACTGTATGTATTTATGCTTTCTGGATTAACTTTCTCTTTTTCTCTGTCCATCTGTTTTAGAAACCGAAAGGAAGAGAGAGACGTCACAGCTGTCAGCAATGTGACAAATCCTTTACAAAATCTGGAGGTTTAAAGGTGCACCTGCTTGTTCATACTGGAGAAAAACCGTACAGCTGTGAAGAGTGTGGGACAACTTTCGCTACATCAAGTAATCTAAAAAAACATCAACGTATTCACACTGGAGAGAAACCGTACAGCTGTGAAGTGTGTGGGAAAGCGTTCACTCAATTAGGTCATCTCAAAATACATAAAGTTATTCACACTGGAGAAAAACCGTACAGCTGTGAAGAGTGTGGGAATACTTTCACTACATCAAGTGCTCTAAAAACACATCAACGTATTCACACTGGAGAAGAACCGTATTGGTGTGACTGGTGTGGGCAAACTTTCTCTAGATCAAGTGCTCTCAAAATACATCAACTTATTCACACTGGAGAAAAACCGTACAGCTGTGAAGAGTGTGGGAAAACGTTCACTACATTATATCATCTCAAAAAACATCACCGTATTCACACTGGAGAAAACCCGTACAGCTGTGAAGAGTGTGGGAAAACGTTCACTACATCATATGGTCTCAAAAAACATCTACGTATTCACACGGGAGAAAAACCATACTGGTGTGAAGAGTGTGGGGAAACATTCACTGCATCAGGTAGACTCCAAAGACATCAACGTGTTCACACTGGAGAGAAACCATAGTGGTGTTGGTAGCATAGTCTGACAAACAGACTTCAATTCACAGAGTCAGTCTTGTTTGATGTCCCAGGACA
>CALSBW010020515.1:0-11829 GCA_943590975.1 Lindbergichthys nudifrons | reverse complement strand
AGAGGGTGATAGAGGGTGATAGAGGGTAACAGAGGGTGATAGAGGGTGATAGAGGGTGATAGAGGGTGATAGAGGGTGATAGAGGGTGATAGAGGGTGACAGAGGGTAACAGAGGCGGAGAAGCGGCGAACAGTCAACGCCAGCGTCCTCTCCGGCGTCCTCCTCGAGATGTGCCTTTACCTCACTGGTTGGAGAAAAAGCTTCTTGTATTCGTTAGCATAGCTAGCTAACCAGATGCTAATAACAACAAAGGTATTGACTGTATGATCAGTATGACAGATGAACAGATCGCCACTGGGCTTTCAACTAAAGACACAGCCACGCACAAACTGCGGCATGTGTACGGCTCCTTGTGGGTACTGCAATTTGTGAAGTCCTGGCCCGGAGCCGTGTTCTGGTGCTCTCCTCCAGAACTGCACCCCTGTCAGACGGGACATATACCACGTGATGACACGTTAGGCTCGTGTTGTGTTCAAGGACCCTGACCTAACCCAGGAAAAACAGGCACTCGCTTGTTTAATTTTTTTGCGGTCTAGATTTCTTAAGTTTTTTTCTTTTTTGCGTGTGTTTATAAATTACCTCGAGGGCCGTACCAAATGGTCTACGGCCCGGGGGCCGGAGGTTCCCCACCCCTGCTCTAAACGGCAGGAAGTGAGGGAGAGGGACCTCGGGGAGGATTAGTTAGCTAGTTAGTTGTTTTTTGTGGTCTGATTAACACTAAATTGATTAATTTAGCGGCCCATATCAGTTTTATTTCACAAGCTAGAGTGGACGTGATATCTCTTCAGCATTGTTACCATGGGAACAGCGAAGTTCTCGTTATACATCCATGACGCAGTCAAGCAGAGCTACGTCGAGGATGTAGTGGGCGTGGTTAAATCTAAACTGGGTTGGAAAATTGATAGAGGCGTTCAGCTCACTTCCTGGGGGCGTGCTTACAACCCGTACTCAAGCCTCCTGGAAGTGCGCTGGACGTTGAAGCAAATTTCTGTAGTGGCCAAACGAAGGTGCTACAACTTCAGTGTCAGTCAAGAAAAACGCAACCTGTTCATGCTCTATGGGCCTAGATAGGAGTATTTTTGTACTCAAGGGTCAGGCAATTTTGGCTTCTTGCGCCACTGAACAACTTTCATAGGAATGAACGGGGTCCCTCCTCCAACACTGTATCCAGTTCTCTTTATACATAAATGCCCATATTGAGCTGTGAAAACAGAGGCGATTGCATTTCTGAACACCGTGCAAAATGGACTTCACATGAGCAAGTGTACTATGTTTTAGTACATAGTGCAATTAATCGTATTTTAATCTCGATTTTGGCTTGCAACGATTACGAAAACAACGTAATCGAAATAAAATGATTATTTAGCTGCGTGCGCTTTCGCCCCTCCCTAAAAGCCCTCTCAACCAGGTTGTGAGTGACAATAGTTGTGTGAGTTCAGCGCAAGCGAAGATGGCAGAACAAGAGCAACTTGTGAACAAGAAAGGTAAAACGAATTCCACTGTTTGGAAATACTTTGGGTTTAAGGAGTCCGACGTGGAACAAAATAAAGTACAGTGCAGCAGGGGCGGACTGGCCATCTGTGTGTTCTGGAGAATCACAGACGGCCGGCTCGGCCCGCTTTTTTTAAACGTCATCATTTCAGTTGCACTGACAGGCGACAGAGGTCCACTTTTCCCCGCAGCGAGGCCCCCCCCACCCCCCTGTTGACAGTTCACGAGCGTGCCCCCTCGACTTCATCCACCACATCACAGTCATCAATTAAGGACGCGCTTTACAGTGCAACGGCCTACTCAACCAGCTCGCAAAGACACAAAGATAAAACACATGCCATCACATTCTATATAGCTAAAGACATGTGCCCAGTTAGCAACGTTAGCAACTGGCTAACACTATGGACAAGCGTTACACGATGCCATCTCGGCATCATTTCACCAGATCTGCACTGCCTGCCCTATATGACAAATGCCGTGGGGAAGTTGAAAAAGATGTGGCTTCAGCTGAATACTTTGCAGTTGAATTATACTTAAAGGGGACCTATCATGCAAAATGCACTTGTGTACGTCTTTTCTACATGAATATGTGTCCCCGGTGTTCCAGGGAACTCACCAAGTGTCAGAAAACACAACCCTCTCTATTTTCCTCCATACCCAAATCTCTAAAAAAGGGGCTGCAACGGATCTGATCAAAACTGATCCAGATTTGAACACTGTCCTGACGTCAGGACGGTGGCGCTACGGCTATTGGGCCAACTCCACCAATCAGGAGGAGACAGCCACGGCCATTGCCGTTCAAAAGCGCTGGAGACGCTGTAGTACATATGCCAGGCCTGTAGGTGGTGCTGTTCTCACTGAATCTGCCCTTGCAAACACAGAGCTAGAAATGGTCAAATTGAGCAAAATGAGGCATGGCTAAAATGCATGATCTGTTTGGTATTTTGAAGAAAAAAAAGTATAAATATGCCTTATATAGGTATGGTCCTACACTATATTATTCAAATATAGCATGATAGGTCCACTTTAAAGTTCAGGGTAATCAACTGTTAAAGATACTGTTCAAATTATTATTATTATTTCTTTTAAAGTTCAATAAATGGATGTTTTAAAAGTCAATGAATAATCGTATTTAATAATCGTGATATCAATATTGACCAAAATAATCGTGATTATGATTTTTGCCATAATCGAGCAGCCCTACTATGTTTCCTGTTTATTCCATCTCTAAAATATTTGTTTCTAAGTTGTGATGGATGTCTTCATCATGGTGTAGGGGGGTGCTCTCCAGTGTGGCTCTCTGTCACACTCACCTTGTGCAGTCCCACAGAAGTGTGGCGGGTCAGCGTGCAGAGCAGAGCTGGGGGGGGCAGAGCGTCGGTGTCTCTGCAGCTGGTGCTTCAGTCCGGAGAAGGACTGTGAGGGGTGATGTTCACCCAGTGGCTCGATGAAAAGGCGCTCCTCTCCGATCTGGATGAACCCAGTCTGTACGAGACATCAAAGTGTGATTATTCCCATTAGGAGACTGTTCTACAGTTGAGAAAAGTAGCAGTTTAACAGCTTGTATGGTGAATGGAGCGTGTTTAAATATAATGCAACCAGCAGCATTGTTTTGCTGTATCTTTTTTCCCCTAATGATCACTTATTAATTTAACACAATATTGATTCTGTTGACAGCCAGTTTATAAAAGCATTCCATCCCTATACATTTTTATGGTTTACAATCATTCCCAAATGCTCATTCTACTCTATATAATAAACCATTTTGCACTGCAGAAAATATTAGACGCGATTGTTTGGTTTTCATAAGCTTTGAAAGAAACGTCTTTTATCTACTAGTACTAGCACAACATCTGCAGAACCCTGTCAGAATGAGTGTCCCTACAAGTGGGACTGCAGTGGTCTTCTAGACAAGTCCACTCCTCCGCCCCCTAAAGACTCAAGCTCTCTAATGGGGCTTTCACACCAACGCGGTTCCAGGGCCGGTTCGGAGCTACAGCCTGAAAAGCACCGTTTTTTCCTGTTCACACCGCAGCGGAGCCGCCTCTAAGCTCCGGAATCCGGTTCGTTTCAAGCACCACAAAATTGTCGGTCTAGAAGCAAGAACTGCATACGTCACGCTTACGTCGGGGGGGGGGCGAGATTAACCTGAGCTAACAGTTAAAGGCGAGTACGGCAAATAAAAGTTGTAACAAGCAGTAGCGCTGAGCAAAGTGACTAGAAGGCAACCACACACTTATAAAAAAAAAACACACTTTATAAAGTCAGGCAACACTAACCAGGCTTCGTGTGATTCTGTTTATTTGTACCTTACTTTGACCATCCGTTCGCTGTTATTGATCATTGTGGAGAGCAGGCAGACGTTTGGTTTGTTATTATAGCAGCTATCGGATGGAATCAATACATGGGCTGCAGAGGTTGTCATGTCCGACTATCACAAGTAGAATCATAATGAAAAATACGCCGGTAAAATGTGCCTGTAGAAAACGGCTTAGCAAGTAGTCAGTTTAGCTTCGGTTGCTATGCTAACATCACCCATGTTATACCAGAGACACTTTCATAACAGCGTTGTGATGCCAAACAGCGTCAATTCAGACTGACACACATTCACTTAAGGGGAACTGGGGATATGTATCAGCTGCTTGTGTGACAGTCAGTGAATACTTTAGAGCCGTGTGAGCTAACCCGGAGCTAACGGGAGAATAAACTCCCGTGGAAGAGCAGCCAGCACTGCAGTGGTCGCTAAATGCCGCTGAAACACATTAATAAACAATGAACCACGGCACTCTGGAGAAAAGTATAAGGTTGGAGAAGTCGTTATTTAATTTAATCTGGCTTCGTATGATTAAAAGCAACACGATCATCGACCCGACGCAGTCCCCCGTTGTTGTTGTTGTGAGCGCCGTAACGCCGTTGGGGAGAAAATCAGCGACGTAAACGGTGACGTCATGACGCAGCAGCGGCAGCACCAGTCGGGCTCTGGGCGGTGTGAACAGAATGGGGGCTGAAAATAAAAAACGGTTCCGAACCACAAAAGCTCTAGAGGAGCTAGAACGGGAACTGCGTTGGTGTGAAAGCCCTAACTTTCGTGACAGTTCTCCTCACGTTGTCTGATGGTGAATCCAGAGATAAAGACTAAAGTGTGTGTGTGTGTGTGTGTGTGTGTGTGCGCGCACATCTCTTCCTGACACCTGTCTTGGATGTTAGAAATATCTCCATCAGTTACGAATTGCTCCTCCAGGACAGAGATCAGAATTACTATCAATGGAATATTAAAAAGGAGATATTATGCTCATGTTGAGGTTCATGGTTAACTGGCCGGCTCTCTTGTGATTGGTCAGCCGCTTAGAGATGTCCAGCCCCTTAGCCTATCACGTATAATGTGTTGGAGTGCTAGCCAATAGAATCGCAAGTGTTACATAGTGATGTCATTATATTACAGAAGAAAACAAAGGGGGGGGGGGGAGAAACTCCCTCTGGACGGAACACAGGGATTTTAGCCTTTGCAGACCATTTGCATGCACAGAAAACTATACAACACAGTACAGGAGAGGGAACACCATAAAACCATAATAGGGCCTCCTTAACAATAACATGTGTAATTTATTTATGTTACTTTTACAAAAGGCAGCAGTGTAACAGTGGATTGCATTAATGCAAATAAACTTTAATCATCAGAATAACTTATATCACTTAAATTGTGCATAGTATATTATCAGTGTGTGATTTTGCCAGGGAAGACTGAGAAATGTTGAACAGCATGCAGCTAAATGTCCTCTATTTGCCAGATCTGGCTGTTACACATTTTATATGGAACATGTGGGCTTGAATAAAATGTGCTGGGCAGTCAGCCCGACATGAAACTCCAGCTCCATCCTCTAAGTGGTCAAGAAACTCTCTGCTGCTTCTGAGAAACTCTTGCGAGAGCAAAGTGTAGACACTCTATAAATCAAATCAGCTCTCATGTCAGAGTGCAAACTGTAGTAATGCTGTTCTGCACACTTTCCAGCAAACATGTGTGAGGTCTGCACAGCGGCAGAGAGCAGACAGTGCAGAGCAGCAGACAGCAGACTGATCCCTGCTCTGACTGCAGCACAGAGGTATGCTATAAAACACAGCAGCAGCTCCTCTGCTCCAACGCTTCACACACATTCTGCTTCTGGCTGAGCCCCCGGATAACAAATGCTGTTAGCCAGCAGAACGTGGACTGGAGGATGGATTAAAGCATTTCTGCAGCTCCACAAACACAGCGACATGATACTATTCATAGGCATTAGCTGGGGAGGGAAGTATATCATAACCATGGAGACAGCTGTGGGAGGATGTGAGGTGTTCTGAAATCCCTCCTTTCTGAGCTGCAGAAGTTTGATTTCATCTCTGAAGCATTAATCCATGTAGTTATGGAAGTTATAGCAGTACTGTGAGAAACTCTGAATAGAAAAATAATGCTCTTTAACATACTTTCTGTTTATTATTATTATCAGTATGACTATTATTATGTTTAGCGACATCCTGTGTTTCTCTGCTGTAAATAAACTAAAATATTTCAACTCACAGAAATGAGGTCTTGAAATTTGACGAGGACTTCGCACAAAAGACTTCAAAACAAAACCTCTGGAAGATACAACTTCTAAATGTGACAACTCTAAAATGTTGTCATTTGACAGGCAATCAGTTCTCCCGTGCTTGTGTTATAATCTGTCCTTGTCGTAGGAGTTTCTCCCTGACTTTTCTTTGACCCATATTGGCCATTTCCTGATCTGATTCCACTCTCAGTGGGACCACATATTTATCAGTGCTTTTCAAAACCAGAGATTGGTTAAGATTGTATGCAAATATCCCCTCTGTGGGACGAATAAAGGTATTCTGATTCTGAAGATTTGGCTCCAAAACTATTTTCCTCCTGACAGACAATAGCCTAAACTCACATGCCCACTGTAGTTTGTTATCAATTGAATAAAGCATACACATCTTCCGGCGCAGACTGAAAACTCATCTCTTTCGACTCCACTTCGGGCAATACAATTTCTAACAAAGCACTTATATACTAATAAAGGACTGGCTTATCTAAAGCCAGTTGAGTAGCACTTGAAATGTTTTGGCTCTCTGAAACCTGATGTACTTATATGATTCTGTTTTCTTCAAGTTTGTATCTTCTTGGTCGAATGCACTTATTGTAAGTCGCTTTGGATAAAAGCGTCAGCTAAATGCAATGTAATGTCATGTAATGTAATGTAATGTAAACATAAGTCATTAATCCATTTAAAAAGTGACTGATGCCATTTTTCTTTGGAGGATCCATTCCTTGTTGGGTTGGGCCATTTCCTGATGTATACAGTCCTTGTCCGTCAAAGATGTTGCCATGGCATTTATTTCATTAGTTGCTCTTTTGTTGCAAATTCCTTTAGGATGTGATTACTTCCCTCCTCACATCCTTCACACCTGAAAACACCTGCATCAGATAGCTTTTTGTTGATTTCATCAAAGCATTCAACACAATCTCCCCAATAAAACTGAAATATGTAGCAGACTCTGGATGATTGATTTCCTCCGTTCAGACTGATGGTCAGATCTCTGAACACCGGCGTCCATCAGGGCAGAGTGCTCGGCTCCCGCCTGTTCACTCTTAATTTAGCATTTAAGAATGACACAACCAGCATCGTCCAGATTAAGCCTGACTGAATATTTTAAATGAATAACAATATGGATTTTTCAGAGTTTTAACACACATGTTTATTTTCTGTATTTACCATGGTTTAGAAACTGAGTCAGTCAGTGCTCTGTAGTACTCTATAGTCAGGGGTGCACATAATTGGTACGCAGGTACGCATGCGCGGCAAAAATCTGAAATGCGTAACGTCACTTGTGTCACTACGCGCCTTTGCGTACCTGATAGGTCATCAAAACAAAACACTTATTTCGTCTACACGTGTTTCAGTGGAGTAAACTATTAGACATGTCCAAAAAACCAAAGACATTAAGCAGCCACTTTGGCATTTTGCACCCTGCGAAAGATCTCCGGACTTTCTTGGACTGATTGAACTGGGTGCTGGCCGAGCCGCGCAGGCCATAGTTGACGGACCTGTGAAGCTTTCCAGGAGGCAGAGGCTTAGATCACTGGACGACAGAGTTGGTCGCCGTGTGCACAGACCGGGTTAACGTCGGTGTGTACAACAGAATTGTACCAAAACTACGTCAACTGGCTGCGGTGGGAGACCCCCCTGTGCACATTCTGTGCCCCACGCACACACTGGAGAACTGCGCAAAATCAGCTGATCACAACATTCATGTTCTGTGGTCAAGCTGCTGCAGTTTATTTACACCAAGGTGGAGTGAAACACACAGCTGCAAACTTACTCAGGCTGTTAATGGAAGAGTTTGAAATCAGACAGAGGTGGAAGAAGTACTCAGATATTGTGTAGGAATACTCTGTTACAGTAAAAGTCCTGCATTCAAAATGTTACTCAAGTAAAATTAGAAAAGTATTCTCATCAACTTAAAGTAAAAGTAGTGATTGTGCAGATTGGTCCATTTCAGAATAATATATATGATATGTTTTATAATGATTGATCATGAAAGTGTTCTCAAATCTGGTAAAGGTGCAGCTAGTTTGAATGACTTTGTATACTGCAGGGTAGCTTGTGGATTTACTCCAGGTGGAACTAAAGTCTGATTTAACACTTGGTTATATTTCACATCATTCATCCAGATCTGTGAAGTAACTAAAGGGATTAAATACATGTAGTGGAGGAGAAGTACACCATTTACCTCTGAACTGTAGTGGGGTAGAAGTACAAAGTAGCATAAAATAGAAATACTCAAGTCAACTACAAGTATCTCAAAATTGTACTTGAGTAAATAAGTGTGCTTTGTTACTTCCCACCTTTGAAATCAGATATGATTTCAAGTCATGTGATCATTTCTTAGTATTTGATCCTTCAACTTGGCCTCAGGAAATGCAAGGACTTCACAGTTTTGGCAACAAGTTTTGGAGAAAGCAAATCGGAGGCTTAAAAAGAGACAGGGAGGTGCATCTTCATCATCTTCATCATCTAGCATGCAAGAAGTGTAAATAGAGGACAGTGAAGGAGACACTGAGGAGGACAGTGAGGAAGACTGCACTTATTCACACCACGCTACGTGTGGGGTGAGTACCAAACGCTGTCTCCTGGTACTCAACTGAGTAACTCACTAAAAAAGTGATGTGCACCCCTGTCCATAGTTACCTGTAGGACTGAAAGCAATGATCCGTTAGTCAACTGGCTAAACATTAATCATCTACAAATCTGATAAACCATTCAGTCGAGTTAGTAAAAATGCTTAACATTCACTGTTTTCTGCTTTTCGCAATTCCTGCTTTTTGCAGTATTAACTGACTTTTAAAGAACAAGATTAATTGATTAATCGTTAAAATGATTAACCAGTGGCGAGCCGTCAGGGCCCTCTAGGCCCTCTGTCAGGGCCTAAGATATTCTAAAAAATAATATTTAAAAACATTTTTTTTTTTAATTAGTATATTATATATTAAATATTATTTTTGTTATATTTTTCATTCGTTTTACCGAAAAAAACTTGATATAATTGTATTTAAAATAACATTTCCAAAGAAATAAATCCTTCGAATCTGCCTATTTCGTTTTTGAATGTGAAGGGTTACATGAAAGAAGCTCGTCTGGTCTCAGCGAGACAGGAGCTGATTGGTAGTCCTGCTGTACATTCACAGAGGGCCCACTATAGTAACTAAATGACAGAGTAATGTCAAGTGACAGTACAATTGACCAATCATATCTTCCCTCTAAATGGGTGGGCTTTATTATCGCTGACTTTATGAAAAGTTCCGCCCGCTGGGAAGTTTATGCATGTGTTATAACAACAGGTCAAGCTAGGCGGAGGTAGCTAATTAGCATACATTCATTCACGATGGCTCATGTCAGTGATAGTGATGACATCGTTGCGAAACTACTAACCGAGTCATTTTCAAGAATGAGTTACACTGATAAATTGGAGTTAATTACCAAAGGGCGACCAACACCACAGCTTCATTTAGTTAAAAAAACAAAACGGTTCGAGAGGCATTTTAATATCGGCAATTACGCCAGATACAACTGGATGACCGGATCAACCAGGGAACACAAGCTGTGCTGCTGGGATTGCTTGCTTTTTGGCGCGGACAGTGGGTCATGGGCCAGAGATGGACATTCTGATTTAGGAAGTTTTTCCAAATCAGCACATCGTCATCAGAATGCTTCAGATCACCTCAGAGCTACTATTCGCCTTAAAACCTTTGGGGACACCAGGATAGAGCTCCAGCTGGATGAGCAACAACGCCGGGGTGTCATCGCTCATAATGAAAAGGTGAAGAGGAACCGAGGAATTTTTAAACGCCTCATAAATTGTGTGGCGTACTTGGGCAGCTCCTACTCGCTGGTGCTTTCATTCTCGCTTGGTGTGCACAGTGGCAGAGAAGACCAGGGAATTGAGAGAGGTAAGATAATAATAATAATGACCGTAATGAAAATATTAACAATAATAAAGAAATTATATAGTGTTGGAAACTACCCACTCATAAAAACATGAAGGTAAAGAACTACGATAGTATTACATTACATGAAAAGCTAATCTTAGTGTTTACTGGAGGTCTATAAGTTGTTTTTTCTAAACTAAGCATTACTCTCGTAGGTGTTCGAGCACATCGTAGACCATCACACAGAGTTTGATGACGAAACTGTTCATTGAGCTGATGGATACATCGCCCTCCTTACCAGCTTCGATTTCAGCTTTTGGTTGAAAACCTTCCACGCCATCTTCTCCTACTCGGATGTTGTTTTTCTAATACTTCAAAACAAAGGTTTTGATATGCAGTTCTGCCTGGCCAGAGTGGATCAGCTACAGCGACAAATTGAACAGGAGAAAGGGAAGTTTGACAGCGTCTACGATGAAACCCAGGCTTTGGTTGGCCCTCCGCGCGGCCGTGGAGCTCAAGGAGACGTTTGCGCACGGTACAGGGAGCTCCACTGCAGCGTAATTGACAGATTGCCAACCGCTTCAGTGACCACAAAAAGCTGGAATTCCTGGCCCTTCTGGACCCGCAACAGTTCGGACATTACTGTAACTATTTCCCAACTGCTGCCTTGAACAGTTTGATGGAGAGCTATGGCGGATATTTCGACCAGCCTCGACTGCACACGGAACTCGCCGTGATGTACGGCATGTCTGACATTTTGGGGAAAAGCCCAGCCGACATTCATCAGTTTCTCCTCAAAAAAGGACTGAGTGAAAGCATGAAACAAGTGTGCACCCTCTCATGCATCATCCTGACAATACCTGTGACAATAATTGGACTTAATTTCGATCGAGAAGGAATTGCTGATTGCTTTAAAAGCAAAGGATCAGCTGCATGACGACGCCATCAAGTTCTTCATCCAAAAGGACAGGAGGATGGACTTTGTGTTTAGGTGAATTGATCATCAAAGGTAGGCCTAAGTCATTTTCAATGTGGGCCGCCGTGCCGACTTCATTCATTTGTAATTGTTACTTGGCTGTGGGTGCCCTGTCATGAGAGGTGTTTATATAAATGGTGTTGTTTTGTGTGGTAGAGGGTCGCTGTCATTGATGCGTTTTGCACCCCGGACCGTTGTTTTGATATTCCGCTGAAGTATACGCTGTGACGTAATAACTCTTCTTTTTTTCGAGGGAAGGGGGGGGGGGTCAGAGGGCCTAGGTAGAACAGTTACGGCTCGCCACTGTGATTAACAAATGAAAATGTAATGAAAATAATCTTTAGTTGAGGCGTAATAGCAAAATAGTTTCTAAATTATTTCAAACATATCTTTGGTATTACTTTACCGACATGCTGTAATTAATTCCTAGACTGCTGGGCTACATTAAGGAGTGTCAGACCCTCCGCTGCACTCACAGCTGCTGGAGGCACTAAGACATTCCAATTTGTCCACTGCCATTCAACTCCTGCACGGTTACAAATATGAGAATACTCAACACACACATGAACCTGAGCCCCACCTGGGTCAAGCTGCTGATTTAACTGACACTCTGCGACCATGACATATTAACTGTGTGTGTGTGTGTGTGTGTGTGTGTGTGTGTGTGTGTGTGTGTGTGTGTGTGTGTGTTTTACATTAAAATCATAATGCAGGGTTTTCCACACATAGACTTTACTTATTTATATTAACGGCCGCCCAAGTATATTTCACGATCCATTTAGTTTTTATTTTTTTTTATTTTTATTTTTTTATTTTTTGTTATGTATTGTGAACGCTGCGCAAATGTGGGTCTGCCTCACACAGGGTGACTGGCTGTCTACATGATGTGGTCTGCCTC
>CALSBW010020503.1:0-12443 GCA_943590975.1 Lindbergichthys nudifrons | reverse complement strand
TGTGTGTGTGTGTGTGTGTGTGTGTGTGTGTGTGTGTGTGTGTGTGTCAGACTGGAGAAGATGAGTGATTTAAAAGATGAGGAAGAGGACAGACCTTCAGTCTCCGGCTGTCTCTCTCTGAAGAGTGACCTGTCTAAAGACTGGTTTGAAGACTTCAGAAATGAACCTGGACCCTCAGACACAGAGTAAGAGTTTCTGCTGTAAACTGACCTGAAGAGGATTCAGCTTTACACTTCCTAATATATTAAGGATATTTCAATACACAATTATATTACCATTGTATCTGTGGCATGACATGGTTTTAAATGGCAGACATATTGTTAAACACTCACTAAAAACTAAATATATATCATCCAAAACATTATTTACTACTTGGGCATGTTTATGATATGTATTATTAAGATGTTTATTAATAATGGTGATAGCCTGGTGAGCTGGTTGTGTTTAGCTTTATCAGATATAACAGAGTGTTGTGTGATTACATGTAGAGTCAATGCAAAGACCCAGATCTGTGCCTGGCAAAACGAAGGAAGTGAAGATGTGAAGTTCATGGCAGCGTGACACATTTCATCTTGAGTGTAAAGTTTGTGACGCTCTGCCCGTTGGTGAGAATCAGCTCCACTAATGTAAAGTGCTATAAAGGATGTGTTCATCTCCACAGAGGGAAGAGGAGAAGTGCTGCCAGTCAGACCAGAACTGTACGAGGTAAGAGGCCGGACACATGCAGCGTTTCATTCCTCTTCCTGGTTCATTCGTTTTTGATTAGGTATACTGTTGTAGAGCATAGACATTAAGCTGTTTTATAACACATTAAAGCTCAGTCTGTTTTTTAATTAGATTATCTGGGGTCTCATTTATAAAGGGATATACGCTCAAAAGATGGCATACGCCAGTTTCTAAGCAATCTTTGCGATTTATAAAAAACAAACTTGAGGGGAAAATGTGCGGTCCTCCACGCAAACTCTAACCCATGCGTACGCACTAAGCACACAAACGGGAGAGACGAGAAACTGCGACACCGTTGGCAGAAGGAAGAATGGAGAGAAATATGTGGAAATAATACCATAAATTACCTCATTTATCAAATATGAAGAACTCATTTTCACAAATTGATTAAAGCCAATTGTGGCGAGGTTTGAAAATAACTAAGACTAAAAAGGTAGAATTATAATAGTTGCCGACAACGCCACCTAGGTTGAAAGGAGCCTAGGACTCCTATTTAAAAGGCTACACAGGTTCTTTAAAATCAGGGGTGAGCAGAGTTAAGAACCACAAACAATAACGTTGACAACAGTTTATTATGTTAAAAATTGAATAAAAATGCCCCAGCCCAAAGTCTCTCGAGAGGTCTTGCGTCTCGGTCTTGTCCCTCCAGGTAGCCCGAGGATGCGCTCCAAGATCCCCTGAGCAGATAAAACAATATAATCAAACCACTGTGCGAGACACACTCAGTTAAAAAGCCACTCCACACAAACACTTCACTGCACACTTAAAAGCCTAGGGAGTGTGTCTCGATTGTCCAGGGTCCCGTGGTTGTTATACTAAAAGTTTATAAACTAGGGCTAAAAGCAAGAACTAAAATGCTACAATTAAAAAGCGTTAAAAAGGCATTTAAAAGTGAGGGTTAAAGGGCTGAAGAGATCCAAAAGGGTACTTAGCTGATAGAGGGGTGAATCGTAATTACACCCCTCGGTTGCTCCACGTCACTTCCCCTTACTGGAGCCGCTGGTGATAATCCTCCTCACTGTCCGCCTCTGCCCGTCACAGCCAGTCCGCCTCGTCCTTCCTGGATGTTTAGCTTCTCTTGCTCCGTGGGCTCGTTGCTTCCTCTGTTTTCCCGTCTGCTCGTTGCCTCCTGCCTTTCTGTGTTGTTCGTGCTGCGCTCTGCTACTTAAATCCTGTGTTGCTCTTACACACACCGGTTGCGCATCGCACTGATTTCTGCTGCTGCCGTTCCATGGTGCTCAGTTCAGGGACAGTGGGAAATTACATATATAAGCACACACAATAAAAACACAGCAATACTTAATAAAAAGAAACACATCAGATCCCATTAAAACGGACCCCGGCACACAATCTTAAAATGATTCAACAAACGCCTGTTTGCGACTCCTCCGTGCACACAAAAACATCCATCCATCCATCTTCTCCCGCTTATCCGTGGTCGGGTCTCGGAGGTATCAGTTCCAGCAGAGAGCCCCAAACGTTCCTCTCCCCTCATCAACCAGCTCTGACTGGGGGTCCCAAGGCGCTCCCAGGCCAGCAAAGAGATATAAACCCTCCACCTGGTCCTAGGTCTACCCCTCGGTCTCTTCCCAGCTGGACGTGCCTGGAACACCTCCCTAGGGAGGCGCCCAGGTGGCATCCTTACTAGGTGCCCAAACCACCTCAACTGGCTCCTTTCGACGCGAAGGAGGAGCGGTTCAACTCCGAGTCCCTCCCGGATGACTGAACTGCTCACCTTATCCCTAAGGGAGACGTCACCCTGCGGAGAAAACCCATCTCGGCCACTTGTATCCGCGATCTCGTTCTTTCGGTCATGACCCATCCTTCATGACCATAGGTGAGGGTAGGAACGAAAATGGCCCGGTAGACAGAGAGCTTTGCCTTCTGGCTCAGCTCTCTTTTCGTCACAACGGTGCGGTAAAGCGACTGCAGTATCGCTCCCGCTGCTCCGATTCTCCGGCCCATCTCACGCTGCATTGTTCCCTCACTCGAGAACAAGACCCCGAGATACTTGAACTCCTTCACTTGGGGTAAGGACTCATTCCCTACTTGGAGTGGACAGTCCATCGGTTTCCTGCTGAGAACCATGGCCTCAGATCTACACATGTAGACCGGATAAGCGTACTCCCAGGCCCCCTCCAGGATCCTTGCGAGAGTAAAAAGCTGATCCGTCGTTCTGCGACCAGGACAGAATCCGCATTGTCCCTCCTCAATCTGAGGTTCGACAATCGGCCTGACGTGGGGCGTCGCCTGGACCTGAAAACATTCGGGGCTTAGCCCACAGTGGCGGTGGCGCTACAGTGGAATATTCTACTGCAACACTCCCCACACGCACACACACAGTACACCCGCGACTGTTACAATGAAGGCTCGATAATCAGCTCACGGCATATAGGCAGGGGTAAAGTGCTATTTTTTTATGAGTGGGGGGCTCACCTCCTCTAGGGGGGTCCGGGGGGATGCTCCCCCGGAAAGATTTGTTTTTAAATATTGAAGTTAAAAGCATCAATCTGGTGCACTTTGAGAGCAACATTAAGAGATCTATGGACACATCTCTCAACACCCATTTGAAACAGAACTGTAAACAGATTTACTTTTTCTTTAAGGATATTTTACAAATCACTCTCCTTTTAAACTCTATTCTTGTTTTACTGCCATATAGTATTTCATAACTGTTTTTCCTAGAGATGCTCCGATCGATCGGTCACCGATCGAGATCGGCCGATACTCACTCTCTACCGATCGATCGGTGCTCTCTAAACATGACGATCGCGAGGGCCGATCGCATGACGTAAAATACATGACACTTTTCTCTGTGGCAAAACAAGCTCGCCAAAATGGCTTCACCGGTCTGGCATTATTTTAAGGTGTCCGAAAAAGACAGTAAAATAGCGGTATGCAACGTGTGTGTGAAGCAGAAATCCTGCAGATCCACCCGCTGTGACGGACCGGTGAGCGGAGCGAAACACACAAGAGTTAGACCTAACACACTTGGCTATTTTATCTACCTCTGGAACAAGCTAAACTAGTTATAAATATGTTTATTCTTCACTGTCTGCCTCACACATTACTGGATCAGCGAGCTGCATGAGACGATACTGACGGGCTGTCAGGAGGGGGAGAGAGGGGGAGAGAGAGGGGGAGAGAGGGGGAGAGAGGGGGAGAGAGAGAGGGGGAGAGAGGAAAAGAGAGCAAAAGAGAGCGCTTCCGCTCATTTCTCCCGTGGTATTATCCAAAGTGAATGTAAACTTGAATAATATACATAATTTGAATGTATATAGGCAAATATGGGCGTTACGAGAAGCCCGCAAAAGCTGCGCCACATTTCAAGTTGATTGTGATTTATAAAGGGAAACCGGCGTAGGTTGTGCCGCACGCAAGTCCTACGCCGGTACGCAGTGTTTTATGAATCGGAAAATGTCTGTGCGTATTTATTTGCTTTGTCCTACATAAGCAACCTTCCCACGTGAATCCTACGCAAGGCTTTATAAATGAGGCCCCAGAGCATTTTCCTTATTCTCTCATGTTTCCTTCTTTTCCAGCAGATAGTGGTCTGCAGGCGGTTTCAGATGAACATAGGATCAGTCTGAGGAGGAGATGTGAACGTGTGACTGAAGGAACTGATGAAAGTGAAACCCTCCTCAACAGGATCTTCACTGAGCTCTACATCACACAAGGCCAGAGTGAAGAGGTTAATACCCAACATGAGGTGAGGCAGCTAGAGACAGCTTCTAAGAAGAAGACCCTCCATGACACTCCAATCAAGTGCCAGGACATCTTTAAAGCCTTACCTGACCAACAGACTCACATCAGAACGGTCCTGACCAACGGAGTCGCTGGAGTTGGAAAAACCTTCTCAGTACAGAAGTTCACTCTGGACTGGGCCGAGGGTTTGGAAAACCAAGATGTCAGTCTGGTGATCCCGCTCTCCTTCAGGGAGCTGAACCTGATCAAATATGAGCAGTACAGTCTTCTCCGGCTGCTCCATGTTTTCCATCCAACCTTACAGAAGGTCACAGCAGAGCAGCTGGCTGTCTGCAAAGTGCTGCTCATCTTTGACGGCCTGGATGAAAGCAGACTTTCTCTGGACTTCAGAAACAATGAGGTTGTGTCTGATGTCTCACAGAAGTCCTCAGTCAACGTGCTGCTGACAAACCTCATCAGGGGGAAGCTGCTTTCCTCGGCTCTCGTCTGGATAACTTCCAGACCTGCAGCGGCCAATCAGATCCCTCCTGAGTGTGTGGACAGGGTAACAGAAGTACGAGGCTTCACTGACGCCCAGAAGGAGGAGTACTTCAGGAGGAGATCGAGTGATGAAGACCTGTCCAGCAGAATCATCTCTCACATCAAGAGCTCCAGGAGCCTCCACATCATGTGTCTGATCCCAGTCTTCTGCTGGATCACTGCTGCAGTTCTGGACCACATGTTGACTACAGACCAGAGAGGAGAGCTGCCCAAGACCCTCACTGACATGTACTCACACTTCCTGCTGGTCCAGACCAAGAGGAAGAAGCAGAAGTATGAAGAGGGACATGAGACGAGTCCACAGCAGCTGACGGAGGCTGACAGGAAGGTTCTTCTGAAGCTGGGGAGGCTGGCGTTTGAACATCTGGAGAAAGGAGACATCATGTTCTACCAAGAAGACCTGCAGCGCTGTGGTCTTGATGTTACTGAGGCCTTGGTGCACTCAGGAGTTTGTACAGAGATCTTCAAAAGAGAGAGTGTGATCTTCCAGAAAACAGTCTACTGCTTTGTTCATCTGAGCATTCAGGAGTTTCTGGCTGCAGTCTACATGTTCCACTGTTATTCCAACAGAGACACAGCAGTACTGAAGGACTTCCTGCTGATAGATCAGGAGTACTCATCCCTGGATGTCTTACTGAAGGAAGCCATGATAAAATCCCTCAGAAGTAGAAATGGCCACCTGGACCTGTTTGTCCGCTTTCTCCACGGCCTCTCTCTGGAGTCCAACCAGATACTGTTAGAAGGCCTGCTGGGTCGCACAGACAACCGTCCAGAAATCATCCAGAGAGCCATCAGCAACCTGAAGGAGATGAGCAGTTCTTCAATCTCTCCTGACAGGAGCATCAACATCTTCCACTGTCTGACAGAGATGAAGGACCACTCAGTACATCAGGAGATCACAGAGTTCCTGAAGTCAGAGAACAGATCAAAGAAGGAACTCTCTGAGATCCACTGCTCTGCTCTGGCCGACATGCTGCAGATGTCAGAGGAGGTTCTGGAGGAGTTGGACCTGAAGAAGTACGACACATCACATGAGGGACAACTGAGACTGATTCCAGCTGTGAGGAACTGCAGGAAGGCTGTGTAAGTCCAGATGTGATAAACTTTATAAACTAATGTGGATCAGGAGTTTAATTATTCAAATAAACACAATAACATTTCTGCTGTTTAAATACTGAGAGCAAAATAAACCAACACTGTTCTTCTATTTATTTATAATAATAGTTAAATTGAAGCGTTTCTCTCTTCATATTGAGTGATGGAGGCGACATGTCCAACACATGAAGGACTTTAGAGGTTTCTCAGCATGTGATCACACCACACAGCAGAACTTACAGATATCAGAGAAAGCACTTATTAATTTCTAGTAGTTTCTTTATCATTAAACACAGACGTTTTTTATCTCAATGTGTTGGAGTTTAAAATCAGATCTATATCATTTCCCACTAATAGCAGAGTCATGTGTTAATGCTGATATACTGGGAACATCTGATGGTATTCAGTTGAAAATATTAAAACTTTATTTTTTTTTTAAATTATGTTTGTGTGTACAATACATTTTCAGATGCTCAGAGAAGCCAAAATATCCTTCATCCATCATTCACATCCAAATTGAAATATGTACATCTCTAATATTGTGATAAATTTAATTAATTGTTTCTTTGGTAACAGTCACTGACAGCAGGAGCACAGACATGTGATCAGATCACACTGACAACGCACACATTAAACTATATTATTATATATTATATCGAATGGACTAACAGCAAATGTCAATCAGAACATATGTCAAATGTTTTTTCATCAAATGCTTAAGTTTAAAATAATGTTTCCTCTTTTTAATACATGTTGTAATATATGTGTTATTATAGACTTTCTAACTGTGGACTCTCAGAGATTCACTTTGAAGTCGTGGCCTCAGCTCTGAAGTCTGACCCCTCCCATCTGAGAGATCTGGACCTGAGTGACAACTATCTGCATGATTCAGGAGTGAAGCTGCTGAGTTCTGGACTAAAGAGTCCAAACTGCAGACTGGAGTCTCTCAGGTCAGTTCACTGACTGCAGTTCATACAGATCTGTTTGTGTTTATGATTTTCTGAATTTCCCTGAGAACAAATATAATGTTATTGTTATTTTTTTCACTGTTGCTAATGACTGAATATTGATCAGAATAACAAAGAGAAGGTGAATGTGTGAGGGAGAGTGTTTGAGCTTCCACAGACTCACTCTGTGCTCCATGAGTCAGTGGAGATGCTGTCAGTACTGATGAGCTGTGAGGGAGATGAAGGAGTTGTTTAACATCTGAACAGGAACTTTTTTTTCTTAATTCAGTCTGAGTGGCTGCAGTTTGTCAAAGATCAGCTGTTCTGCTCTGGCCTCAGCTCTGAAGTCCAACATCCATCTGAGACGTCTGGACCTGAGTAACAACTATCTTTATGGACCAATCTTGGTGCACCACCGCTTTTTGGCCAGTTGTGTACCTGACCTACCAAAAAGCAACCTCAAGAGGTAAGATGAGATATAACATGAGTCACTCTGTGCTCCATGAGTCAGTGGAGAGGCTGTCAGTACTGATGAGCTGTGAGGGAGATGAAGGAGTTGTTAAACATCTGATCAAAGTTAAAGTTCCAGATTATCAATGGATTGTTTCTACATCATCTCTGACATTAAAACCCTGTTTAACTCTGAACAGATTATTAAACCTGGAGTTATTTCTAACAGGAACTTTGTTTTCTAAAGTTACATCATGTTTTCTTTATTCTGCAGTTTGTCAGAGATCAGCTGTTCTGCTCTGATCTCAGCTCTGAAGTCCAACATCCATCTGAGAGATCTGGACCTGAGTTTCAACGATCTGCAGGATTCAGGAGAGAAGCTGCTGAGAGATCTTCTGGAGAGTCCAGACTGCAGACTGGAGACTCTCAGGTCAGTAAGGGGTCTCTGCTGGTTCAGCAGTATTGTATGAACCACAGGGAGGTGTTTCTCTCACTGGGGAAACAGATCAGTGATGTTACCCACTGACTGCAGGCTCTCTCATTCTTCCATCAACTATAGAAGGCCAGCTGAAAATGCAAAGCCACACTTTAGTAATCAACTCTCTAACAGACATATGGGGTTTTACAGAAGAGTGGAAAAGGTAGTCTGTTTTTTATTTGAATGTTTTTTATGTGATGTTTTTAGTTTGTAGACTAATGACTGGTATATCATCACATCTGTATGTCATTATGCTACCATGAGCAGCTGGTTAGCTTGACTTAGCAAACAGATGGGGGAAATCAGCTGGCCTGGCTTGGTCTGGTTTTTGTTCTTTATCCTTTATTTTTCACACAATTGTTAATTTGAGCAATGCAAACTTCTAAACATATGAAAGTTAGGATCACAAGAGAAACAGACAAGCTAACTCTCATCCAAAATATGGCTTTCTATCCATTATGAATAATTACGCAAACATAACATCTAGTAAAATGATGTTCTCCTCAAATGCATGGGTCTATCACCCAGAGAAGGACTTCTAGCAGCTCTGCAGTCACAGTGCAGAATAAGGGAAACCATGCCTCCCACATAGCCTACCACAGTTTGCCTGTGCTATGTGATTGCGTATTGAAGTTATTCGCCTTTTGGTTATGGACCAATCTTGGTGCTCCACCCCTTTTTTGCCAGTTGTGTACCTGACCTACCAAAAAGGCAACCTTAAGAGCTAAGATGAGATATAACATGACTCACTCTGTGCTCCATGAGTCAGTGGAGATGCTGTCAGTACTGATGAGCTGTGAGGGAGATGAAGGAGTTGTTAAACATCTGATCAAAGTTAAAGTTCCAGATTATTAACCTGTTAAGCCCTGAGCCTGTTTTTCAGGTCTCAGGCTCGAAAATGACATTCCCAGAACAAATGACCATATCTTCCCTTCTAAAAGGGTTAAATTAATAATCTTTTTTTTCAAAATAATGATAAACCTGTGAGTTGGATGTAAAAAAGTCAGAACAATATAGATGTTTTTTATTTTAAAAAAAATTCAGATTTTACATAGTAAAAAACTGTAAATTATAATGTCCGTCCAAAAATTATTTTTTACTTATATTGAAAACTACCCTTGGATGATGGTAAGGTAGACTAAAAGCTTTAGGAATCCAAAGTACAACATATAATAACTACCCTGTATCAAGATTGATGCAAAACAAGTGACATTTGACCTTTTTAGAGAGGTTTAGCCAAAGAAATTCCACCTCTGAGGTGATTTGGGTGGACATTTTTCTTTTTCCATATCTCTGGCCCCCCTTTGTCGATTTTGATGGTTGACACCTCTTTCTGACCGTTAGAGCCAATAGAATCGAAGGGGGATTCCCTCACACACACGTTGTAAAACAAGAAGGTGGGGGCTTTGCGCATGTAGTTTTGCATGAGAGTGAAGCTATCTCTCGCTCTGACATCTAGAAACGGAAAAGCAGTCTTATTGCTCATGGATTATCAGAAATCATTTCAAAGGGACACAGACACATTGGATTAATCTATGGATTAACTTCAGCAGCGTTTTTATCGTTTTAATGCCAATGAATACCACTTTGGAGAGACTACAGAGCCAAGGTAAAAATGTTAGCATTTTTAGCTACCTAGCGCCACATGTTTTGATATCTGTTTTTGTTTATAATGTCGCGATTTCGTATAATTGAGTGATAATGAGGGTACCCTTCGATTCTGTGTCACCTCACGATGTGAAACGATGTCATGGATGTGGAGAATAGATAAATAATAAGGTTTTGTGAGTGAATTTCGGTGCAGTAAGGTGTTAGCATTTTTCGCTCGTTGCTAATTCAGAGGCTCAGTGTTAGCATTGTGGGTTTTATTTTGAAAAATATATAAAAATGATCAGTTAGATGAGTTTCTTCCCGTTACATGGATATAAAACATTCATAGTTTATTAAATGAACATGCCCTCAGACACTGTTTCCTGCAAGATGTTGCGGCAGTGCCCCGGTACCGGGGTCTCTCAGGCTTAACAGGTTAATGGATTGTTTCTACATCATCACTGACATTAAAACCCTGTTTAACTCTGATCAGATTATTAAACCTGGAGTTATTTCAAACAGGAACATTGTTTTCTAAAGTTACATCATGTTTTCTTTATTCAGACTGAGACGCTGCAGGTTGTCAGAGATCAGCTGTTCTGCTCTGGCCTCAGCTCTGAAGTCCAATCCCTCCCATCTGAGAGATCTGGACCTGAGAGGAAACGATCTGCAGGATTCAGATGTGAAGCTGCTGAGAGATCTTCTGGAGAGTCCAGACTGCAGACTGGAGACCCTCAGGTCAGTAAGGGGTCTCTGCTGGTTCAGCAGTATTGTATTAAACACAGGGAGGTGTTTCTCTCACTGGAGAATCGCAACAGATCAGTGATGTTACCCACTGACTGCAGGCTCTTTCATTCTTCCATCAACTATAGAAGGCCAGCTGAAAATGCAAAGCCACACTTTAGTAATCAACTATATAACAGACATATGGGGTTTTACAGAAGAGTGGAAGAGGTAGTCTGTTTTTTATGGGATGTTTTTAGATTCTAATGACTTCCTGTAAAGCAGCTGAGAGCTGTGGCAGTCAGTCGTAGTGTTTGCAGAGAAGATATGATGGGATGTAAAGCATGAAATCAGTCAGGACTCTGAAGCTGACTCAAAGAACAAACACGTATTTTAAACTGGATCTAAAACTGTGGATTGTGTTCATCCCTACAGGATCAGAGGAGAGACGATAAGAGCCAAGATCCAGAAGATCTGTGAGTACTGAAACCATATCCTCCATTCATCAAGATATGAAACTCTTTAACCTATTAAGCCCGAGAGACCCCGGTACCGGGGCACTGCCGCAACATCTTGCAGGAAACAGTGTCTGAGGGCATGTTCATTTAATAAAACTATGAATGTTTTATATCCATGTAACGGGAAGAAACTCATCTAACTGATAATTATTATTTTTTTTTTCAAAAGAAAACCCACAATGCTAACGCTGAATTAGCAACGAGTGAAAAATGCTAACACCTTACTGCACCGAAAATCACTCACAAAACCTTATGTATCTCTTCTCTACATCCATGACATCGTTTCACATCTAGAGGTGACACAGAATCGATCGACACCCACATTATCACTGAATTATACGAAATAGCGACGTTATAAGCAAAAAAGGACATCAAAACATGTGGCGCTAGGTAGCTAAAAATGCTAACATTTTTACCTTGGCTCTGTAGTCTCTCCAAAGTGGTCTTCAATGGCATTAAAACGATAAAAAACGCTGCTGAAGTTAATCCATAGGTTAATCCAATGCAGTGGCGAGCCGTCAGGGCCCTCTGTGAGGGCCTAAAATATTCAAAAAAATAATATTTGAAAACATAAAAAAAAAAAAAAAAAAATTTAAATATTTTTTTTTAAATATCTTTTTAGTTATATTTTTCATCAGTTTTACCAAAATAACTTCATTTAATTGTATTTAAAATAACATTTCCAAATAAATAAATCCTTCGAATCTGCCTGTTCAGTTTCTGTTGCAATGTGAAGGGTTAAATGCCATCTCTGCGAGTTACTGTGAAGACGGGAGAGCTTGATGGGCCCTCTGTACATTCACAGAGGGCCAGCTATAGTAACTCAACGAGAGAGTAATGTCAAATGACAGTACAATTGACCAATCATATCGTCCCTCTAAATGGGTGGGCTTTATTTTCGCGGACTTTATGACAAGTTCCGCCCGCTGTGAGGTTTATGCATGTGTATAAAGTGGTGCAGTAAGCTAACTAAGTCATTTTCAATGTGGGCCGCCTTGCCGACTTAATTCATTTCTAATTGTTACTTGGCTGTGGGTGCCCTGTCATGATAGGTGTTAATATAAATGGTGTTGTTTTGTGTGGTAGAGGGTCGCTGTCATCGATGCGTTTTGCACCCCGGGCCGTTGTTTTGATATTCCGCTGAAGTATACGCTGTGACGTAATAACTCTTCTTTTTTTTCGAGGGAAGGGGGGGGGGGTCAGGTCAGAGGGCCTAGGTATAAAAGTCACGGCTCGCCATTGGTCCAATGTGTCTGTGTCCCTTTGAAATGATTTCTGATAATCCATAAGCATTAAAACTGCTTTTCCGTTTCCAGATGTCAAAGCTAGAGATAGGTTCACTCTGATGCTAAATTACATGCGCAAAGCCCCCACCATTTTGTTTCACAATGAGTGTGTGTGGGGGACTCCCCCTTCGATTCTATTGGCTCTAACGGTCAGAAAGACGTGTCAACCATCAAAATCGAGCAAGGGAAGCCAGAGATATGGAAAATCCACCCAAATGACCCCAGAAGTGGTTTCTTTTTGCTAAATCTCTCTAAAAAGGTCAGATTTCACTTGTTTTGCATCAATCTTGATACAGGGTACTTATTATATGTTGTACTTTGGATTCCTAAAGCTTTTAGTCTACTAACCCATCATCCAAGGGTAGTTTTCACTATCTGTAAAAAA
>CALSBW010020500.1:1276-23433 GCA_943590975.1 Lindbergichthys nudifrons | reverse complement strand
ATCTATCTATCTATCTATCTATCTATCTATCTATCTATCTATCTATCCATCTATCTATCTATCCATATATTCATCTATCTATCTACATCTATCCATATATCTATCCATCCATCCATCTATCTATCTGTCTATCTATCCATATATTAATCTATCTATCTATCAATCCATCCATCCATCCATCTTCTCCCGCTTATCCGTGGTCGGGTCTCGGAGGTATCAGTTCCAGCAGAGAGCCCCAAACGTTCCTCTCCCCTCATCAACCAGCTCTGACTGGGGGGGTCCCAAGGCGCTCCCAGGCCAGCAAAGAGATATAATCCCTCCACCTGGTCCTAGGTCTACCCCTCGGTCTCCTCCCAGCTGGACGTGCCTGGAACACCTCCCTAGGGAGGCACCCAGGTGGCATCCTTACTAGGTGCCCCAACCACCTCAACTGGCTCTTTTCGATGCAACTCCGAGTCCCTCCCGGATGACTGAGCTTGAGGGAGACGCCGGCCACCCTGCGGAGAAAACGCATCTCGGCCGCTTGTATCCACGATCTCGTTCTTTCGGTCACGACAGAGTCTCATCCAATACTAATATTTACCTAAAAGTGGATTGAAACAGATGTAGCCCACTAAATCGTATGCATCTTATTTTTCACAGGCTACTTTTTCATATGTGTGTTTTGACAACGTTAATAAGGAATGAAGAGTTCTAACATATTTTTTAAATTGCACAATTCGCTCCCATGGTAGAGCCTGGCTGTGGAAAAGTAGAGCAGCTTGCGACACCAGACAAACTGGACAAAACCCAGTGGGATACAGTAAAGGGAGGGAAGTGATCATCATTATTTGAACCAACACCAATTAACAATGCCTTGAACCCTCTCCTTAGGAAGAAAAGCACTACAAGCCCGTTAAAAGCAACTTCTACAATTGACAGTTTATTCTTTGATGTAGGGAAATGGTATTCCTGTCTAGATTATATTAGTGGGCTTTATTTTCCAAGCGAGGGTACAGTAGATCTCAAGATTGACAACAGAGATCAAAGTCAACAAGGCCCTTTGGTGGAGATTAAACCAAAGCAAGATCACAATGTTGGCATAACAACATTTTGGAATCTGCGAAGCATAATTGTACAAAAAGGTCAATCCTGCTTTACTTACGAGTGGATACTGTTTTCAAAAACGCTATTCAACCGGCACCATGTTACTCTAGAAAGGTGTTCACTGTGGCAAATGATTAGTATGAAATATGTATATGATGAAACTTGCTTGGCACATACACATGTCATAAGATAAGTTGAAGGTAATTCATCATCGTTGGCATCCTGGTGAAGCTTAAAAAGAGGAAAGGAAATAGTAAACGCTACTTAAAAAAATAAGCCCTGTTCAGATTAAAAGGTTTCCTATCATGCTATTTTTAGGCATATATTATGGGTCGCAGATATATACAAATATATAAAAAACATGTCTATGATGTGTTTTGTTCAAAATACCAAACAGATCATGCATTTTAGAAATCCCACATATCCCTCTATTTCAGCCCCGTTCGAGAAGTGCTGATTCTGGGTCTAAAGCTTTAAAGAAAAAGAGGGGGGGAGCTTATGCTGAGTATCTGATCCGGAGAATTCTACAGAAACTCAACTAAATGCTGCCGTGATGAAACGCCATATCATGTTCAAAACCGCATTAAGGATTATTTCTGAAACAGTATGGAGCTCAAACTCTTTCTCTCTCTCAGGTTTACCACAAGGTGAGTTCCTTTTTATTTCCTGCTTCTTCACACATGCTCTCCAGTACAGGTTAGCTCTGAGTGTTAGCATGCATGCTAATGTAAACACAGACCATATTACGTCCAAAACGTTGCGCATTGTTTCTGATAGCAACGTTTCTGATAGGCCCGTGGGTGTAAAGCCCGCCCACATTTCCGATATTACGTCATATCGGACGCAAATCTGGATCAGCTCCGTTGTTCCCCCGTTTTTAAAGATGTATGTACGGAGGAAAAGAGAGAGGGTTTTATTTCTTTGTGAGTTCCCTGACACACCGGGACACATGTTGATGTAGAAAAGACATCAGAAAGTGCATTTTGCATGAGAGGAGACCTTTAAGAGCCCCACGCTTTGCTTCTGCGACGAACACAGCTAGGTGCAGCCAATCGAGCGTCTTTCAGCACCACCTTCACCACCAGTGCTCAGTGAGGGATGAACAGCCAACTGCTTCCCTTCTCCTCCTCACCTTCTTTCTCCCCCTCGCCTTCTGCTTTAAACATGGAAGAGTTCATTTGCTCATTCTGCAGGCAGCATCTTTCTATTTATCTTTCGTCTTGTGTTTTGTCTCCCCCCCCCCCTCCCCCCTCTCTCTCTGTGCTGTCAGGCCCTTCCCGAGCAGTGGGTTGTCAGGAGTGATGGATGACTATCAACCTTCTGCTGTCTTCCACTACGCTCCTGGGAGATTTACAGGCTCGCTGACTACCAGGCATGAAAACCAATCTCTCTTTCTCATTCTTCCCCTCCCTTCCTCCATATACGCCTGCCTCGCTCCTTCCATCTCACTCTCCCCCCCCCCCCATTTCAACATCTCTTGCGTTACCAAAAAAAGCTCTCATAATGGAGAGATGTGTGCAAAACAACATTGAAATCTGTGTGTGGACAGAGGCTATAGCCGTAGCTGCTCTGGAGGGTTTATTGGGGATGTGTCGGAGTGGGATTGCGTCCTCAGAGTGATTCTCTCTCTGACAGCCTATCTCGCCCATCTTCATCTTCATCACTTCGCTTCCTGTTTCCTCCACACACACGAGCATCCGTCCATGTTTCTCTAGCTGCTGGTAATTATGGCTTCCACGAAAGGTGCCGGGCTAATTGCTGTCTCAAAAATAGTAATTGCTTTATTATCGCCACCATTTTTGGTAATGATCGTTCAAAGGCATTATGTTAATGCAATTATTCTTGCTCGCGCTAATTGACGGTGTTTTCAAATGATGGTACCCTGAATAAAGTTGTATTGAACGAGTCCTATTTGCTGGAATGAGCAGACAACAACGTGTTTAAAGGGGCCGTCTTTATGCTCATTTACAGGTTCATAATTGTGTTTAGTGCGACCCTTCAGACTATATGAGCACACTGCATGTACTTTAGTTTGAAAAAGTTGTGTTTTCATTAATGGAGAGTGTGGGAGAGAAACTCCCTTTGGGGGAAACTTTGGGATTTTAGCCTTTGCAGACCATGTACATGCACTAAAACTATATAACACACTACAGGAGGCGTGTGGTGCAGTGGGTTGTGCGTTGGTGTTCGGATCAGGGGGTTCAAACCCCACTGCAGTCAGCATGTCGTTGTGTCCCTGAGACACTTCACCCCAAATGGCTCCTGTGGGGATTGCCCACAGTATTGAGTATGTAAGTCGCTGTGGAGAAAAGCGTCTAACAACTGACATGTAATGTAATGTAATGTACAGGAAAGGGAAAATATAAAAGATCATAACAGGGCCACTTTAACAATTATGCCACCTGCTTACAGGCTCTGTTTTCAACATTATCTTTAGTGATACACATCTAAAACAATATCATGTTCACCTTTAAACAGAGTGAAAGATACCACAAACATCACGACCCCAGACCAGAGAATAAACATCCAAGCCAGTGATATTTCCTTGACCAAAGACCAAAATCAAATAAGACATCATATCCATGAATGATCAAATAGTGTGTCTCCAAATCTCATACACATTTCCTATAACTACTACCTTTCACACACCATCTCAGGAGGAAACCCAGATTTGCATTCATTTGCAAGTTTGGGAGAGAACCCATGCTGTCTAGTGGAATGAAAATGAGCTTTAATATGCACACAGTGCTGACACCACTCTTCAAAAAGAAGGTAATAGACATAAATGACATGTAAATGTTATTTAGATTGCTATCTAATAGCATGCAAAGCAGCACTCTGTCTGACTGTATCAAATATTTGAATTAGAGGACGTAGCCCACCTAGCTCTTTGGCTACGTATATAGTAATGATACCTGTGTGTCCAATATGTGAGCGTGTGCATGCATGTATGAACCTGATCCCCACTCCATAATGATCTCTGGTCCAATCTGTCAGCACAATGCATTGTTGATGCAGTGTAACAGGTAAACACGTGCAACGCTTCCATTGACATTCGGTGCGCTCATTAAAATCAGATCATATCTCAGGAGGACAGCTCGAGGAGAATTCTTTTTTCTCTACCTCGTGCTAAGACAACATGGCGTGACGCTTTACTTTTGCTCGTGTGAGCCTTGTTAGCTTTGAACCTATCATGTCTGTACTCTGAGTGACAAGACTGAAGACTGGCATCAGAAAGAGAAAAGGCAGCTTCAGGTGAATTACAGCCACTGGCTCACAACGCCAGGCGGATGTCAAGCTTCCTGCCTGACAACATTTACTTCTGTAGTAAAAGGTGAACAAATGCAGCTCCACAAATAGAGAGGATAGGATGTAATGAAGGGAGCATATAGCTTAGCTGTTCACTCAAACCAACACACACAGGCGATCAGATCAGTCTCAAAATAAATAAATGCAACCAGTATTTATATATATATGTATCAGTCCATAAAGTTATTTTACAATGCATACCAAAACAATTATACGTGTAAAGAAATCACATAAATAAAAATAAGTTTCACACAAATATTTCTGATCCACACATCAGTATTTTAAATGAATGTATTCAGGTTTTAAATGCAGGCTCAATGGTTTGTTAATATATATATAACAGCATCCAAATACGTTTTTTTAAAACACATAATATGTATTACATTTATATAAAACAAGAAATATGTATGAGTGGATCAGAAATATATTTGTAAAGCTTGTTTTTGTATATATGTGGGATTTATTTGACATATTAACATAATACATGTATATGTGTGTGTGCACTGAAAACTATTTTTTAAATATTATATCATTTTTGAATAATATAATGTTTTTGAATACATATCACCTTTGTGAATCCTCCCTATAGTGTGACTGATCTGACCCGGACACGCAGTCCTGAGCGTTCGGGGTTATGAAAGGTCGAACACCACATTCCGCCACCAGCAGTTTCACGCCTGCACTCCTGTAATTTGAGGTGTCAGAGTAAATATGTTATTTTTGTTTTCTTGCACAATCTGCATTAATTAAAAAAGCACCCCCCCCAGTCAGGCGCCACACTACTGCCAGGAGCCACAGGGCGAGAAATGAGTCACTTTGAAATGAATAATGGATTTGTGTCTGCAGGGAGCGAGAGGATTCACAAGTGTACGTCAGTGCGTGTCTGCGTGTGTGTATCGACTGAGTGTGAGTGTGTGAACTCTGCATCGAGTGTATAAACATGTCCTTTGCTGGTCACTCCCCTTCCTCCAGCCCACCCCTCATGCTCCTCCAGATGCTCTTTCACTCTTTCTGCACCAGGCGTGAATATGCAGATGTGGGGTGGAGCGATACAATCATAAATAAACGTGAGCTTTGGGGTTTTTCCTGCCACAGTAACTGCTGCCATTTGACCCCAGGCGGTCTGTGGAGGGCGGCCATGATAGATCTGCCCTTCTCCGTCCTACAGCTGTTCACACATCAACAGCAGAAGTTCCAATTAAAACGTTGAAGTGGCAGCATCTTTATCGCTACTGACACTCCAGAGGCCCGGGTGTCACTTCAGGCCTGGATGAGCTGATGAAGAAGACTTGGTGAGAAGAGAGGAGGTAAGGAGGTTAATGAGAGTCCAGTACTACAGTCTCCTCTCTGACACACTGATATAACACATTCAGACTCATGTGAAGGCTCGCTGAAAACACAGAACAAAACATGGGGTCAAAAAGGGGCGAAGGCTATGTGTGTGTTTGTGTTAGTGTGTGTGTGTGTGTGTGTGTGTGTGTGTGTGTGTGTGTGTGTTTGTCTGTGTTTCTTCACAGCAGCTACAAGGCTGAATGAGGGTTGAGGTTGAAGGACACGGAGGCTCATCTCTGACAGGCGTGCTGTGTCAGCAGGAAGTGATGTCATAGGTCAGTGTTGGGGATGTGGCGGTGGGTCTGCGAGGGCCCTAACCCTTTAGCCCTGCTTGATAAGCGCTGAGAAAGAAAATTCTGAATAAATGCTGTGAATGGCAGACGCCCCAATAGAATATCAATCACTTTCTACCCTACACAACCCCCCCCCCTTCATCCTTTCCTTCTGATATTTAGAAGTCTGGCATGAGAACAGTGTTGGTATCTGGCCAACACTCTAGATTCCTTCTGTTTAAGTAGCTTTAAAGCATCCTTGTGGAACTGGAAATTAACTCAGATGCACACATACCTGTTTAGCAGGCTGACAACTGTCCAAAATGGGGAGCTGTCGTAAGAACATTAGTGCTAAAAGAGCTGTTGATAGACGTTGCGCTAAAAATGTTTTGCCATATAGATGTAGGAGTGACTTTGATCTTCACATCTAGCTCGTCACAAAAAAGGCAAGTGAGCAATTGTTCTAAAATGTTAAACTGTTATGTTTTTCAGGCATGTGCACGTCAAAAATGTAACTCATAATCGGATCAATTTGATGTTCAAAATCTAAAACCTCAAACGCATCAGCAAAACACGACAAAAAACACTTCAAATGTACAACGGTCTACATCTGAGGGTCTGAAGTGCTGTTGCGTTTTGTCGCCTCAGGAGTGAATTCACTTGGGGATTTGCATGAGTAACACTGCTGGTGATGTAACTGGATTATAATCAATAACACTATATGCCTTTGTACCTGTATACTACATCAGTAATGCCTGGCCATGTGTACAACTTATGGGGAGTAGAAGAGCACAAATCGAAACGCTTACATGACCATCGTTGAAACTCAGAGAAGACTAAGAGCTTTATATTTGGAGGGTGTTATGGAAATGATGGTTATCAGAGAATTGTATGATGTTATATATAACATATAAACAATAATATTCTGTACACCTTACATGTCAAGAGATAGTATCAATGTAGTTGAGGTCTCATCACTCAGGTAGATGATCAGTCTCAAGGTGCCATGTGACCACACAGTGGGTGACCAGTGATCTGATCATGGGTCTCTTGTACTTTGATAGGGTCAGGGGTCAGTTATCTCATGACTAAGCGTATTCATTGTAACTTTATTAAAGCTCTCTCTTCAGTTTGAGTAGTTGCACTCCGCCGTGGAGACATTGCTTTCTGTATGCTGTGTGCCTCTTTTGCAAAAGATGACAAAGGACTCAGAAGGACAACTTTTTGACTAGTTAATTTCAAGAATGTCCACCACAAGGATCTTAACAAATGCACCTTAAATCATAGAGAAGTCAACCAATAAAAGCCTTGAACCTTGAACCTTGAAGTGTGTATGTACTGTAGGATTTGGTCTACACAAGACCCCTAATTTCTTCCCTCAACATTGAACTCAAGCACCTTTGTAAGAGACTTAATCTAGGGCCTGGTTGCATGACTGCCCATTGGTCATTGACTCAGACTCTAGTAAATGTCTCCAATGTCTTTGCCAGTGTGTATTCTTTCTATTGGCTCCTAGTTGTGATTGAGAGGCTGTACAAATGCAATCTTCCACACCTTTAGCTTGTAAACAAACACATAGAAGCACACATATGTACATGCTTCAATCTAGAAAGACTGTTAAAACCTATAGCACAGCATTTATTGAGTCTGTCTTGAAACAGCTAGTCAGTTTCTCTGTCTGCAAATGATGAAAAAGCATCAAACTGGACAGAAGTGCTACTCCTGCAGCTTCACTACTCCTCGGATGAGCTCCGGGAGAAGATAAAAAAAAAGGAGAAGTAACAGAATGATGGCTCAGGAGTCACAGGATGAACAATGAGTCCAGCCTCCTAATGGTTCAGGGGGACAGCACAGGGGCTATTTCTACAAGGAAATGCATCATCTCTCCGGGACATGGAGAAGGGGGAAAAAGAGAGAGAAAGACAACAAAATGTGTCGAGTATCTATTGAATGCATGATGGATTTAATGTGCGGAGTAACCTTTGGAACATCACGCATAAGAAAAAGTGATAGTTTTCCTTCAGTTGACTGATTACAGTCTGATGAGCATGGAAAACACCACACCCATTATCGATTGGCTGCAAAACAGATCAATAAAGCACCACCAGCGCACATGCCAGATAGACTAACACAGATCCGAATAATAAAGCTCACGGCATACTTTAAAACCAACAAATAGATTGAATACAAGTTCAAATGTGTTAAGGTGAAACCTCATACAGCTAAGTGACAACGTTCAGCAAAACTCTGCTTATAAATGTGTTGATTTTTCCGAAGAGGATAAAACATTTGATGTTAGAACTGCATTGTTTTATAAAAGGTATGAAATAAGCTGCCCAAAATCAATCGTTAAACTGTGGGCTTGAGAGAACAGTCTGACAAAGGTTGTTTGATGTGTCACCGTCTCGCTGTATGAAATTGATTCAGTCTGAGCAACAACTTCACAACAAAAATAATGTTAAATGTAAGTGTACATTACATAAGCACAGCTTCGTTCAGTTTGGCAACATGTTGAGAATGTGTTTTATAAGTATGACAGTGAATGTTCTTCCAACACAAGGAAGGGTATTGAAGACAGTCAACAAAAGAGATGCAAGAGGCCAATCACGTGGATAAATACCTTGACGCTCTGAAATAAATCCACTCCTTGAATGTGTTTTTCGTCAACAAACAGGCATAAATACAATCCAATTGGTAACGTACCTAACTATAAAGTTCTAAATGTGATTGGAGATGCATATGCGAGTATGAGTTGTGAAAAGTATGTTAGCGAGTGCGATCAACAGATACATTTACTCCTAGCTTCACCCTCTCTCTCCGTTCATACAAAGCCAAAGTAACCAGGTGAATGTAGTCAGGTATGAGAACTACAAACACAACCCAAAACCAATCATTAGAGTGGCTGTCACTGTCACTGGAAACTTAAAATGTAGGTTTAATTGGTTTATTTTAACAATGTGATCACATGATTCCTTTCAATATTATTAAAGATCTAAGCTAAGCTAAGGTAGCTAACGTAGCTAACCTAGTCATTTCAAATATACTGAAAAACACTTACAGTTATGAAACAGACTTACTCTGCCAATAGTGACAGATGACCAACTCCGGTCCCAGCTGTAGGCGTCACTTTTTCAATTATATTTTTATTTGTATTTACAGTTTTCGACATCTTAAAGGTCACCTATCATGCTATTTTCAGGCAATAGCATAGGTCTCAGATATATACAAATATATAAAAACATGTCTATGAAGTGTTTTGCTCAAAATACCAAACAGATCACCCATTCTAGCCATGCCTCATATCCCTCTATTTCACTTCCTGTTTCAAAAGTGCTGATTTTGGTATAAAGCTTTAAACAAATGAAAAATAGATACAAAAAATAAAAAAGGAGGGGGCTGAGCTCATGCGGGACCCGGCAGCTACTGTCTAAACTAAATGCTGCCGTGATGAAACGCCATATCATGGATTATCAAGGATTGTTTCTGAAACAGTATTATGGAGCTCAAAGGCTTTCTCTCTTGCCGGTTATACCACAAGGTGAGTTCCTTTTTATTTCCTGCTTCTTCACACACATGCTCTCCAGTACAGGTTAGCTCTGAGTGTTAGCGATGCTAACGTAAACACCGACCATATTACGTCCAAAACAGTCAGGCATTGTTTCTGATAGCAACGTTTCTGATTGGGCCGTGGGTCCACATTTCAGATATTACGTCATATCGGACGCAAATCTGGATCAGCTCCGTTGTAGCCCCGTTTTTAGAGATTTGGGTACAGAGGAAAAGAGAGAGGGTTTTATTTTCTGACGCTGCGTGAGTTCCCTGACACACCGGGGACACATGTTGATGTAGAAAAGACATCAAAAAGTGCATTTTGCATGATAGGTCCGCTTTAAAACATTCTCTTGCACTATTTTATCTGTTTTATTAGTTGTATGTCCTATATATATTCATGTTGCACTGTTGGAGGAGCCTGGGACTTAAAGGTGGGGTAGGTAATTCACTTCAGAAACACTTGTTATATTCCATGGAATGCTCTTAACATCCCGATAGCAATGAATACATGAAATGCTTTGACAATAAATACATAAAGAAATATCATCTGTGGAAGCCGTAATACTGTAAAAAGCACGACCAATCATCTGAGCCGGCCCGGCTAAAGTAACTGGATGGCCTACCTGCCTGTCAGCCTTCCATCTGTGCACAAACTTATCTCGTGCCTTCATTGGTCATGTGCGCGTTCGTGTGTGTTGGAGGAGGGGCTCTGTGAGGAAGGGGCAGATTCTTTTCTAGCGCACTCGAGCTGGTTTCTCCATTCTTACCTACCCTACCTTTAAGCTGTTCATTGCCATATCCACAGCTATTGTGCAAATGACAATAAAGCCTTGAAACGTCTTGAAGCGTTTTGTATTTGCAACGCTTTTAGTAAATCCTTGCGCATGTTTCGACAAGTTGGTGAATGTTTACGAAAAGCTGCGCATGTGTGTTTTAAAGTTGGTAAAGATCTTTCTTCATGTGTTTTGGCCCATTTGTGTTTTTTTTTTAATTGCATCGTTTTTGGAAATGCAGCGTGTTTCTCCTAATGGGAATGTGTTGGGCCGTCGCAGCGTGTTTGCACCTGTTGGCCACCTTAAATAATAATAAGAAAAATACCACATTATAAATAGAAAACACTGAGACCTTACTTGTGGCTTCTGCAGGTATTTCAAATGAGATGAAAATCAATCACTTGCGGAACAGGTATATGTCACTTTAAACGGCAACAATCACTCATTAGTGCGACTCCACTAGGCCAGTGTCGTGAAAGACAAATGGAAAGTAAACAGAGACTAATTGTTTAGACCTCCTTTCTGTTCTGTTTCTTTCAGTGTTTGTGAGCAAAGTAATCGAGGCACAGTCTAGAGCTACATTTAAAACAATGAGCACTTTAACGTGTCTTGCAGAGGATTATGAAACTAAAAAAGCAAAACAAAGTCAATTGAATTCCCCGTCGTACATTCATGACCGCTCTCGTTCCATGACACAGAATGAGAATGATAACACTATTAGCAAGAAAACAATTTCACAGTGCTTTAAACACACAACTCAATAGGCATACAGGAAATGTGGGGAAACAAACATTTAACTTCTTTATTCATAAATAAGTCGTTTGACACAGAAAACTTGATTGCAATCTCAGGGGTGTAATATCATGCATATCTTCTGCAAAGTGTGTCGTCTGGGTTTTAGCTAAATGATCACCAGCTGCTCATTTTAAAAATAGAGCCTGGTGTCATGTGAAGAAAAGAGAGAATGGTGTGTTTTCCTTTACACATGAAAGAAGTGAACCCTTAGGTCCCTCAGAGGTGAACCCCTCTTCCACACTGTCATTGATTTCTGAATTTGAGTCAATCCTACGAGGTAAAAACACTCTATCATTGATGTGCAGCTGAAAATCATATACCATCAAAATGATATTAACGATGACATCTGAGCAGCCCGAGACAAATACTTTCCATTAAAACAATTAAGCCTTCAAAGGGTTTCACGCACAGCAATGGTTGAAGCAGTCATTTCCCATTTCATAAACAACACAGCTTTACAAAAAACAAACCGGTTTGCTTGCCTGCTTCAGCGATACATCAACGGGAACATTTTTCCTGTAGCTGATTTGACAAACACATTATTCACCGTGCCGCCACTGGCTTTTTCCTTTAGATGTATACTTGGAAGTCACTAAGCATCCACAAAGGAAGGTTTGTGTGTGTTTACAATCAAGATGCTCTCCATGTGGAACCAGATCCAAGTTTGTGTACGAGAGGCAGACCCCGCTCTGCACTTTTAAGAGTAGGCTTAAGACCTTTCTCTTTGGTAAAACCCAGCTCCTGCTGCTTTAGACTCACACCAAGCATTCATGTTACCAAGTACCCAGAGTGATTGAGCTTTTGTCATCTTACACGTTGCGACTTTTAAAAGTAGAATCAGGATCTTTAAACTAACCCTAAAGACAGAAAAAAGGCCAACACCCAGACTATCAGGCCATCAGCTAAATAGTTTCCTCGATCTTCCAGTTTCAACTTGATTATCTTCCGTAAAGTGCTCCGCTAAAACTCCGCTTTGTGGGGCTCAATACATATATGGTCAAACAACAATACACAAGTTATATGTTGAGGATTCAATGTCAACGAATTCAGCGATCAACCCATGGCCCTATTTCCTCAACAACCAAACTACTGTTGCCTGATTACTCGGACAGCCTCACAGATCCATCTTATCTCTGTCAGCTTTTAGAACATCATGGTACCAGAACTTAGATATATGATAGCAAGTGGAGATATGGAATGGACGTTGCTGAGTTCTTGAAAGAAGATTGAAGAACTAGACACCTTATCGTATGGCGGATGAATGTTGTCTTGATTGGGCTCTGCCAACAAAGATGTCAACATATACACCAACTTAGATCCGAGTACTTCAAAATCCTGAAGTCAGACAAACTGCTGTTGCCTGATTACTCGGACAACCACAACAGATACATCTTATCTCTGTCTGCTTTTAGAAAATAGTGTTACCAGAATTGAAATATATCAAAGCAAGTGGCAAAATGGAATGGACGTTGCAGAGTTCTTGAAAGAAGATTGAAGAACTAGAAACCTTATCGTGTGGCGGATGAGTTTAGTACCGGTCAATAGAAGGACTTTGATTGGGCTCTGCCGACAAAGACGTCAACGTATACACCAACTTAGATCCTGAGTACTTCAAAATCCTGAAGTCAGACCAAAAATGTTGTGTAGCACTGTATCTGCCGGGGTCAGGGCCAAGCTGAAGTATTTCAGGTGAGACTACGAGGGTATACGGGACACTCAGTCAAGCTCTAAATCCTCGGGAATTGGTGTAAGTCACCTAGCCCACCTCTAAAGCTTTGGTAGGAATGGGATTCGGAGGAGCGAGGCCACGGGCTTCACCCCTGAGCCTCAGGAAGAAAAGGTGGTCTGAAAGGAGCAGCGGCGAAATGGACCTCGGCTTGATTAAATGGTCACTGAGTCGGAAAGCAGCTCTGATGTGATCTGTGACCTCGTGCTGGCCTGGAAAAAAAAATATTTTTCTTAAGAAATGATTAAATGAAAGCACCTTCAAAAGGAGCCTGGAGGGACCGCAGTGAAGCGGATGGACCGGTGGGAGGGTGCAAGGTCCCCACTTAGCACAAACACAGAGGGAGGGGGAAATGGGTTTGAGAGAGGGGTGGGAGGGGGCTAAGACCTCATAACCACCTGCGTGCACTGAGAGAAAGAGAGAAGAGAACAGTGAGTGATCCAGTGGCAGCAGAACCACAGTGTAGTGGGAACTTTGATTCCTTACACACTCTTCTCCCGGCTCTCAAAACATTTTAAGGGGAGGTTCAGAGGGCTTCTCGGGGGGAATCTGAAATTGAATTAAAGAGAAGGGACCTTTGAGATGTGCTCCTGGGAAATACTCAGGAGGTAAACTCAGTGCAGTTCTTGGAAGGCAGCATGAAGCTTTGCCACTTATTTTGGTAGCTAGTTACATTTGGATACGGGGGGAAATATATATATGATGCAGAATAATTAACTGTTACTGATCAGCAGGAAAGCAAGGAGCCGACTGGACTGGGCTGGCCTCAGGTCTATTTGGAGGTGGGCAGTCATTACAGCAGCTTTTATCTTCACATAAAATGAAGTTGCAACATGTACATTACATCATATCCATTAAATGCTCTATTTTTGTACAGGCTCCAGGTTTCATAATAAAGTAATACAATAGTGTCTGAAGGGTTTACAGTGCAGAGGTACAACGCAATAGCAATACAAATAACCTTTTGAAGCTTGATACATCGACGACTACAAACGTCACACACACATTTGTTGCTGTGTATTTGATACTTGCATTGCCACCATAAGGTCAATGTTACACCTTTAACCGATGGCATTATCAACATGATTGACTCCATCGTACTAAACTGCAGTTTTCTAGAAATGAACCCCACACAATGTTCTTATAATGGACTCAAAATCTGTTTTCTGGGCCCTGGAAGTGAGTAGAAATAAAACAAATGTAAAAAATGATCATGAAAAAGCCGGCAGATCAGAAACAAGTCTCTGGAACATTAAAAATCAAAATGCCCTTCAACTGAAGTTCAACTATAGCGCACTCTGCATTCATAATCTTACATTTAAGGATTAGTTTGAGATTTGCTGTAAAGCTGTTCTTAAACCAAAATGTCCTCAAGACAAATTACACTACAACTCATTCCTCAATCTGTCATGACTCTAAAATAAAGCACACGCTCGAATAGGGAAAAGTAATAATTCTCCAAGTTTTCTGTACCTGCAAACAGAAAATCTCTAAAGTCCTGTTTTGCTTTTATACAAACTTAAGCTTGACACAAATCTATTTTTACACCTGCAATAACCTTGCACAGCTGTACACAGAGTCTGACTGTTATGACATCCAATTATGACATAAAACTTTAATTTGATTTTCATATTTTGGTGAGTAGACCTGCTCCCTCTGCTCACCTCGCTTTGTCCCCAGCAGAGAGAGACATGTGGGGAAGGCTTTCTCATTACTGCCGCGGTGTTCATTTAATAATCTCACAGCGGTAGAAATCTCATTCCGCAAATATGGTTATGGAGCTTAACACGGTTCATATTTATATTTTAGTAGAGAAGAATGGCGGATTCAGCTAAGAGGAATACAGAGAGAGCCTATAAAAATACAATTATACAACACAAAAGTATTTGTTGTTCACGTATGCCACACAAAAGCATCTTTGTTTCCCTGCAACACAACCAAATCACACATGTGTCTGGATTCAACAATAAATACTAATGCTAGAAACTATACACAATGCACTGTTTGGGTAGTTATACAACATACAATGAACATGCAATACCGTTTGTTTTTACAATGTAATATGCATACTGATATCTTTGACACTTACTGTCATTGCTGCAGTGTACCCCATTCAATTCAAAGAAGCTTTATTGGCATGACCATATTAAACAAAACAGTATTGCCAAAGCACATTGTACTAGGTCACAACCTTTACTATGAAAAGAGACATTTTGCCACCAAATAAAAAACTGTCTGGAGTCGCAAAACATATTTGATGACAAAGATTACAAAGTTGTATACATAGTTCACTATATACAGTTATACTAAATATACAAAAACTATATTTGATTGCACTTAGAAACATACAGAAAAACAATAAAGACAACTGCTGAAATGGTGTTGCTATGTTTACTATTGTATTGCTTTTTTATTATAAGCGCACTGTTTATATATAAAAGGAAAACACCATCATCTAATTAAGAGGAGACAAATCCACTTGCATTTGTAGGCCGATTTGAGTTCCCTTCATTGTTATGGAAAACATATTTACCAAATTTGCCGACTTCGGACCTATTTTTTTCTTTCTGGGCCAGAGTGTTCCTTCATTACAGACACAGTGGTGAAGTGGGGAGATAGACGGGATGACATTGCCCTGAATCTTATTAAAGTATGGGCCGCCAGCTCCAACCACTGAGTTGTCCAGCTGCCTGAAGTTATCAGGGTTCATACACTTTTTCACCAATGATTTCCAATGACTTCTCCATGACCTTTACCTCATTTTCCATGACCAAAAGAATGACTCTTTCTCAGCGGTACCACTGAAACATTTTTATTTTAACATGGTACAGTAAGCTGGAAAATAAGGTCTGCATATGAAACATGTTGTGCCTATCCAAAACAAATGAAATAGTAGGCTTACTAGCTCCTACAGACTAAAGCCACTGGAGACAAGAGGGCGTGATTGTAAAAATCTCTCACCAGCAAAATACCTCGACAGTTAAATGCCATTTTACGTTTCATTACTATACAGTAATATACTATTACTATACTATTTCATATGATACAGTATTTATTAGCGTTATAGTATTACTATTTCGGCGATTAGATAAAATATAAATTATATTTGATGCAACTTTACATGACTTAAAGACTTTTCCAAAACTTTGGAAAGGAATAACAAGGAAAGTGCAGATACAGTTACAAGTTCAATTCACTCAAAAAGTGCTTCTTTTTTTCTCTCTCAGCAATAACTTAATTTCCGAGGTACAGTTGTAATAGATGTGTTTTCAGTTTGCGACGGAAGAAATGCAGAGTTTCTGCTGTCCTGATGTCAACGGGGAGCTCATGCCACCATTTAGGAGCCAGGAGGGCAAGCAGGTGTGCTTTTGAGGGGTACCTGCATGGGTCCACCTCGCAGAGATGGAGCAGCGAGCTGATTGGGTGACGGCGAGCGAAGTGCATGTGCCGGAGTAAATGGTTTAACCAAGGATGTAGAAAAGAGCTGTTCCTTTCACAGCTCTGTAGGCCAGCAATATCTCAAGTGGCATTCTTTAAAACAAGTCATTATCCAGATAAAGGACATGAATCAGCAAGTTCTGAATAATGTCACTGTTTTAGTTGAACAGTCATTCATTGATTCAGCTGTAAAACACATGTGAACACAACCATTGGAGCCATTTCATGGAATATGTTCATTATGATGTGTTTGCATAGTAAGTAGTCATAAGTGGCATTCTTGAAATATTAAAACAGTTAAAAAGAACTCCAAGATAAGAGCGGTTCCTTTCGAAATAAAGTATGCAGTGCAACAGAAAATAATATTTGTGTCAAAGCTACAGGGAGCCGTGGTAGTCTGGCCCTGTACTGGGTGTTACAAAGATACAACATTCAAAACATCTTATAAAACCAAATGTTGTGATCTAAAGGGAAGAAGCTGATCATAACTGATGGAATCAATCATCAATCAAATCTAAATGATAAGGTGTCTCCGTCCCTCGATATCATGGTCAGTAATACCAGCTGGTTAAAGCCAGGTAATTGTCCTGTTGCATTGTTCTGCAGAGACTGACACTTTAACACGCATCCCAATCAGAGCGTGTGTAATCATACAGACGTCTCTCCAGCAATCAGACAGACGAGAGGAGGGGCTGGGACTTCAGACAACCTGCTGCATCTCAACCAAACAATCTCAAATCATGTCTCCATAAAGCCTTGATTAAAACAAATGTAAGAAGTCAAACAGCCGTGCCACGAAAAAACCAAAGCACTTTGAGTTTAGTGAAAGAAAAAAGAACAAGCTGAGATGTCAGGGTGTTTTTGTCTGTGAAGGATTATCCTGAGGAATTCTGGGCTCTCACGATAATCCATCCTTATCACTTGTCACGTTCAAAGAGGTAGAAATGGGAATGGACTCTGGGACGGAGTTGGGTAAATGGAGAGCTTTATGACCAAGGAGAGCAGGAGACAAAGTGAAACAAAGTGAGCTTCGAGTGTCTCTCTCCTGGCTGAGTGAGCTGTCTGCGCAGCGTGTCCCTCCGAGGATATTTGTGCTGCTTTGTTGTAAATTAGGCTTCTTCTTTAGAGAGTGTATGCACAGAAAACATCAGAGTAATCACTAGAGCAATGTTGATTATTCCATGTTGGAAAAAGCCTGACGAAGATTTTGTTCACAGTTTATTTCATTTGTCTGTGCACACAAGAGGATGGAGCAGCTGTTGCGTCAGTGCTAGAGGAGGTTTCAAGATGATCACTATAGCAAGGTTATGATGAAAGAGCCTTGTCCCATTACTATACATGACTCCATGACTATAAGTGCCTCCTCTGAAACGTCTCTGTATAGTATGCAATGTAGTTCATGTTAAAGTTTACAACAATTTCCTTTCAGTAATTAAAGCAATTTTGTAATACATTTTATAGCCTGTTGAATGTTGGTACCACCAGCATGTCTGTGTATCAAAGTATAGAGCCAGTGCTAGGGGTTGATTAGCTTAGCTTAGCTTAGCATAAAGACTGGAAGTGTGTACTCTCATGTTCCGAATAACCCAGCTTCCCCCAAATGTCTTGTTGGTGTCTATCTACGCTGGGATCCTGAGTCGTGGCTGATCCTGAGTCCTGATCTGAGTCCTGATCTGAGTCCTGGACTTCGAGTCGTGGCTGAACCTGTCTCTGCGGTCCTGCCTGACTCTCATCATACTACTTCCCTGATGGCTCCCACAGGATTGTTGACATCCTCGTGGATTCATCTTCTTATTATAGACACATGCATTTCCAAGCATTTGGTCTACCTATGTTGTAAATGTATTATCTTTTCGATTTATACACGGCATCTATTGCACGTCTGTCCGTCCTGGGAGAGGGATCCCTCCTCTGTTGCTCTCCCTGAGGTTTCTCCCATGTTCCCCTTTAAACTGTGGGGTTTCTCTGGAAGTGTTTCCTTGTACGATGTGAGGGTCTAAGGACAGAGGGTCTAAGGACAGAGGGTCTAAGGACAGAGGGTCTAAGGACAGAGGGTCTAAGGACAGAGGGTGTCGTATTGTCATACTGGTATTCTGAACAAACTGTGAAGTCCACTGAGACAAATGTAACATTTGTGATATTGGGCTATATAAATAAACATTGATTGATTGATTGATTGATTGATTGATTGATTGATTGATTGAAGCAAGGAAAAACAGCTACACACTCAAGAGTTAAAAAATACTGCTAGAACTCAAAGTTGTTTTACTGTTCAGCCAAAAACAGAAATGGAGTTTAATGCTAAGGTAAGCTAATCCACTCCTAGCTCTAGCTACTCATGAGGCGTTGCATCCAGCTCTTGGCAGTACAGCTAATGAGAGTATTTCCCAAAACAGAAACGCTAACATTTCAAACTGGTGAGTATGAACCATAGCATACTTTTGAGTTAAGGTTATGCTAAAGGAAAGAGGTCTAATCCACGGGCGGTTCTCTTTCAGTCATCCGTGTCATCTGACCAGATCTGCTTTTATTTGAATCATTACAGCGTCCTACACACTTCGTCTTTATGCTTTTGTCTTCAACTTGGTGCATATAACGGGTGACACACAGATGGCCTTCACTCTGTAGCATATCTGAACACATTGCAATTCTATTCCTGTTGTTTTAAATATGTGTTAATGCTATTATAGTTTTCTATCTGTGTTTTTAATTGTTGTTTTGCTTTTATGTTTGCACCACAACACCAAGTCAAATTCCTCGTGTCAACCTACCTGGTAATAAACCTCTTTCTGAGTGACGACTGAAGCTGCTGCTAATGCTATGCTATTATGCTGATTTGAACACAGCCTGTATAGACAATGACATTAAACTAGATGCTCACACACAGAATCCATCCAGCCTGATCCTTGAGAAGGAGCTAGAGAGCATGACGTAGGAGACGAGGGATGTGATGCTCCGATGGAAGAGAGAAGGGAGTGGAGGATGTTGTAGTAAATGTATCATTAAGTCTCATTAAGTGTATAGCTTCCTTCTCTGGTTTGATTTCCCCGCAGTTTGAATGTATGAACTCGACAGACAGGAGGACCGTCGTCAGGAAAATGATCATACGGATGTTACCGGTCTTATGTCCCCTTTGGTATCTGCTCTCATCTGTATAAATGACATTGCTTTTCTGTGTAACAGGTTCAGATGTCTTTAGCACACATTGGTGCAGGTGATCTGTCCTTAGCTGGAAATAAGATTGATTCTGTTAAATGCTATAACTCTTTATTAAATAACACAACTTTGGTTTAAGCTTGTATTTTTGTTCTTTTCTTACCAGAAGGTGATTAAGTGTGGAATTTCCACCACAGAGGACAGTTTGGGTGTGAGAAAAGAAAGGAGGTGACTTTCGGGGAACAGAGGAGGGCTGACACAAGCAGTCTGAGCTTAGCGAGGCCACAGAAGTCTCCTGCCAACAGGATCCACATACAACTCCTTTAGCAGCACTTCCTGCTCCGCCTGCTGATCTGGAGTCTGTTCTGGGCCGGCTAGCAGCCAGATATCATTATCTCCTTGACTCAGGGCAGAGTAATCTGCCTGCCTGCTCCTGCTTTATTGAGTTGGATAAATATAATATGTGACTCACAGCCATTATCTACTACAGAACAGCCCTATTTATCCAGCAGGCAGAGGCCTTGGCGCTTTCAAACTGGCCTCTCTCTCTTTTTGATGGAACTACACTCAAGTGTTGGAAGCCTTTGAACGGCCATTCATGGGATTTGAACCAGCGGAGAAATTAACAACATGTATTAAATCTTCTATGTAGACAAACTATGAAGCAAAAAATTCAAGACATAGTTGTTAACGCTGTTCAAAAAGCAATGATGGACCAGGAGGAAAATGGGGCAAGTGTACTTTAGTTTGCAAGTACTTTACTGTACAGAGAGTAAGTAGTACTGTAGTACTGAAGTCAGGGCCGTCCCTCCCTACAGGCCGATCATGCAGACTGCGTGGGGCCTCATCTTGCGGAGGGGGCCTCAACTGAGACGAAAATGCGGCGCACCTATGCGCTGCAACTAGTGTGGCGTGGTACGGCTCCACTAGCACCCCCCGTCGACGACGCTCACGAAACAGAGGGCCTCATCATATAACTTTGCGTGGGGCCTCATGTTGGCCAGGGACGGCCCTGACTGTAGTAAGTAGAGAGCAGTACTGTAACTGCACATTGGAGAAACATTGGAAAGTCTTCAGTCTACAGTCTTTCATGAAGACAAGTCCCCGAAAATATAACAAACATCTTATTCTGAAAAAAGCACTATCTTTCCACTTACATATCATTACATTTAGCTGACGCTGTTATCCAAAGTGACTTAGAAGAAGTGCTATCAACCATTCATCTACACCAGGGGTGGGAAAATGGCGGCAAGTATTTTCTTTACTTGTAGTACTGATACCGTCCACTAGAGTCCTAGTTACGTCGCGAGCTGCGTACATGATTTCAAATACCGCAAAATAATCTGTGACGCGTTTGTGTGTATTGTGTTTGTTTCCCGGGGCAACACTCACAAGAAACACCGGCTGTTGTTACGCCTGCTGTGACGTCAAGTTGCCGCTTGTAATTATGCCGTTAGAAACAAGTTTAATATTCTAAAAACCAAGACTTTGTTAATTTGAAATCAGATGAAAACAAACTGTCACGGACCCTGCCGTGTTATCTATGATTACTATACGCTTTTCATTCATAATTTCAGCGGGAGGGGGGGGGGGCGGCGCTGAGGAACAGCAGAGTGCGGGTTGACAGGTGTCTGTGTTGACACTCCCCTTACTGTGCGTCAGCAGAGACTACAAGTGTCTTAGGTTCAAGTTAGACGACTAATGTCTGGGTTAGTGTTCATGACTTCATGTTTATGTCATCCTAATGGTTAATCAATGCACACACATTTTCCGTGCTTTCCAATAGTTTAAAATAGTTTTATTCCACTGTTAAATAACCTGTTCAATACAAACATGCCACTTGTACACATGTAATAAAATGTCTGTGAACTGATATTTGTTACGTGAGCTTATTAGGATGTTCCCTGAAAGATTGTAAAATGTCAATGAAGAAGTCAGACTTAGTCTATTTGTTAATAATTACATACAACACATGGAATTTGTGTGTGTGTGTTCCAAGTGAATCTGCGGCCCCTGGTGGACAGTACATACATTATATGGCCCCCACCACCATCAAAGTTGCCCATCCCTGATCTACACACTCAGCCAAGCTGTATGTTAAAAGGAAATGGAGAAATGGAAATGAAACCTTCTCAAGTCATCACACAGGTACAGGTACACAGCACAGCACACAGTGAAATCTGCATTCAACCCAATGTAGTAATTGGAGCATTTGGTTGAAAACATTTACATTGCAATAAAGATATTTCGGGCAGTTTCATAAATTCACATCTTGTCAAACTGTTTGTTTGTTTGCACATCTTGTCTTGTAGACTAAATTGGTCTTTCTCCGAAGAAAACACAACTTTTTTTCCGGCCTATCTCAGCTAAAGACAGCAGTTTGCCTCCTGTCACAACATTTAAAGGCAGAAGAGCTGGAGGAGAGAGGGACAGAAAGGGAGGGAGAGGCAGAGAGAGGGAGAGAGGGGTGAGGGAAAGGCTACCCTCTCTTGTCGCAGTCTCTCTGAGGGGTTGACAGGTAGAGAAATAGATCACTGGTGCATGACAGCTCAGTGTGACCCCATGCTATCATGCAGTGTGCTGTCTGTGGAATGAGCCCATTCACGGCCCAGATACTTAACTGCAAATCCTCTGTTCTCTGCTGATAGATTCACATACGTCTCACCCCCGATGTCCATGCTGATAGATTCACATACGTCTCACCCCCGATGTCCATGC
>CALSBW010020492.1:4078-16035 GCA_943590975.1 Lindbergichthys nudifrons | reverse complement strand
GTGTGTGTGTGTGTGTGGTACAGTGTGTGCGTAGATGCAGCGGACAGACAGGTCTCAGTTGGTTTGGTGTCCTCTGCTTACTTGTAATACTTGTAAATACAACTTTTGGCCCGTCATTTATTTCCCTTATTGTAGCGACCAGAGAGGGGGGGGATAGTCTCTGATAGTGTTACGTTATTATGAGAGTGCTCTGTTTGATTCTGAAATTGTATATATTTATATAAATATATACATATATGTGTGTGTGTGTGTGTGTGTGTGTGTGTGTCTGTGTGTCTGTGTGTCTCTGCATCTGTAGCCTGTTATTGTCTCATTATACCGCACTGTGAATGCATCAAAGTAAATATATAAGTGGTCATGAACACATCTGTCCATCAGACAGAGGGCTGCTGTGCCTCCTGTCATCATTAATGGACGTCTCTTTAAAATGACTGCTCAGAGGAGAGGAGTTCTCATTTCTCTAACCGCCTGCTGCTTCCCCTCCTCTCTCCTCGGCTCCCCTCCTCGGCTCCTCCGCTCGCATCTCCTGTGGGCGGGACTAAGTCTCGAGGATAGGATTCGTGGAGGGGTGTCGAGGAGGGGAGTCGAGGAGGGACATTTGCTGAAATGAGAACGGGCCACAGTCTTTTTTGCAAAAACGCAACATCTGCAAGAAACAGCGTCTGAGGGCTTCTTAACATTTAACAAACTATGAATGTGTCATACCCACCTAACGGGAAGAAACTCAGCTAACTGACGATATGAACCATTTTTACCGAAACAAAACACAAGTTTCACAAGAAGCGTCTAAATGAGCCCTGAGCGAAAAAATGCTAACGCACTTCGCACAGAACTCACGGTATAAATACTTTATTACTTATCGTATCAGCACAAACAAGATATCAGCTAGCAAGCTGAGATTCCACATATTCTAGAAATATAAGTTCAAGGTTCAAGGTTCTTTATTGTCAAACTGACATAGCTACAGAGTAATTATGTTGTTGAAAATCTTATGTCACAGGCTTCTCCAACAATGCAACATAATAACAATGCAGATAGCAAGAGCAATACAAAAAGAAAAATAGTTATAAAAATAAAGTGAGTATGTGGAATAGTGCAGTACGAGTCTATATACAAGTTATTGGAATGATATATATTAGATATTAGATATATATTACTGAGTAGCAGATGAATGTTTTGAAATTGTTTCAGCAGGTCCATTGTTTAACAGTATACCCTTATGAAACAAAAATATATTGTAATATATTGGTAAATATAATACAATATACTGGATCATACATTTCCATATATGGGAAAGTAGTCCTTATATTTTTAAATATATTGCAATATATGCATGGACGATGTATGGCTATATATTAAAAAAAAAATATTGCAATGAAAACAAAAACTGCACTATACATTTATATGTAATAGTTTTATTGAAACACTCATTTATCTTTCATGAGTTACACAAGTTTACATAAAATTGAACAGATATTCATAAACAGTTATCTCACTTCGTTTTGTATAGTTACCCACTTTATATATGAACATATGTTTGATGGTAGCCTATATATTAAAAAAGTACAAATTGTCCATTGAATGATGGAAAATAATATACAGTTTATAAATATATACAGACACACACATATATGCACGCATATATATATGCATATATGCACGCATATATATATGCATATATGCACGCATATATATATGCATATATGCACGCATATATATAAATATGCATATATACACATATATATATATATATGCATATATGCACGCATATATATATGCATATATGCACGCATATATATATATGCATATATTACGACCGACCGGCTATTTGGAGTGGAATGCAGCCCATACACGGCAGACAGCCCAAACAGTATTCGAATGCGCCACTTCCGGCTGACAGTGGCTGACCTTCGTCTTCGCTAAACATAACTCTCTAAAACGTGTTAACGTTCTCATTGGACACATTACGTGATCATCACAAATCAATCTCACAGATTTCGGGGAGGCCCCCCCCCTCTCCAGCAATAGATTGATCTGATTGGCAGATTCAAATCTGCGTTGCCGCCTCTGTCTGTTGATTCTGTCGCTGAGTGTCTGTCAAAGAGAAAGCATTCATCAGGTGCTTCGAAACGGAAAATTCAAAAGAAACGAGAGGAAAATACAGCACGAGAGTCAGGTATGTGTGTGAGCATTTAAAACTATTTTAAATTGAAATAATTCTGCATGTACACTACAAGTTGTCTAGTTGCTTAATCCGTATGTCCCATCTCTCGGCACTACAACAGCTACATTAGCTAACGTTAGTTAAATTAGCTATGTTAGTTCCCTCGTGTATAAGTGTATAACCGGTCCGCAGCTTTGTGAACATTCCATTTAGAAGATTTTCGATGTTACAGTCAACTGAAGTCGACCCAAAACAGCCAAAAATAGCGGACCTTTAGATCGCTAGCATTTTAGCATAAGTCAATGGAGTTTAACATAGCGAAAACTAGCCCCGCGGCTAACGGACATTTTCTGGCTGGTGAAGATGATGAGCTAGTTAAGTAATGTAACCACAGTTAGTCTATGTGTTCTGATGTTAGTAACTATGTAGGCTAACATTAGTTAGGCTATGTGTTGTGGACTAATGCATTCAAGTTAGTTCACATTTTAGTTGTTATTGCCCCTGCTGACAATTGTCTGGATAATATGTAGCCTACAGTCAATGGAATTTCACATTTTGCTCTCCAGTATATGTTATTTTAATGTTGACCCATAATACTATATATCTATATATTTTACAGGAGCATTGTTGAACTTCATAGGTCGAACTAAGCCTGCAGAACCACAAGTCAAGAGGACAGAGGAGCCAGATAGCAGTGGTGACTGAGACAGAATAAATAAGGAGAGAGGGCCGATGCAGAGAGGCAGACATCAGTAGTGAGGAATCAGACCCAAAAGACACGAGGACAGAGGAGCCAGATCGCAGTGGTGAGGAACGCACTGTCATTTAATTTCACTGTAATTTTACTTTTCACATATCACTTTATTCACTATTCAGCTTAGTTATCCTTGCCATGAAGGAATGAATGATTGAATGGATGAATGTTCTATATTATTTTAATGACAGATTGAACCACAGCAATATTGTTTTAGAGATTTTATATGTTTAACTGCTATGCCTGTCATCTCTGCTCTGTGTCATTGTGTTGTCTCCTGGGTTCTGTAGTGCCCGGAGTCTGTCTTTTAATTTTTTTTCTCCCAAACCCCATCCCCTCAGGACGCCTTTTGCCTCCTGTCAGGTCATCATTGTAATAAGAATTTGTTCTTAATTGATTTTCCTGGCTAAATAAATGTTCTACTACTATTTATTCAGTTATTTTATTACTGGTACTGCTAATTGCACTATGCGTATTGTTATATATTGTACATACGTATGTATTTACTACTACTACTTACAACATCGAGGGTTGTAGCTTTGTTTCAGTACATATTTCAGGGTTTATGCCTTTGTTAATCTAAATTCTAATACTCATAGGCGACTACAACTCCTGCTGATGCCGAGGCCCAGTTCTCCCACCCCAGGCTCATTGTACTAGGTAAAACTCTCATTCAATAAAAGTAGTCTTTTAAAGGTGGGGTAGGTAATTTTGGAGAAACCAGCTTGAGTGCGCTAGAATTTGAAAACACACAGCCGGAAAAAATCTGCCACTTCCTTACAGAGCCCCTCCTCCAACACACACAAACGCGCACATGACCAATGAGGGCACGAGATAAGTTTGTGGACAGATGGAAGGCTGACAGGCAGGTAGGCCATCCAGTCCTTGGTCGTGCTTTTTACAGTACTACAGCTTCCACAGATGACATTTTTTAATGGATTTTTTGTCAAAGCACTTAAAATATTCATTGCTATCGGGATGTTAAGAGCATTCCATGAAATATAACAAAAAGTGTATCTCGAGCCGGTTTCTCAAACTTACCTACCCCACCTTTAAAGATGAATGCAATTACATTTTAAAACGTTTTAAACAGAGCTGTTACAGATGCAGATGCTTGGTCCAGATTCCATAAAATATACCAACCAGTAGCGCCACACTCAGACGAAAATCTACAATTCTATTCTTCCACTATTTGTATTCCCACATTATTCACCAAGCCAGCCCATGCTTTAATATATATATTATGGATATTGTTATAATTCCTGCTGTCTTTTATGAACTTCTAATTATTTGTAATTGTTCTGTTCCACAGATGCTGTAGTAAACCACCATCCAGGGACCAAGACATCGGATATAAGAACACCCATTAACACAATAATTTGTGAGTTAAGGCACGAAAAAAACAAGATGGACGTTTAAATAGGGTACAAGACTGTTTTTTTGGCCCTGTTCCGGACCTTGTTTTAATGAGTGATCAGCTCATGTTTAAAGTTGTCACCAGGTGAAACAAAAAACAAGATTGTTAAATAGGATAACAGACTGCTCTTTTTGGCCCTGTATGAAATAACAATGCATCATTTATTAACTATACCTATACAAAATGTAATACATGTTCCCTTCATTATGTAATAACGCCTCCTTTGGTAATAATTTGCCCATTATGTAGTAAACAAGTTCAATGCAAATATGTAATAGGCTCAGGCTGTTACAGAATGCAGCAGATTATTACAAAATGTGGGTTTTTATTACATAATTACATGAAAATGTTCTTGAGTCATTACATAATGTGTTGTTTATAGGCCTTTTCTTTTATTCCTCCCTTGTCCTTCTTTTAATGAGTATTTTGATAACTGTTACACATTGATAGAAAAAAAACAATTAAGCTTCTCATTATTCAGACTCAGCTCTCAGCGCTTAAGCTTCTTTTAAATGTTGACAAAACCAAGGTAATGCTCTTTTCAAAAGCTAAAAATACACCAGAGCCTGTTTTAGATATTGTAACTACACAAGGAATAAAACTTGAAGTGGTTACCTGTTACAAATACCTTGGTATCTGGCTTGATGATTGTCCCACTTTTAAACTTCATGTCAATAACCTGCTTAAAAAACTGAGGGTTAGGCTAGGTTTCTTCTACAGGAACAAGTCCTGTTTCTCGCTCGAGGCCAGAAAAAGGCTAGTCACTGTGACCTTTTTACCTGTGCTGGACTATGGTGATTTGATTTATATGAATGCACCTGCTAATTGCCTGGTCAAGTTAGATGCTGCGTATCACAGCGCACTGAGACTTGTGACAAACTGTAAAGCATTAACCCATCACTGTACCCTGTATGCAAGGGCTGGTTTGCCTTCACTAACTGTACGGAGGCTCAGTCACTGGTACATCTTTATATATAAAGCCATGTTGGATAAACTACCATCTTATATCTGCTCTCTGATCTCACGGCGAGTTGTAAGTGGCTACTGCCTGAGATCGAATGCTGTGGTTTTATTAAATGTGCCAACTGCTAGGACTGTCTTAGGGAATATAGCTTTTAGATGCGCAGCTCTGCTAACTTGGAACAGTCTGAGCAATTTGGTTCCACTAAATGTTTTTAAAGCAAGGATAGATGCTATCCAATCGGAAACTGTTGGAACCTGTAAATGTTACTAGCTATGTAAACTGTAGTCACTGTAAATATGCTGTATGATGTCCTTTTTTGTTTTTTTGTTATGTTTATATGTATTCATGTGGAACCTACTGGCAGCAGGTCACCCTTGAAAAATAGATCAATGATCTCAATTGGATTCACCTGCATAAATAAAGGTTTGAAATGAAATGAAAGATTTTTTTTATCAGAACATGCATTTCTCCTCATTATGAACATATATTGCACTCATGTTCAGAATATATGGTACGTACATGGTCTTTTATAAATATGAATATATAGTGCATACATGTCCCCATATAATTGTGAATATATAGCGCATACATGTCCCCATATAATTGTGAATATATATAGTACATGTCCCCATATCATTGTGAATATATACTACATACATGTCCCCATATACATCGGAATATATAGTACATACATGTCCCCATATATTTGTGAATATATATAGTACATGTCCCCATATAAATCTGAATATATAGTACATACATGTCCCCCTATATTTGTGAATATATATAGTACATGTCTCCATATAATTGTGAATATATACTACATACATGTCCCCATATAAATCGGAATATAGAGTACATACATGTCCCCATATAAATGTTAATATATTGTAAATGTATGTTCACATATATACACAACCAATATATTATATATATTTACATATATTACTCAATATATGGAAAGCGGCAATTACTGATGTATTATCCCATATATTGCAATATAACACAATATATTATTCTATATATCAATATATTGTAATATATTAACACAATATATTATTCTATATATCTTCAATATATTTTGTAGATATGAATAAATATGTTTTTCATGTTGATTATTAATCAGTATCAGTTGGTGTAGCCAACAGCAAGATTTCCTTTATTAAATCTTTTCAATTAACCAGTAAATCAGAAAACAAAATAATGCAATATATTGACAGTTAATATATGGGGAAATATATTTTCTTTGCGTAAGGGTTAACAGTTTAACAGTCTCACTGCCCGTGGGAAGCAACTGTCTCCGAATCTTCTTCGCTTTGCCAGGATGCTGCGGTAACGTCTGCCAGACGGCAACAGAAAGAACAGTTCAGAAAGTATCATCACTGTGCGACGTAGCTTTACGGAGCAAAAACGGCTAATTTGTCTTACCTTTTGCTGTTTCTGATCAAAAGTTGTGTTCCATGGCATTAAAACGAGAAAAACGCTGCTGAAGGTTAATCCAATGTCTCTGTGTCACTTTGAAATGATTACTGATAATCCATCCTTCCATTTTTGTCAAAACCGGAGATTTCATATTAGCTGCTATTAGAGCTACAACCCAGCTTCCGGTTTAGGGAAAACTGCGTGCGCATCACTCTCAATCCTCAATGGAAATGTTTAGATGGATTTAGGAACTTCCCCTCGATTCTATTGGCTCTAACGGTTCAAAAGAGGTGTCAATCATCAAAATCGAACGAGGGGGGCCAGAGATATGGAAAATGCACCCAATTGACCCCAGAAGTGTTTTTTTTCTTCTAAATCTCTCTAAAATGGTAAAATGTCACTTGTTTGCATCAATCTTGATACAGGGTACTTATTATATGTTATAGTTTGGATTCCTAAAGCTGCAGTACCCATAAGGAGCTGTACTGTACACATGCCGTAGTTTTTGCATGGCTGTGTCTTTAGTTGAAAGCCCAGTGGCGATCTGCTCCTCTGTCATCGGAAATAATATGCTACACAGGGGCGAACTGGTCATCTGTGTGTTCTGGAGAATCACAGAACGGCCGGTCGTGAGCGGGTCGTGAGCGGCCGGCTCGGTTCGCTGACGGTTGGCACCGCCCTTTATTTAAATGTGTTTAAACTGCATTATGTGTTGCGCTGACAGGCGAAAGAGGTCCACAGCTTCCCCGCAGCGAGGCTCCCCCGCCCTCCTGTTGACAGTTCACGAGCGTCGAGCTCCCCCCCCGTTGACAGTTCACGAACGTCGGCACACTGATCAGAAGTTTAAATGGCACTTCATATGAAAAATGTTGCCGGCCCCTGCTCCTTAGCAACGGTCATTACAGTCCTTGACAGCGGTCTGTTCTACTGGATTTACAACGTGTCACATGTTCTGAATTGACCAATCAGAACTTTATTTAGCCTCCGTATTGTTAATGGTTGAATGTGGGCCGTACAATTTTTTTTGATTCTTATGGGCCCTGATTTGAAAAACGTTGGGAACCGCTGGGCTAGAGCAAAAAAGTGTTGCAGCTTTTAAAATTGACGCACTGCGTAGTGCGCACACAGCACTACCTTGTTATGCAAGTGTTGGATTTCCCTCTCGTCAAACTAATGGCAGCACCTGAGCGCCAACGTAGTGAGCATGCATCTTTGAGTGTGTTTGTAGACATTTTGTGTCTCTTTGTTGAGTAAAAAGGTCTAATTGAAATCAAAATGTGAGCATGGTTGGACATGATATTACCAAATCATCGAAGTTAACTGTTGTCAATTATTTTCTGTTCCTTCAAAGCGATGACCTCTAAAGGCAGCGGGACGATAGAGGTGGCGGCGCTCGGACGGCCTTTCAGCCTTGGGATGTTGTACGACTGCCGCAACGACTCACTCGTCCCTGGTGAGGAAAAAACATCACCTTTAAAAACAGACATTTTCTTTTTGCCAGGAACGAAACACACAGATGAAAAGTTATAAATAAGTTATTTAAGATTTGTTGTTTGTTTATAGCATGGATTCGATGTTTGTGATGTTGGAAGAAGCAGGTTTGGACTAGCTTGTTTATGTGAGGCTCAAGTTTAGATTCTGGTCAAAGATAACGCCCGGGTTTCTTGTGTATAGTTCGACATTGAGGGCCAGGGTGTTGGTTTATGTCAGAGACAAAGTTACCAGGAACACTAAGAAAGACCTCGGTTTTGTATGAATTTAAATTAAGGAAGTTAAGTGATATCCATAAAGGCAGTGATGGAGAGTACTAATATTACCCATCACATTTAGCCAAACTTGAAAGTAAATTTGCATGTCGTCAGCGTAACAGTGGTGAGAGATAAAGTGAAACTGACTGAGCCGGTTGCCTAGAGGTAAAGCGTATAAAGAAAATGTTTTGGGGCCAAGGATTGATCCCTGTGGAACTCCACAGAGTAAAGGGGCAGATCAGGTCATTCTTTTGGAACAATTCCAAATCCTTCTAAACTTTGAAATAGGTTGCCCATATCAACTCAAACACCACGAGTCATGCTTGATTGGGATCTGAGGAATGCTTGACATTAAAGTAGAGATTATTTTAATATAAAATCAGTGTGGTGTGGGGAAACAATGGAAGGTAGCTTTTATTCCAGGAGATAGATAGATATCTTAACAAACAAAGGAGGCCATTGACAAAAGATTGATCAAAAACATAGAAGAACTTGGCACCAAATCTCTTCAAATATTCATCTGAAAATCCATTAGGGCATGCACTAAAGGACAGCATTCAGATATGACATTTTGATATAAATAATGTCCGCTTAGGTGCCCTGTTGGATGGCCTCAGGTCTTGTTTGATTTCAGCATGGAGACCAGCACTCTAGCAGACGCCAGTTGTGACGTGAAGTGCCCATCTTGGCTTTAACTACCTGCAGGAAAGCTTTCTCATCATTGTTATTTTGGCCGGTGATGGATGCTGGAGAAAGTAGTGCTGTCATTATCCTTTGCTTGAGAGCAGCGCTAGCCAAACTTTACAGTGACTGGTTGGTTGAATACTTTTAGTTGAACATGCCATGGCAATCACAAAATGTTCTACAATGTGTAGGCTACTGGTTGCTGTTACCTGTCACTGTAACCGCTGAACTGGAAGTTATTTGACTTTTATTGTTTGTTGGAATAAACTCAGGACGGCTCGACGAAGGTGCTCAGAACTCACACAATTCAAAAACTCAAAATGAACATCTGTTTCCTATAACCACGATAGAAATAACCCAAAATAACCCTGTATCATAGTGCCTGGTCATATCACTTTGTGTATGGTTTGGCTCAACAACTGCGGTCTGCAACACTCTGTCAGGGTCACAACAAGGATGCAGTGTAACAGCCGGGAAAATAGTCAAGTACATTCAACTGATTTGTGTCTTTTTGTCTTGTAAGCAAGACAAGCTTTCTTTATTATCATAAATGTTCTCAGGAATTGCATCACTGAACAAATCCTTCTATATTTCAGTTCCTAACAACAGGAAAGCTACAATTATTGGAAGGACGATGCTTTGATTCCCCTTACAGTTATAGTGTGTATTAACATGTACTCTGGTTCTAGCTTGATCTTTGGTTCTTCTTTTGCAGGAATCACTTTGTGGGACTGTGATGACCTTCAAAATCATATTAGAGAAAGACAACACAAATATAATAATTTTGATATAGTTGCATCTGAATCAATTGAGGACAAATCTTCAGCCCTAAACGTTGAAGCATCACTGAAGGCAAGTTTCTTGAGTGGACTGGTAGAGGTTGAAGGATCAGCCAAATACCTGAACGATACTAAGACTTCCAAAAATCAGGCCAGAGTAACACTGAAGTACCAAGCTACCACGAAGTTCCAAGAACTGTCCATGAATCATCTTGGAGGAGAAAATGTTAAGAAACATCAGTTTGTGTTTGATCAAGGAATAGCAACACATGTAGTCACAGGTATCCTTTATGGCGCACAAGCCTTCTTTGTCTTTGACCGTGAGGTGTCTGTCAACGAGAACCATCAAGACATTCAGGGCAACTTGAAGGTGATGATCAAGAAAATTAGCTCCCTTTCAATAGATGGTGAAGGCTCACTGAAAATGGAAGACAATGAAAGAAAAAACGTTGAGAAATTCTCCTGCAGATTCATTGGCGACTTTTTCGTTCAGAAACCTCCGACATCCTTTCAGGAGGCAGTAGAGGTGTACCAAAGTCTGCCAAAGCTGCTGGAGGGCGGGAAAAACGCAGTACCAGTGAAGGTCTGGCTGTTGCCTCTGACATGTTTAGATTCTACTGCCGCTCAACTTGTCCGTCAGATAAGTATAGGATTAGTTCAAAAATCTCAGAGTGTCCTGGAGGACTTCAGTGACCTGGAAATGAGGTTCAACGATGCACTGAGAACCCAAACTGCACAGCAGTTCCCACAGATTGGAAAACAACTCAAAACCTTTAAACAGATGTGCTCTGAGTTCAAACTGGACTTCCAACAAACCCTGGCAAAGAAACTGCCATCAATCCGAGGAGGAGGAGAAGAAGAAGCTGTGCTCGCAGAGATCCTGAGGAAGACATGTTCTTCTCCTTTCAACAGCAAGGACCTGAACGAGTGGATGGACTGCAAGGTCAGAGAAATACATTTTTTAAAGTCATACACCAACAAGATGAAAAACACCAAGATCGTTCCATGTGAAAACGAACTTCATGAAGAAATTCTCAAAGCAGAGCAGGCTGTGTGTTTTGTCTTCACCTCGCTGGGAAGTGATGAACCGTACCTCTCAACTTTATCAAACTACCTTCAACAAACACCCAAACCAGACGACGCTCAAGATCCCCCCCCTCCAGATCAATGGTACAACTCAAGAAAAGAAATGGAAGCAATGCGGCATAAAGCAAAGCTCTTCAGTGATTTTGCAGAGGCCAACAAGGAGAACAAGAACATCACATTCCTGACGGTGGGTTTAACAAACGAGACACAGAAAGGTGCCAGCATCTACCTTTATACAGACGGCTTTCTTGTCAACGAGAACTTTGAGCCGCCTTCAAAGCCTGCAACAGTAACAGGAAGTGATATAAACCACAACAGTGTGACGCTGAACATTTCTCCACCCAGATTTGGATCAGAGGACATCACCTCCTACTCTGTTGAGTACTGTGTCAGAGGAGAGGACGACTGGAAACAGAAGACAGCATCTAAACCTGAAGAAGTCACAGTGAGCGGCCTGAGTCCTAACACAGAGTACATGTTCAGATGCAGGGCAGAGACACCAGTAGCTGCCGGGCCAGCCAATGAAGTCAGTGGATCCATTCAAACCTTACCCTGCAGCCCTCCTGGAAAACCCAACGTTGACTCTACCTCACGTGAGATATCAGTCAGCTGGGAGAAACCTGCTGAGCTCGGACAAGATGTCCACGTTTTGAGCTACATCGTGGAGTACGCCAAACCAGACCAACAGGTGAAAGAGGAAGATCTCCACTGGGAGCAAATGATGACGGGAGCTGAGAAGGCGATCATTTCAGGACTTCAGCCAGAGACAGAATACGCTGTCAGGGTCAGGTGTGATTGTGGAGCAGCTGGAAGAAGCAAAGAAAGCATCGCTGTTAATGTCGGCACAACTAAACCTTCACCTCTCACAGAATCCCTGAAAGGTAAAAGCAACAGGATCAATTCTGAATCTCCCTCAGTTTACAAACTGCTTCTGACAGA
>CALSBW010020486.1:0-19959 GCA_943590975.1 Lindbergichthys nudifrons | reverse complement strand
ATTAAAAAGGCATATGAGAGTCCACACAGGTGAGAAACCGTATGTTTGCATGACCTGCGAGAAAAGTTTCATTGAGATGTCAAAATTAACAAGGCATATGAGAGTCCACACAGGTGAGAAACCGTTTACTTGTAAAGCATGTGGGAACACTTTCAGACGTAGCGATGAATTGTTGAACCACATGAGAAGGATTCACGCTGCAGAGAAGGCATAACTTTGAATTGAAAAGGTATTACATGGTTTACACCAGTGTTTCTCAAAGTGGGGGGCACGCCCCTTTTTGGGAGAGTACCGGTACCGAAGATCGTTGTTGTTAGCTTCTGGTGCTAGCGAGCTACGCTAACGGATATAAGGAGTTTTTCAACAACAAAGTGGAAGAGAGTCCTCTCCTGTCAGATTGAGAGGCTCAGGTGAGCTTAAGGACTCTCTGATTGTTTAAATAGTTAACTTTAGTCTAAGTCAGGGCTTCTCAAACTCCGGACCAAGATCCGGATCCGGACCGAACCCTGTGTCCCATTATAAAAAATGTAAATTATAAAAAATTAAAAAAATTAAACTTTCGGATTCTGATGTAAATTAATGTATATTTTCTTGTGTCTGACGCGTTGTGAGAATGAACGTGCATATATATTTACTTGTGTGCGCGAGCGTGACACGCATTGCAGACCGCAACTTAACCGCAAGTTTACCTTGACTTTCTAATGCTTCTAATGCCTTTTTTGCCGAGGTTCAAGGCATTGACTACAGACAAACAGTGCCATTTCTCCCACTAGTTCAAGTCACCATACTGTATGTATGTATTGAATGTGTGTGTGTATACAGGGGCGCCGTTTGCCGACAGGCAAGGCAGGCAAGTGCTTGGACCAGAAGGGGGCCCCCACAGAAGGTAGATTAAGAAGGTCCACAGCAACGACAACATGAAACACCCTTTAATTTACTGCAATGACATGTCGGGAAACCCCCTCATGGGGGCCCCATGCATAGCAGAAACTGTTTCTTAATTTCAGTTTCGTTGCTCCGCTCTGCTCCGGGGGGGGGACGGGGGACTTTACTGGCATTGATCCGGACCAGGGGCCTCATTTATAAAGGGATATACGCTCAAAAAATGGCGTGTGGCAATGTTTGCGATTTATAAAATTCTAACTTGACGGGAAAATGTGCGGCCCTCCACCCAAACTATAACCCATGCGTACGCACTAAGCACACAAACGGGAGAGACGAGAAACTGCGACACCGTTGGCAGAAGGAAGAATGGAGAGAAATATGTGGAAATAATACAATAAATAAAATGTTACCTCTCGTTTATCAAATATGAAGAATTCATTTTCAAACATTGATTAAAGTGGACCTATCATGCTATATTTGAATAATATAGTGTTGGACCATACCTATATAAGGCATATTTATACTTTTTTTTTTTCAAAATACCAAACAGATCATGCATTTTAGCCATGCCTCATTTCGCTCAATTTGAAAAAATGTTGCTCTGTTTTTGCAAGGGTTTATTCTGTGAGCAACAGCACCATCTAGAGGCCTGGCATATGTACTACAGCGTCTCCAGCGCTTTCGAACGACAATGGCCGTGGCTGTCTCCTCCTGATTGGTGGAGTTGGCCCAATAGCCGTAGCGCCACTGTCCTGACGTCAGGACAGTGTTCAAATCTGGATCAGGTTTTATCAGATCCCCTTTAAATTCACGAGTCCGAGTCGAGTCCGCGTTAATCAGTGCGCGAGTCCGAGTCGAGTCACGAGTCCCGAAAATCGAGTGCACCAAGCCTGACTAGTCACGGTCGTAGCTGCGCCTAGTCTTAAGATGCGTGTCCACGTCAATACACGCGAAACAGTAATTGTTGCCAAGCAACACACGTCTACATAATTTAACACTCAAACTTCTCCATTCAAAGCAACCCGTTAGCGTAAAATCTGAGCGCAATCAGCACCTGCAAAGTTGGGGAGAGCGTAGCGTTTCTGTCTGATCCATGCTGTAGTTGAGGGGAGAGCTCCTCGATGAATTAAAAAAGTGCATGTCTGCCGAAACGAAACCTTTATCAGCTCACTGTCCGAATAGATGTCCAGTGGGTTTGTTCAATCACAAATGACTCTTTCTCGTCTTAATGCCCTTTCGTTGTTAAACCTGTAAACAAGACGCACTGCCATCGTTATTTTCCTTCTTGCCTGTTTTACGTTACTATGGATACTAGTCTGTCTTTCCGATTTACGCCTGCTCCATACTAGGCGTAAAGGTTACACCGAGGCGCAACGCATACAGGGCTTAAATCTAAGTGGTGCACTAGTCATAACTTTAGTTTGGTCTTAACCTCCGGTTCTACGTCGGACGTAGAGTTATGACCAGTCTTACGCCCAGCTGGTGCACTCCACTCCAGGTGTTTAATAGTCTTATGGCCTGCTGAATAAAACTGTCCCTGAGTCTGGTGGTTTTAGACCTGATACTGCGATACCGTCTGCCAGACGGCAGCAGACAGAACAGTTGGTTGCTGGGTTGATGGGGGTCTTTGATAATCCTGTGGGCTTTCTTCCTGAGCCGCTGGGAGTAAAGATCCTTCATGGATGGCAGCTCCGTCCTGGTGATGTGCTGTGCAGTTTTCACCACCCTCTGTAGAGTTACGGTTGAGGGCGGTGCAACTGCCGTACCAGGCCGTGATGCAGCCAGTCAGGATACTCTCTATGGTGCACCTGTAGAAGATGCTGAGTATCCTGGAGTCCATGTTGAACCTCCTCAGCCTGTGGAGGAAGAAGAGCCGCTGTCAAGCTGTTTTGGTGATGGTGTTAGTCTGAAGAATCCATGTCAGGTCCTCAGTGATGTGGACACCGAGGAACCTGAAGCTGCTGACTCTCTCCACGGTAGTCCCATTGATGGCGATGGGGGCGTGTCCCTCTCTCTGCTGATCACCACAATTAACTAGTTTTGCTGATGTTGAGATGGAGGTTATTATCCTGGCACCAAGATATCAGGTTTTCGACCTCCTCTCTGTACACCGTCTCGTTGCCGTCGGTGATAAGGCGATGACGGTCGTGTCGTCAGCAAACTTCACGACAGTGTTGGAGCTGTGTGTGGCCACGTAGTCGTGTGTGAACAGGGAGTAGAGGAGAGGGCTGAGCACGTGTTTAGGATCAGGGTGGATGTGATGTTTCCCACCCGCACTGCCTGGGGTCTGCCCGTCAGGAAGTTCAGGATCCAGTCACAGAGGGCACTGTTGAGCCTGAGGTCTCTGAGCTTGATGACCAGCTTGGAGGGCACAATGGTGTTGAAAGCTGAACTGTAGTCAATGAAAAGGATTCCCACATATGTGTTCCTCTGGTCCAGGTGTTAGAGGGCAGTGTGGATGGTGAGGGCGATGGACCTGTTTGCTCGGTCGGCAAACTGCAGGGGGTCCAGAGAGTCAGGCAGGGAGGAGGTGATGAATGTTTTGACTAACCGCTCAAAGCACGAGTGGGCGAAGTCAATGAGGCAGGTGTTTTTTGTCTTTTTGGGAACAGGAACGATGGTGGAGTGTTTGAAACATGTGGGGACTACAGACTGCAGCAGGGACCTGTTGAAGATGTCTGTGCACCTCTGCCAGCTGAATTGGACACACCCTGAGAACACGGTCAAGGATGACATCAAGTCCAGGATGGCATCAAGGCCAGGCCTTGTGTGGGTTAACCCTTTTAAAGGATTTGCACACATCTGCCAACAACAAAGAGGCACAAAAGTGCAGGGATCCTGATCCTTCTGTACCTCTACAGCCTCTCTGATCTCAAAACGACCATTAAAAGCATTTAGCTCATCTGGGAGAGACGCACACGCAGACAGTCCCCCAGCACCACCCGCTGCTCCTTTGTAATCTGTCATTGTTCTTAGTCCCGCCCACATGTTCCGGGTGTTACAGCCTTGGAAGTCAGACTCCACTTTGTCTCTGTATTGTCTCTTTGTACTGCTAATAGCTCTCCGGAGGACTTACCTTGACTTCCTGTACTCATCCAAATCTCCACCTCTGTGTGTGATAGTGCGCGCTTTCAGCTTGAAACGGACCTCGCTGTTTACCCAGGGCTTTTGATTTGGGAATGTTCGTACAGTAATCTTCGATACTACGTCTTCGATGCATTTGCCAATGTAGCAGATGACCTCGTCAGTTTGTGTGTTGATGTTGTCATCCTCAAACACACACAACTCCGTAGTTTCAAACTTTCAAAGCAGTGCTGCAGAGCTGAGTCTGACTACTCACTCCAGCGCTGTATACTCTGTCACCGGCCTGTCCCGTTTGAATTTCTGCCTGTAAGCAGGCAGCAGCAGCAGTGTGATGTGGTCTGATTTGCCGAAGGGAGGGCAAGGGAGAGCTTTATATCCATGTCGGAAAGGGGAATAAACATGGTCCCACCGCGCATCGGGCAGCTGATGTGTTGGTAGTACTTCGGCAGGACCTTCTTCATGTTGGCAGTGTTAAAATCCCCGGCCACAATGAAAGCAGCCTCTGGCCGTAAAGTCTCTGTCCTTTCGATAACACCATACAGCTCGTCCAGGGCTGTGTTGTTGTCAGCGTGCGGCGGAACATACACTGCTGTAAGCACAACCAATGTAAATTCTCTTGGCAAATGGAAAGGCCGGCATCCAATCATGAGATGCTCTAAATGAGGAGAACAGTCCGAAGAAATAATCCCCACATCCGAGCACCAGTTATTGATCACCATAAAGCACACACCTCCTCCCTTACTTTTCCCTGAGTTTGCAGTCCGGTCCTGGCGAAAAATAGAAAATCCGTCAGGGACAATCGGGGAGTCCGGGATAGCGGAGTTGAGCCAAGTCTCCGTGAAAACCATAACGTTACCATAACGCCTCTCCAACACACTCTCACTCCATAAACGTCCAGAAGCGACGCTTGGTCAGGTGTGCAGTTGGGACGCTCCTAGGTTCCTTCAGCTTCATAAACAGACGCAAATAGCTTTCAACTGATTGCAATGTATTCCCATCTGCGGCGGGAATTGACGCTCATGGAAGCACGGCATTCGTTTGTGTCGGCGGCATTTAAAGGCAATGTGAGCGTCCATTCCCATTGGATAACGGAGAATTGTACACCCGGAAGTAAGTATTCCCCTTACTGTCGATTGATTTGACAGTGATATCTCCACTACTCATCAACTCAAAAACACCAGATTATCCTTGTTAATTAAACGACATTGATAGGTTTTAGTATACAATGCTTTTGTCACGTTTTCCCCTTCAATTCTGAGAAACAAGTCGTTTTCTATGAGTTTTGGATGGCCGAAGACATTACATTACCCACAATCCTCTGTAGCAACCATAGACTGTATATTGCAACAGCTTCGGTTCATGTTAATTTACAAACTCTTCAACTACAACCGTAGTTATATTTAAAAACATGTTAGAAGGCCTCACGAAATACTTTAATGTAAATTTTAATTTAAATGTGAAGGAATGTGTGTATATTAACTGTGAGTTTTTCTCTGGAAGTTTTTCCTTGTACGATGTGAGGGTCAAAGGACAGAGGATGCCGTTTTTCTCATACTGATATTCCGCTATGCACGCTGGGATTTGGTGTTTATGCGATGTGAAATCCGAAAACATTTAAAAAAAATAAATAATAATACATTATTCCGAGTGTGCTTGCTTTTCTCTTTGAAAGTCATCACATAACGGCATTGTAATACACGTTTCGGCTGCATTAAATATTACATATCTGCCGTAGTTGTCTATTTATAGAGCCCTGATGAGAAGACTTCTAGACAAACAGGAACAACTGCCGCCAAAACTGAAAACTTGACGTGGATCTTAAATATATAAGCAATTAAACAACATCTTACATTTCTTTTCACACAATACGTCTCCTTGCAGTATCAACACTAATTCGGCTGACTTTTATATTTGATCCAATTGGTAGATAGGCTGTATTTATGCCATAACGGTGCACAGCTGATAGAGAGGGACACCTACTGGTTAAAGCACGTTATTGCATTTTATAATTGTATTATTAGATATTAATAGGCTTTATTTAAACATTAAAGAATACTTAGGTTAAGGTCTTCTTTTGAATAAGAAAAAAAGCTTTAGGGGTATAGAAGATGAATATGGAGGGATGAAACCCTCTTTGATGGTCATTGTAATTTACATGGATACATTTGAATGGTGTGACAATGTCCTATTTGATTGGGTTAAAATGTACATATTCTTCCTGTTATGTCTGCCTGCTTTATTTTACCTAATGCAAAGTGACCTGCTCCATCGAAATCAGTCGCATTGACCCGAAGACACATTTTGAGTTGTATACACTGTTGGAAAGAGGAGATTCATAGCTTTCTAATGATATCAGGATTGTTGTTGTAGGCTACTCCAAATATTAAGCAAAATATGTCACATTATATAATGACTGTTACAGAGTCATCATTTTGAGAAAAAGGCCTTTAAAGTGTCCTCTTCTCTGGATCGATCTGATTGATTATTAGCGGGGCAAATGATCAAAATAGCACGGAGGGAAGATATTTTCGTTTGGATTACTGGTCTGGGGGAAGCCCGCGTGTGTGTGTGTGTGTATATACGTGTGTGTGTTTGTGTATTTTTGCGTTTGTGTGTATTGTTGCTACGCCGACGATGTACAGATATATCTCCCTCTCGAAGCAAGTGTCACACACTCATTACAGCAGTTGATGGACTGCTTAACTGAGATAAAATCCTGGCTGAGCAAAAACGTTCTAAACCTCAACGAGAGCAAGACTGAGGTCATCTTTTTTGGACCCCAACCTCCAGCCTCCCAGGTTGATATTCTGGGCTCCCTCCAACAAAACATCCTCCCCTCGGTCACGAACCTTGGAGTGACCTTCACTAGCTCTTTTAAATTCGACAAGCAGGTCAGCAGCGTAGTCAAATCCTGCTTTTTTAAAATAAGACTATTGGCCAAAACCAAGTCGTATTTATCTCTTAAAGACCTGGAAAGGGTTATTAACGCCTTTGTGACCTCGAGACTGGACTATTGCAACGCTCTGTATATGGGTATGGACCAGGCCTCAATTAGACGCCTGCAGCTAGTCCAGAACGCAGCTGCACGTTTGCTGACTGGCCACAAAAAGCGTGACCACATCACCCCAATTCTGGCCTTACTGCACTGGCTTCCAGTTCGGTTCAGAATTGATTTTAAAATCCTTTTATTTGTTTTTAAAGCACTAAATGGGCTGGCTCTGGCCTATATAGCTGAACTCCTCCAGCGCTACACCCCAGCCAGAGCTTTAAGGTCTGCTGACCAGCTGCTGCTGGTAGTGCCCAAGACCAGGCTTAAAACCCGAGGGCACCGAGCCTTCGCAGCAGCTGGCCCGAGGCTCTGGAACACTCTGCCCCTCCATGTGAGGTCGGCCCAGACCCTAGGGGTTTTTAAATCCACACTTAAGGCTCACTTCTTCTCTCAGGCCTTCTAGTCAGAGCGGAGCACGACTCCTGACATTTCCGTGTGTTTTGTTTTTATATTTGCTGTTGCAATGATTGTCTTTTGTTGTTATTGTACTGTAGTAAAGTGTTTTTATTACATGTACAGCACTTTGGCTCGACCAAACATCGTTTTTAAATGTGCTATATAAATAAAACTTGATTTGATTTGATTTGATTTGATTGTGTTTGTTTCCCGGGGAAAACACTCACGAGAAACACCGGCTGTTGTTACGCCTGCGGTGACGTTAAGTTACTCCGTTCTCCGCTTGTAATTATGCCGTTACAAGCTTCAAAGTTGTATTTATCATCTGAATTTGCCGAAACAAGTTAAATATTCTGAAAGCCAAGACTTTGTTTATTTTAAATCAGATAAAAACAAACTGTAACGGACCCTGCCGTGTTATCTATGATTACTATACGCCTTACATTCATAATTTCAGCAGAGGCAGGGGAAGCGGCGCTGTGGAACAGCAGAGTGGCGAGTGAGAGGTGTCATCTTCCCTTTACAAGCTTAAAAAATGCCTGTAGCTAATGAGATTTAATATATAACAATCAAAAATAACAAAATATACACAGCTATATCAGATCGCGTTTTAGATGCGACTTTAGAGTAGAGGGGAATTATTGAAACGGAATTTGTACAGTGTTCCACGGCATCCGCCGCTGCGAAAATGTGGGGCAGGGCTGAAAAGTGGGGGGGCCAATGGCCCCCTGGCCCCCCCGCTTCCGGCGCCCTTGCCGTCTTGAAGCCTCAGATAAAGCTGCACAGAACAGGTGTGTAACAAACAATGAAATACTTTATTATTTCCTATCAAGTACTTACACATTATCAAGCAATCTGAATGGGATTCATTGTGGTTGAAGCCTCTCGTTAGCTATATTTTGTGAGGGTGTACTCTTCAAATGTATTATTCTTCTAGTTAGTATATTTAAGCAATAGCTCACGCATCGGGCCGAACCACGCCCCTAAACTGTGATATACTGAGCATATATCACGGCCTGAAGTGAGCTATTGCTTTTATAAAACGGTTACCAAGTGTGGCAATATGAAAGAAAAATACACACTCTAATTTAAATAGTTTTTATTAGTAAATAATGATGTTCAAAATAAAATAGTCCCTCCGTTGCCTTCTGCACAAAACATGTGAGGTGGTTGCTATGCAACAACACTAACAGCAAGCGAACATATTAGACAGAGAGCGTTGATTGATTATTTGGCTATTTATTTACATTCATTTGTATGTTGCCATTTAATGTGCACCCACTGTAGCTACACCGGTCCAATAAATAAGGCCACGAACATACTGATGTCTTTTTGACGGTTTATTCTCTCCCTCTCGCTCTCATTCTCCGAAGACAACGTGCAAACTATAAGAAATGAACAGTTGAAAGTTTACATTAAATCGTAACACCTAACACATTAGCAAAATCAAAAGCACACACTAAATATTAACACACATATCACAAAAGAGAAACATTTACCGTGTGCGCCTCTTGAACCCTGTAGATTATGCCAACGGCATGCGTTGCCATGGCAATGCCTTCTGACCTGACAGTGGTCATGCGACTCACCGACCACATCCCAAATGTGAACCATTCTACATTTCGCTATCCAGATAATACTCTACATTTTACAATTGTCTAATTACACTCACATTTACTAAATCATAAATTGATAAGCAAGGCACACAAATGAACATCCAAATATAAACACTTCTCAGACCGTTACACTCCCACCAAATTACTATGATTTATCAAACCTTACATGTGAATAAGTCATTTCAAGAACCAAGGTGGATATATGTGAAGTACCTTAATTCCCCACACTGGTAAGTGTTCAAAAATGTCTAAGGTTTCATTTGAACACCTCTTAGTTGTTTTCCACAAGTACAACTAATTTATGAATAGGACGTTTGAGAATGGATGGTTTAACTGATATTTTTTCCTTCTTTCCAAGCTTCCTGTTTCCTATTTGAACTGTGACCTTTCACACTAGTCCATCTTCATCTTTACAAACATCTAGCACTCTGCCAAGTCTCCACTCATTTCGAGGAAGCTCTTCCTCTTTAACAATGACAATATCCCCTATTTTAACATTTCGTCTTGGAGAATGCCAGCACTGTCTGAGGGTGATGTTTGTTAGATATTCCTTCTTCCATCTACTCCAGAATTGCTCTGCTAGATATTGTACTCTCCGCCACCTTTTTCTGGCATACAAATCTTCTGCCACAAACTTTCCTGGTGGAGGCAGCGGAACAGAGGTTTTCATGGTGAGTATATGGTTTGGGGTAAGTGGCTCTAAACCTTTTGGATCTGTAATGTGGTCAGTGGTGAGTGGGCGACTGTTTACGATTGACATGGCTTCATAGAAAATGTTCTCAAGGAAGCGTCATCTAGTCTTCCAGCACTTTTTTAGAGAGAACCCAATTCAGGACGCTCTTAACTGTCCTGATCTGCCGCTCCCAAACGCCTCCCATGTGACTGGCCTCTGGCACATTCATAGAAAAGTCACAGTGTTTTTCAGCCAAGAAGGTAGTTAATCTGTCCTTAGGTGCGTTCACACCGGAGTACTTTGGTGTACTTTTCCCACAATAGTTCATCAGAACTACGATATATTTGCGTTCACACCAAAAAGCCCCAGGAACTAAAGTAGCTCAAATTAGTTCGTCCGACCCGCTTTTCAGTCCCTGCTAGAGAGCAGGGTCTGTCGTGGGAGAAAGTAGTTCGTACGTGTGATTGGCTGTGCGGAATGCAAACCACGCCCGTTTGACTCTGAATTTTTTTTTGGAAGCGGCCATTATATTTGCTCGCTTTGGTCAGCGTACCCGAAGAGTTTACTTTTGTGAAAGCAGTTATTATAGCAACACTAAATAAATCATCGCAGCGGTGGAATTGATGAGGATGTCTCGGCGCTTCTGGCGATTTACTCGGAGGACGTGAAGCGCCGCATTCAGAAGCTTCTACTGAATGCAGTTACCGTGGCTCAACAAAGTTAGCAGACCTGGCAAAGTCATGTCGGGACAACTACGAAGGTAAAATAAAATACATGCACTGCACTGTTTTAATCTGCACAATACTGGTCTTAGATGTACTTTTATTTGCTCAGTAGATCGAGCTAGCCATGCTAGAACTTGCTAACGTTAGGTCCAAGCTGGCTAACAACAACATCTAGCTAGCTAGCTATTCCCAGCCGTGCCCGCTATGAACACGTTTTGACTTGTGAATAAGTGTGCAATGTTCTGTAATTTGCTTCACTAACTCATGGCACTAATCGTGTGTTTCAGGCGAGGTGTTTCTCTCAGGATTAGAAACTAGTTTTCCCCTCCGGGATAAAACGATAATATAACGTTAGCAATTAGCATGCTAGCTGGACATAATGCTACCTCTAACATGGTAGTTGCTATAATTTCAAGTAATTTGCAACATTCATTCTACATGTTAATGGTAAAAGCTTAAACAGTTGATTACCTGCATGCCACAAAGACTGATGTTCTAATATTTTTGCACATTTAAGTAGAAATGTAATTGAAATTCTATTTATTTTTCCTTTTTTTTATTGATTGTTATAATTGTACTCAGCCATGTTATGTTAGATGTCAATCCACTTACACTGTAACTACTCTGGCCTTGAAAGAAGGTTACACATCTAACTGATGTCCACTAATCCCTATAAAACAAAGTTCAAGCATACATTAAGCACAAAACAATAAATAAGGGCACATATTTATTCTTTATTTGATATTATTTGATCCTATCTATCTATCTACTTTACACCTGCATTTTGTACACTGTCCCCTGCCTGCACCATGTCCAATGTTGGACAATGTTGTCTCGTTGTTGCAATTAAACTGATCTTGTATCTTGCATATTTCACCTTAGGAAAGTGGGCACGCGGTGACAGCTTCCTTGACACCATCATGGCGATGGACCTCCGTGCCATGGTCAGCAAGGAGAATGAGGACCTGCGTGCCAAGGAGATGCACGACGAACGGCTGCTGCATTCACACAAATGCAGCAACAAAATACCTTTCAGGCTGGGCTTCTGGCAGTGCTTAGCGAGCCGATTAAATCCAACAGGCCTTCAATACAAAAATTAAGAAAAACTTGTCGTCGTTGATAAACTGTACAATGACTTGTTGGGAGGCGTGTGGTGCGTTGGTGTTCGGATCAGGGGAGCACAGGTTCAAACCCCACTGCAGTCAGGATGTCGTTGTGTCCCTGGGCACTTCACCCCAAATTGCCTACACCTGGGACAGTTCATTTTGTATTATTGTGATTATATATATATATGCCACTGTTATTAATACTGACACCTAACTTTGCACTAAGGTGTGTCTGCTGCTGAGCCTACCTTATTATATATATATATATATTGCCACTGTTATTATACTGTTTTGATACTACTGACACTTATTGGTCTGCTGCTGATAAATAAAAGAGAACCTACATGCACGGCACTAGCATCATGACTGTCTTTGTTTAAACCAGCAGCAGTGCAGCGGTACACAGACTAACCTGTGTGTGTAACGTAGTTCTTCAGGTGTGTATGCTTAACATGTATGTATTTATCACAGTAAAGATGGTATACAAACGTTTTTAAAGAGCTTTCAACCTCATCCCATTGTCTTTAACACACATTTAACATAATAATATACTCATTAATATACAAATATACAGTAAGAGTACTGTTTTGATACTGACATTTAATCTTTGCACTAAGGTGTGTCTGCACTATTGTAATTGTGTCTGTTGACTGGTAAATAAAAGAGAACCAAATGCACTGTACAAAAGATCAGCTTTATTGTCAATTTACAATTTCCATGCTGTTCAGATGCCTCTCCCCAACGTTGCTTCCAGGCGAATACAGGAGTTGAAAAGAGCCCTTGGACATTCGGAAATCTTTGATCCACTGGTGTACGTTGGCACCACCTCCCACCAGGCCGACGTTCTATTGTTCACCCAGAGTTCCGTAGTATTCGCATATCTGGAACACATACAAAGACACAAATTAGCCCTACATAACTCCATAAATCCTACATTAGATAGTATTAATGTGATTTAATGAACGTACCATTGCTGTTCTTTGGGCGTGATAACGGTCATCATCCTCAGCTGTCCTACGGCGAAATATGTCCATAGCGTGTGCTTTCGTCGTCCAATCCTTTTGTTAAGGCTTCTTAACCGCCTTCGCCTCCGACTCAGCATTTCTATTGCATTTGAATGGTCGATCTGTATTTGTATTTGTGGCTGAGTTATTGGCTTAAATAGCTCAGTTACGAAGCTGTATAACACGACCACCAAAACGTCAACTCCATACCGTGTCTCAGGTCGGAAGGTAAACAAGCATACAGCGGAAGCGGAAGTTTTTTATTTTCTTCTTCTCTCGATTTTTTGGCGAATTGCAACTTTAAGGTGCATACCGCCACCTACTGTACTCGCCGTGAAGTTGTTTGCGGCCTGCCAGTAAACCCAAAGCAGAAGAAGAAGAAGTGACGTCAGCGGCTCATTTGCCTAATCCACCCCCAGGAACTCATTTTGGTGTGAACGCGATCTGCTTTAGTTCATCAGAACTAAAGGAGCTCTCATGAACTAAAGTTCTCATGAACTACTGTGGGAAAAGTACTTGGTGTGAACGCCCCACTTGTCTACTTCTTGCAACGCCTTTGTCAGTTCATTTTTTGCACCAACAAAATGTGTCCCTTGATCGGATTTGATTTGTCTTACAGCTCCACGGATAGCCACAAAACATCTCAAGGCGTTTATGAAAGCATCAGTTGTTAGATCCTCCAACATTTCTACATGGACTGATCTTGATGAGAAACAGGTGAATATGAGTCCATATCTCTTTTGGTCTTTACGACCTTGCTTTGTGTGAAATGGCCCAAAACAATCCATTCCACAGTATGATAATGGGGGAGAGGGGTCAACACGGTAAGCAGGTAGATCCGCCATCTTTTGCGTTTCTGTTGGCCTGCGAGCTCTTCTGCACACAACACATTGCTTAATGTGGTTTTCCACAACTTTGCTACCACCAACAATCCAATATCTATTTGCTCTCAGTTCGTTGAGGGTCTGTCCTCTTCCTTGGTGTTGTGTTTTCTCATGGTAGTAATCTAAGATCAAATGTGTGACCACACCGTGTTTTGGTAAGATCACTGGATGTTTCAGGTCAAGAGGTAGGGAGCCCTTCTTTAATCACCCTCCCACCCTGAGAACACCATCTTGTAACACCGGGTCGAGCTGAAACAATGGATGACTGCGTGGCAGTTTACCCTGACTCAGTAGTTGTATTTCGTTGCTGAAAGCATCCCTTTGTGCTAACTTCACTAGCACAAGACTGGCTCTTCTTCTGTCTTCCACGCTTATGGGTTCTGCCATTTTGGATCTTTTTGCCAGTAGCTGGATACGAGCAATAGCACTCAATGCTATGCTCCATTTTGAGAATCTTTTCAATCTCTCCAAGAAATTGTCCTCTTTTACTACATTTACTTGTAGTGATTGGGTTGTTTTGACTTCTGGATCAGCCAACAGAAGCTCTGTGTTCCATTTTGGTGTGACAATGTCTCTTTCCCACAAGAACTTTGGTCCAGTCAGCCAATTTGAGCTGACTAATTCTGCCACCTTGAGGCCTCTGGAGGCATGATCCGCTGGATTTTGATCCGTATCAACATAGCACCACTGTGCTGGGTCTGATCTTTCTCTGATTCTTTGGACTCTGTTTGCAACAAAAACATGAAACCTTCTAGCTTCATTGTTAATGTAAGCTAAGACGACCTGTGAATCAGTCCAAAAATATTCTTGATCAATCTTGAGCTCTAGCTCCTCTTTTAACATGCTACTGATTGCTGATGAGACCACTGCTGCCGTCAACTCCAGCCTTGGTATGGTTACAACCTTGGTGGGTGCAACTCTTGCTTTACCTATGACCAAGGAGCAATGCACTTTGTCTTCACTCACCACTCGGATATATGAACATTGACCATATCCATAGCTACTAGCATCGGAAAAGTGGCGTAGTTCAGTTCTCTGAACCTTGCCAAGGTATTCTGGGATGAAGCACCTTGGTATCTGGAGGTTTTGCAGATTATGTAGGTCGTTTAACCAGCTGTCCCACTGTGGCTTTAGTTCTTCAGGAAGTGTGTCATCCCATCCTATACCTCTTCGGCACATCTCCTGCAGTATTTTCTTCCCCAGTAGGAGGAAGGGAGCCGCAAAGCCTAGTGGATCGAACACAGAGGCTACTGTTGATAGGATTCCTCGCCGTGTTGCTGGTTTTTCTGCTGGATTTAGTGTAACCTTGAAGGAGAATGTGTCGCTACTCACGCTCCACTTTACTCCCAACACAGTCTGGACTGGGAGTTCACCATGGCTGAGATCCACATCCTGAACTCCACTGGCTCGCTCGCTGTCAGGTATTGACTCCAAAACTTCTCTGTTGTTAGAGATGAACTTGTGGAGGTGCAGTCTTCCATTTGCACATATAGTTTGTGCTTCTCTTACCAGTTTGATGGCCATATCCACAGATTCCACACTGACGAGACCATCATCCACATAGAAATTATTCCTGATGAAGTGAGCTGCTGCAGGATACTGCTTTTCATTTTGGCTTGCAAGATACTTCAATCCAAAGTTTGCGCAGCCCGGGGAAGATGCTGCTCCGAAAATATGAACTTTCATACAATACTCTTTTGGCTGTGAAGTTGTGTCACCATTTTCCCACCACAGGAATCGTAAGTAGTCTCTGTCTTCTGGGTTCAAACGAAACCTGTGGAACATCTTCTCTACATCACAAATGACTGCGATTGGATGTTTGCGAAATTTACAGAGTACCCCTGTCAATCCATTTGTGAGATCAGGGTCAGTTAGTAAGTGATCATTTAGTGCTGTTCCATCATATTTGGCTGAGCAGTCAAAAACAACCCTGATCTTTTCGGGTTTTCTTGGGTGATAGACCCCTTGATGTGGGATATACCACACATTTCCTGCTTTGGGTTGGTTCTCAGCTTTCTCTGCGTCTCCATCTTTAAAGACGCCTTCCATGAACTTGATGTAGTCCTCCTTGAATTTTGGATTTTTCTCAAACTTTCTTTTTAGATGGTTCAGTCACTTGAGAGCCAGTAGCTTGTTCTTTGGTAGTTGTGGGCGTACCTTAAAGGGAAGTGGCATTTCCAAGTTTCCCTCTGTATTTTTATGTATTGATTCATTGAGTATTTGCAGGAACTGTATGTCATCTTGTGATATGCTCACTTCTCTATCATTCGTCTGATTCCAGGGCTCTAAAGACCATGGTTGGTGTCAATGGAGGAAGTTCCTTCACATGTACACAGTGGCACAGACCTGTTACTTCTTTTGACTTTGCTACCTGTGGTGAGCTGCCAATAATACTCCAACCTAGGTCTGTCTTGACAGCATATGGTTCATCGTCACCTCCAGTTATGACCTGCCGAGGTACCAGCGCTCTGGAGCAGTAATAGCCTATTAAGAGTCCGACCTCACAATCCATCAGCTCAGGTAACTCCTTGGTTATGCTTTTCAGGTGTTTCCACCTTTTGGCAGTTTCAGAGGTAGGTGGGAACGTTCAAGGGGAATGAAATCTCTGGTATAGGCAGGTGGCAAGTTAATGAAGCTCTGTGAGGAAAACCCTCTAATTCTAAGACCGCTTACTCTGTTACTCTGTACAATGGAATCCTTTCCCATCATAGTGGTTAGCTTTAACTTGACCGGCTCTAAATGTGTCCCTGCATTCTCACAAACCTCTTGGTCTACAAATGTGCTGCTACTCTGAGTATCCAATAGGGCAGGGGTTCCCAACCTTTATTGTGCCAAGGACCGGCAGATACATTAAAAAACAATCGCGGACCGGTTGTCAATTTTAACTGATTTAAATATTTACTCACCACCAGCAGGTAGCAACAGAGGCTAATTGTATGTAACAGCCTGAACAAATACTAGAACAATATGCATCCAAAACATATTAACAAAGTTTAAAAAAGAACCGGTGTCGTTTTTTGGTTTTTCGGAAAACCAAAAAAACGACGTTATTCAGTTTTTAAACCAAAACGGGAAAACAGATAAATCAACATTTTGGTTTTGTTTGTATGATTTACGGATAATCCAGTGAATGCTGGGAAAACAAGGAGAAGGCGCATTATGAACACTGGCATTTGATTTTTCAAAAGATATTATGATAGTGTCGTTCGTTCCGGTGCACTCCGACAGCAATCCGACAGCACTCCGACAGCATTTAGCACATACGAGATTAAGATTAAACTAATTTATTTTGGGAACAGCCGCATATATGGAGTTAGCCATATGTGTGTAAATTACTGTTCATAAACATTTGAAAACAAATGCCGGTGTCGGACAGACACAAACACACCGAACACACAGAGCTGAGCTGAGCAGAGCACACACACATCGGGCAGTTCGATGTGTGTAGAGATGTGTGTAGAGGTGTGTGTGGTTAACACGTAGCAGCCTGCAGTCACTCTTAAACTGTTCTGATGAAGTTAAACACAGCAAAGGCGGTGCGTAAAAAGGCACAGCTCTTTACCCGCTGGTGCTGCACTTCTCAGAGGCGGAGTATACGTCCCGCTGCCTCCTGATGCTGCAGCCATTTCATGAAGTGAAGGAGGTTTTCCTTCTATAAAACAGCTGTGGGCAGCAGATACCGTGAGAGTCCCGGACATTAATTCATAGATCAAGGCAGACTGGTTTACTCTCCTGTTTTGCCAATCCGGTGCTTAAACAAATAGCTCTACACCCCTGGCCAACATGTCCTTAAAATGAAGTCCGAGTTTGAAATATATCTCAAATAATGTATGCACCACCACACCACATAAACATAACAGTCTGCAATCAAACTGTCTCCTGTGCGCTCCTCTTCCTACTTGGCGCACCGTGTAACATTCTCGTGCGCACAAGACCTTAGGCTGAGCCGCCGAATCCCTCGGAACATCATAAAAGCCATTTTCAACGGTTTTCTGGTGAAAGATTAACTAGCTACTGGATTAAATAATATGACTGGTGGCACAGGTGCGAAAATTAAACACTTTAAAAAAAAAAATGATGATAAAATATTTTTATATATTTATAATTCTGCAAATATTACGATAAACTCACAGCTATTTCGCGGCCCGGCAGTAACACCTCCGCGGCCCGGTACCGGTCCGCGGACCGGGGGTTGGGAACCCCTGCAATAGGGCATAAACCAATGTCTCTTTTTCAGGAGTGTTGGTTGACGATATCCAAACGGGCACGATCATGGATGTGCTCCCACCATTGCTTTTGTCCAAGCAGCAAGAGAGGGAAGACATATTTTCTTCTGCTTGCATAGCATGGGAAGAATATGTGTCTGCAGCAGCAGAACGGTCTTCATGAAGTGGTGTTGGATGAGGTCTCTTGCATATGCCACAAGTAGCTTTATTCCTGCAGTCCCTTGAAATGTGTCCTCTCCTAAGACAGCCAAAGCATAGGTTATTGTCATGTATGAACTGTCTCTTGTCTTCCCTAGGCTTATTGGCAAACATTGGACACTTGTAGATGGAGTGACTTTCTCTACAGCACAGGCATGTGACTGGACTTGATGTCAATGAAGTGTTAGCTGTATTTACTCTGTTAGAAACGTTTGAGCTGCTCTCTACATCACTGTAATTAGTCTCTGTACTTTCTTGAGCAGATGGTGTCACATTTGTTTTGAATGCACTAGCATTTGTGCGCTTTTTATCTCTGGATGTTCTCTCTTCACTAGATTTCAAGGCATGAAAGGATGTTATAGGATTGCATGCAATTTCTGCCTCTGTGGCTAAAAACTTGGCAAACTCTTTGAATGTAGGATATTCCTCTGTTTGTAGAAGCTGCTTCGTGACTTGTCTGTTCCAGCGAGAGGTCAACCAGTCAGGGAGTTTTTGGAGCATCTTTTGGTTCTCTTCACAGTCGTTTAATACTTGTAGAGCTTTGATGTGTGGCATAGCATTGCTGCATGCTGTCAGAAAATCACTGAATTGTCTTAGTTTGATAGACTCTCTTGAGCCGATTTCGGGCCAGTTTTTCAGTTTTTCTCTGAAGGCCTGCTGGATTTCAAAGGGGTGGCCATATCGTGCATTCAATGCTTTCCATGCTTGGTAATAACCTTCATCGTCCTTTCTGTAGAAGCTTCCTTCCAACACAGATTGCGCCTCTCCACTGATGTATTTTTGTAGATTTGCTGAATTTGTGCAACGCCGTTCTATCAAGGTCTTGAAACTTGTGCTCCACTCCAAGAAATGTAGTGGGTCTCCTGAGAAGACTGTATAGGCTCAGGTGCAGGAAGCCTGGTGAGAACCATTGTGTCATGTAGGACTTGTGTCGGCAATAGTTCGTTGTTAGCACTGTTTGCTTGTATCTTTTTGCTGTTCTCACATGTTTGTTCTATTTTTAGCTCTTTATGAGGTATCTGAGAAGAGTAGGACACCTCACTGTGCACTGGTGAACCTTTGTCATGGCTTTCACTTGAGTCAGCCTCAGAGTATGCCTTTAGCTTGGCAGCTATTATTTCAATCTCTCTCTGATTCTCCAGTCGTTTAAGTTTTTGCCTTTGTGCAGCAATTACATCTTCCTTCTCAATTTCAGCCTTTTTAGCAGCAAGCTCTGCAGCACAGTCTGCTCTTTTCACGGTCATTAATTGTGATTCTGATGAAAGACTTGAGCTGTGACTACGATTCGTAGTTTTGGAGGCTGAGGACTTACTATATATTGACTGTACATAGTCTCGGTCAAGCACCATATGAAGTCTTGCATTTTCTGCCTTACCATCAAACTCCTCTTGCCCGACTTCACTCATGCGTACCTTCATTAGCCCCATTAAGTCTGCTGTTACAGCTATGCAGGAATCAATGTTCCTTCTAATGTTAGTAGAAGGTGCTGAAATGAACCGTAATTTGTCATACACATCTTTAACTCTTGTCTCCTGCTCTTCAACAGTGTCCATCATGTCACTCAAGTCATTGTCTGAGCACTCATCCTTTAGTTTGGTGCGTGTGTCTCTAACTCGATCTTTCCAATGTGTATATTGCATTTTTTTTAGCCTTTATTTATACAGGTGTAAAATCTCATTGAGACACAAGGTCTCATTTTCAAGAGAGACCTGTCAGTGGTAACACTACCACACAAAGTTACAGACAGACAGGACACTAAACACAGAGGCAACACTAAAATACAACACCGTAAAAAAAGTAGTCATTGAAATCCATATACAGTAGTCAGATATAGCAGGTGCAAACACCCACAGATGATTTCTCCAGCTTTTTTAAAATTAGTTTAAAATCCGTGATGGGTATCAAACTGGTCAGATTAAGTTCCTGCTGAAGTGTGTTCCAGGTCGAGGGGGCAGAGTATGGTATGGCTTTTTTCCCAAGCACCGTGCGTACTGAGGGGATGGACAGAGTGATGTAATTTTGAGATCGTAGGCTATAGCTGTACTGTTTGTGTGATATGTAAGTGGATAGATGAGTTTGTACCAGTGCAGTGATCTGCGCATTGATAATGATG
>CALSBW010020468.1:14098-24948 GCA_943590975.1 Lindbergichthys nudifrons | reverse complement strand
AAACTTTTTATTTTAGTTTTTTAGAAACAACCAGACAGACAGCACAATAGCAGTTGGCAAACAAGTAGGATGACAACAGTGCGATTCGAGTCCGACAAGACACAAAACTAAACAAAACAAAATAAATAAAACAAAACATAAAGGACTGCGACAGGACAAATAAAACAACAAAATCAAAAACGAAAGGCTTTGAGTCTAAGTCCATTGTTAATAACGTAATGAAAAAGTAGAAATCAAACAATCAAATAAAAACATAGCACTTGTTGGTCAGTCAGCCGCCCACTAATCACAGTTTAACAGCGCAGGTCCACCACCCTATTGTACAGAGACATCCGGCACGTCCAGCTCCCGTACATACCTGTAGAAGGGGTTCCACATCTTGTGGAATTTCCCCAGGGAGCCCTCACTGCACCTTATTTTCTCGAGTTTGGCTGAATTTTGGACTTCTTTTAACCACAAGGTGTGTGAAGGGGATATTGGAGACTTCCACATGAGCAATATCAGGCGTCTGGCTAGTAAAGTAACAAAGGCTTTGTAGGCTGTCTCCAGAGAAGAGAGTGGCCATGTGGGTGGGGTTACACCAAACAGTGCGGTCATAGCATTAGGAGAGGTCAGTTTTCCAGTGATTTCTGACAGTGATCTAAAGATTTCTGTCCAATAAGAGTGTAAGACCGGACAAGACCAGAACATGTGTGCGTGACTCGCCGGTGCTTGGCTACATCTGTCACACGTTGGGTCCACCTCCTTATATATTTTAGAGAGCCTGAGCTTAGTAAAGTGTGTGCGATGCACTACTTTGCACTGAATCAGTCCATGTCTAGCACAAATAGAAGATGTATGTACATTAGCAAGGGCTTTTCCCCAGAGTTCCTCAGAAATCTCCTCCCCAAGATCTATTTCCCAATGAGATTTAATGGAGTTCAAGGTAACCAAACAAAGAGAATAAATCTGAGCGTAAATACACGTCATCATTCCCTTCAGAGTAGGTAACGGCCTAAGGAGTGTGTCTAGTGGCGAATCAGTTGGGTGATAGGAAACTGAGGAAATCTATTATTAACAAAACTGCGAATCTGTAGATACCTGAAGAAATGTTGCCTAGGTAGTGCACATTTGTCAGATAGCTGTTGGAAAGAAGTAAATGTGTTGTGAATATAAAGGTCTTTGAATGTTGTAATGCCTTGGTTAAACCAAATAGTAAATGCGCCATCTACTAAGGATGGAGGAAAAACATGGTTTAATAATAATAATAATAAATTGTATTTCTATAGCGCTTTTCTTGAACCCAAAGACGCTTTACATTTAAGGGAGGGTAGACAAACAAGGACAGGCAAAAAACTAAACTAAACAAAAAACAAAAAAAACAAAACAGGAAAAGCAGTCAGGAGGAAGTTGGTTGAGAGGGGGGGGGGCTTATGGATATACAGAGTTGAAGAGGTGGGTTTTGAGGCGGGACTGGAACAGGGTGAGGGACTCAGACTCACGGAGGTCTTGGGGGAGGGAGTTCCAGAGCTTCGGGGCTGCCACAGAGAAGGCTCTGTCCCCAAAGCTCCGGAGTTTGGCCCTGGGGATGGAAAGCAAACCGGCTGAGGTGGATCTGAGGGCCCGGGGTGGTTGGTAGAGGATGAGGAGGTCAGTGCAGTAGGGGGGGGCCAGATGGTGGAGGGCTTTGCAGGTGAGGACCAGGAGTTTGTAATGGATGCGGTGTGAAACGGGGAGCCAGTGAAGTTCTTTGAGGACCGGGGTGATATGATGCCATGATTTGGTGTGGGTGAGGAGTCTGGCGGCTGCGTTCTGGACACGCTGAAGTCTATTGAGGGATGTAGTGCTGATGCCGTAGAGGAGTGCGTTGCAATAGTCAAGGCGGGAGGAGATGAAGGCGTGAATGAGTCGCTCAGCTGCGGGGCGGGTGAGACAGGGACGGAGTTTGGCAATATTGCGGAGGTGGAAAAATGAGGTTTTTACAACTTGGCAGATGTGGGGCTCGAGGGAGAGGGTGGGGTCAAATATCACGCCAAGGTTGCGTGCCTGGGTGGAGGGGGAAACAGGGGTGCCATCGATGGTGAGTGCAGTTAAAGGGGCTAATGTAGAGTATGTTTGGAGATCAAAGAAACGTCTGAACTGATTCCAAATGTTCAAGGATGCTTTGACAATTACATTTTTAGTGTAAGCAGAGGAGGGGGTCTTAATGGGAGAGTGAGCCAATGCTGAAAGAGATACTGGACTACAGGAAGCAGCCTCCATTTCAAGCCAAACAGGCAAAGAGTGCTGTGAGTCAGACTGCAGCCAGGACTGTATTATTCTCAGATTTGTAGCCCAATAATAGAACCTCAAATTCGGCAGAGCAAGTCCACCCCGCGCCTTTGGTCTCTGTAAAAATTGCTTGCGTATCCTTGGGGTTTTCTTGTTTCAAATAAAGTTAGAAATAATAGTGTCAGTTTTACGAAAAAAAGTTTGAGGGAGGAAAATGGGCACACATTGAAATAAATATAGAAATTTGGGGAGTATATTCATCTTTATAGAATTAATTCGGGCAACCAGAGACAGATTTAACACTGACCAGAGGTCGAAGTCTTCCTGTACGCGGGACAGAAGGGGGGCAAAATTTGCTTTATAAAGATCTTTAAATGTATCGGTCATCTGGACTCCGAGGTAAGTGAAGCTGTGTAGTGCAATTTTAAATGGTAGACTATGTAGAGGGAACTCACGTTCCGCTCTATTTAAAGGGAACAATTCACTTTTACTTAAATTGAGTTTATAACCGGATACAGCACCAAATGAGCTAAGGATAGAGAGAGCTGCAGGGACAGACACAGATAAATTAGAGACATAAAGAAGAAGGTCATCGGCATAAAGAGAAGCTCTCTGTTCTACCCCATTTCTGAAAATACCTCTAATGCGGGGGTCACAACGAAGAGCGATGGAGAGGGGCTCAATAGCTAAGGCAAATTAGAGAGGGCTCAAGGGACAACCCTGCCTGGTGGAGCGGTGGAGTCCTCACTGAAGCTAGGGGAGAGGAGTACAATAGCTTCACCCATGAGGTAAAGTTCTTTCCAAAGCCACATTTCTCCAAGGTGTGAAAAAGATACCTCCATCTAAAGATATCACAGCTTCAGGTACAGAATTTGCGGAAGGCTGGTAGATTGTGTTAAAAAGTTGTCTTAAGTTAAAAAATGAATGCCTATTTTTGATGAAGCCGGTTTGATCGGGAGAGATAATGGTTGGTAATACGGTTTCCAAACGTAAAGCGAGCATTTTAGACAGTAATTTAAAATCCACATTTAACAAGCTGATTGGTCGGTAGGAGGAGCATGCAAGGGGATCCTTATTCCTTTTTAAAATGAGGGAGATAGAGGCCTGATTAAGCGTTGGGGGTAAACTAGTAGAATTAAACGATTCACTAAACATATCTATCAAAACAGGGGCTAATTTCTGTTGAAACTTCTAGTGGATAGCCGTCCGGCCCCGCAGATTTTCCACCTTGCATCGATGTAATAGCAACGGAGAGTTCAACAGCAGTTACTGGCTTCTCCAAATCCTCAGTCATATCAAAATGTATCAAAGGGACTTCGAGGGTGGTTACATTTTTTTCCAAATCCTGCGTGTCTGAGCTGGTTTCAGATGTGTATAACGAAGCATAATAGTCTCTAAACTCATCATTAATTCTTTGGGGATCGATCGTAATGTCCGAGGATGTTTGGATTCTGGGAATCTGGTAAGAGGCAACATTCTGTCGTAATTGATGGGCCAGTAATCTGCCAGCTTTGTCACCCTGTTCGTAATAATTACTTTTGGTCTTAAGAAGAAGTACAGCAGCCTGGTCTGCGGTCAACGTATTCAATTCCGATTGAAGAATGAGGCGTTCCTTATACACATCTGGAGTTGGTGAAACGGAATAGAGGTCATCCAGCTGAGCAATACGCCTCGTTAGTTCAGTTAATCTCTCTCTTTTCTGTTTCCTCTCATGGCTTACATAGGAAATAATTTGCCCTCTAATATAAGCTTTCAATGTCTCCCATAACACAGATGCAGAAATGTCCGGAGTCTTGTTAACGCTAAGAAATATGTCAATTTGGTTGGAAATCAGCTCTGTAAAATGTTCATCCGAAAGCAAATGCGTGTTTAAACGCCATGGGGTTTGCGTGCGTACAGAACCCTTAAATCTGATACTCATTACGACAGGGGCATGATCCGAAATAACTGTAGTCTCATATGAACAGGAGCTCACGGAAGGGAGAAGTCTGTCATCTACCATAAAGTAGTCTATCCGAGTGAACGTATGGTGAACATGGGAGAAAAAGGAGTATGCTTTACCGGTGGGGTTAAAGAAGCGCCAGGGATCCGTTATTGCAAACTCACTCATGAAGTCTCTAATCGTCTTAGCAGACCCCGAAGGCGTAACAGTCTTCTTGGAGGAGCGGTCCAGCTGTGGGCTAAGCCAACAATTAAAGTCACCACCTAAGATAAGGAAGTGTGAGGACATGTCAGGAAGGTTAGAAAAGAGCTGCCAAAAAAAATTCACATCATCCCAGTTAGGGGCATACACATTCACAAGTAGAACAGGGGTGTCATATATCATGCCAATAACAATCAGGTATCTGCCATTCGGATCAGAAACCATCCGAGTAAAAGCAAAGGGAACCGATTTGTGTATCAAGATAGCAAATCCTCTAGACTTGCTGTTGAATGATGAATAGTAAGCATGTCCAATCCATCCATTCCTAAGTCAGATGGTTTGAAGTGTGTTTCTTGAAGATAAATCACATGAGCACCCAAATATTGAAGATGGCGCATAACCTTGGTGCGTTTAACTGGAGAGTTCAGTCCCCTGCAATTCCAACTAGTAAACTTAACCTGTTAAACCCTGAGCCTGTTTTTCAGGTCTCAGGCTCGAAAATGACATTCCCAGAACAAATGACCATATCTTCCCTTCTAAAAGGGTTAAATTAATAATCTTTTTTCTCAAAGTAATGATAAACCTGTGAGTTGGATGTAGAAAAGTCAGAACAATATAGATGTTTTTTTATTTTAAAGAAAATTCAGATTTTACATAGTAAAAAACTGTAAATTATAGTGTCTGTCCAAAAATATTTTTTTACTTATAGTGAAAACTACCCTTGGATGATGGTAAGGTAGACTAAAAGCTTTAGGAATCCAAAGTACAACATATAATAAGTACCCTGTATCAAGATTGATGCAAAACAAGTAACATTTGACCTTTTTAGAGAGGTTTAGCCAAAAACACTCCACCTCTGAGGTGATTTGGGTGGAAATGTTTTTTTTTCCATATCTCTGGACCCCCTTTGTCGATTTTGATGGTTGACACCTCTTTCTGACCGTTAGAGCCAATAGAATCGAGTTCCCCCCACACACTCGTTGTAAAACAAAAAGGTGGGGGCTTTGCACATGTAATTTTGCATTAGAGTGAAACTATCTCTCACTCTGACATCTAGAAACGGAAAAGCAGTTTTAATAATGGGTTCCATTTATAAAGCACTTCATATTTGATTTCAAATCCCGAAGTGCTACAAGCAGTGAGCATGAACAGTATAAATAGACATTACACAACACAGTAGAATTAATAAAAAGCAATAACAAATAAAATAAAAGGGTGGTAAAAAGGTCTAGATTTGAATGCTTATGGATTATCAGAAATCATTTCAAAGGGACACAGACACATTGGATTAACCTATGGACTAACTTCAGCAGCGTTTTTATCGTTGTAATGCCATTGAAGACCCCTTTGGAGAGACTACAGAGCCAAGGTAAGCATTTTAGCATTTTTAGCTACCTAGCGCCACATGTTTTGATGTCTGTTTTTGTTTATAACGTCGCAATTTTGTATAATTCAGTGATAATGAGGGTACCCTTAGATTCTGTGTCACCTCACGATGTGAATCGATGTCATGGATGTGGAGAAAAGATAAATAATAAGGTTTTGTGAGTGATTTTCGGTGCAGTAATCTGTTAGCATTTTTCGCTCGTTGCTAATTCAGAGGCTCAGTGTTAGCATTGTGGGTTTTCTTTTGAAAAAAAAAGAAAAATGATCAGTTAGATGAGTTTCTTCCCGTTACATGGATATAAAACATTCATAGTTTATTAAATGAACATGCCCTCAGACATTGTTTCCTGCAAGATGTTGCGGCAGTGCCCCGGTACCGGGGTCTCTCAGGCTTAATAGGTTAAGGGCGCTCCCATCAGGTCGTTGAATTAACCTGGGCTGGACCATTTAAAGATAAAACGGAAATATGAAGGACCGGCAGCACAACCAACAAAACAAAGTGCAATGATGAATACAATAAAAAAATAAAATAACATACAAGACAGGAACATGAAACATACAGAACCCAGCTCCCCAGCCCACCCCAGCACAGCAATCTCCCCAAACGAGATGCCACGTGCAAAACCCAAACTAATAACTAGGCCTAAACCTAAACGCTCCAAGGTAGCCTTAGAGACACAATTGCGCTACCTGAGATAAAGTGACATATTAAGAATTAACTAGAGAATGCAATTCCTGAAGAAATTGCTAGTGGGAATGCTTTATGCTGAAAAGCTGACGCTGAATTGCTATGCTGAAATGTAATGTGTATGAAGAAAGTGAAGAATTTAGATTGAAATGATACATGAACACTGGGGGCTTGAATGTGTGATGAGTAAAGAAAAGAAAGTAAAAAGGCTTGGAAAAGCAGCAGAATATTTGAATTGCAAACTTTTGAACTAACTTGATGGCGAAGGATCTGTCGCCATGCCAACGGCATTTGATGACATCCCATAATACGCTTAGATGCGTTGATGGCTGCATCGTTACCAAACCTGTGAAGTTTTGGGCCGTTTGGAGCATTTTCACTGAAGTTATGAGAAAACCGTGTTTCATGGCGAGCATTGTGTTGCCATGGCAACGGCATTTGAAGAAACCCCATAATTGATGTAGAGCTGTTGAGGGCTGGACCGGTGATATACAAGCGAAGTTTGGGGGACGATCGGACCGTGTCCATTGGACTTACAGTGACATCGTACTTCATGGCGAGTGGTCTGTCGCCATGGCAACGGCATTTGATGACATCCCATAATACGCTTAGATGCGTTGATGGCTGCATCGTTACCAAACCTGTCAATGTGACATCATCGTGTTCCATGACACAGGTGTTTATATTTGAGCTAACGTGGTGTGCAGAGATCAAAGGTTTCCATTGTTCTGAATATAATAATGTATAAAATAGGTGGAACATGTTGAAGTCAGTATGAAGTCTCCATCAGACAGAAAAGAATAGGCTCAGACAGTCTGTTAAACTCCAGTGACGAAACACTCAAACACGAACACCTGTGTGTTATGACATCATCGTGTTCCATGACACAGGTGTTTATATTTGAGCTAACGAGGTGTGCAGAGATCAAAGGTTTCCATTGTTCTGAATGAGAGATGAACCTCTTACATGTGAACGTTTTGTGGAAGAACGATAACAGATATCTGTGAAATTTCAAAACGTGAAGCATGTCAAGGAAGTTGAGTATCTGAAGTGTAATTTTTGTGTACTTTCGGGTTAATAATGTGGCCTTTTTGGCAGTTTAACTAAAGGTGTGCGGCTGCTGCTGTGAGGAAATATCTGCCTGAAATTACAATGGGCTTTAATGGAGACATGTTGAACGTTTTTGTCACTTCATGCTAGGGCTGTGCAATTAATCGTATTTTAATCGCAATTACGATTTTGGCCTGCCACAATTACGAAAACAACATAATCGAAAAAAATGATTATTTTGCTTTGCTAGGTTGTGACAGTGCACTGCAACATATTTGATCAAATGTATTTGTATTAATCATATTTATATATGTTTAGTAGCTTGTTGAAGTGAGCTCCAAAATATTTGTTGATCTTGTTTATTGGTATTTATTATTATTTGATATTATTTATTTAAAAAATGTAAATGTATCATTTATTTAATTTATTTTTGTATTGGTTTTTCAGTTGAATTATACGCTCAGGGAAATCAACAGTTAAAAAGATACTGTTCAAATTATTATTTGTATTTGTTTAAAAGTTCAATAAATGGATGTTTTCAAAGTCAATGAATAATCGTATTTAATAATCGTGATATCAATTATTGACCAAAATAATCGTGATTATGATTTTTGCCATAATCGCACAGCCCTACTTCATGCCCTCAAGAGGCATTTTGTTTGATTATTTTGCTTAATTATTTGTCATTTTCCAAGCTACGAGATGTTTTCCTACGTTTCTCATGAAAAATTATGTCTCAAGAATGTAGGGTTTGGGAATTATGGCAGTTTTAAAAAAATATATGAAGGCAAATTTCAAGATTTCCTACCCTCTAGCTGTGACATCACGCACTCTAGTTAATGTTAAAATCTGAAGAAAACCTCTTTAACAAGGTCTGAACAATGTTTAATATCTCTAAAAGTAAGAATCAGATTTAAAAGTTGTATTAGACCAATAATGTCAGAAAGATGTGTAACATTTTAAAGTTGGAATGAGGTTTCTGAGTGAAAGTATGCATGAACAGTTAGCAGTTGAAGTCGCATGAAGATTTGTTGAAGTCTGAAGAATGTCTCCATTGACTTCCATGTTAAAAATTGGATGAATTATGGGATGTATCTCTGGAACTATGAAAGTTATGAATGATAAAAGTAATAGCCATCGATTCCCGACCGAGCTGAACGTTTTGATGTTTGAACGGAGTTTCTGCGATGTTGAATGTGGGAGGAGAAGACGGACAAAATAATTGGATGGAATAATAATAATAAGAATTTTGTCCGTAGCATAACATATAGTTGGAATGCTGTATCAGCATTCCCACTAAATAAATGTACATTGTACAAACCACTGTGTATAAGTTACCCATAATTGAACTAACAACCAGTGTAAAGAGGTATCCGTAGTGGCCCAATATGTAGTACAAAAATAAACAGTAATGCTAATATATATATATATTCTCTTAATTTTTATTATTTATAAATCAGAACTCGGTCACGTGGACCGGGCAAGGCACTTGGGAAATGTAGTCCACAATAATGTCAACAAACTCTAGCGATCTCCAGCTGAAGAATGAACGACCATCATAACTGTTTTTAAACTGGATTTGCCTCTGCTCAGATCAGTGCTAAAGACATGTGTGAGGACAAAATGTGGATGCTGTCCTCAAGGAGAAGAGGCTGAGGTCAACCAAGAGGCAGTTCTCTTATGAAGCACCTGATGAGCCAATGGCCAATGCCCTAAAAAAGATGGAAGTTTGAAGATTGACTTCCCTCAATGAGCGTTTTGAACACCTGGAAGAAGTTCAGGCAAAGTTTGGGGTGCTTGTCAACTTCCCCGAACTGCCCAGAAACGAGCTGACAAAGCAGTGTCAAACAATGAGCAACACCCTGAGTTGTGGAGGACAGTCAGACATAGATGGAAAAGAGTTGGCACTGGAGCTGATGAACTTTCCAAATCTCCCCTCACCCATAATGACCACCCTGGAACTGTTGGTGTTCTTGGAAAGGAAGAACCTGAGGGAGGTTTATCCTAATATGTGGGTGGCCCTCAGGATCGCAGTCACTATGCCAGTGACAGTGGCTTCAGCAGAAAGAAGCTTCTCAAAGCTGAAGTTAATTAAAACCTACCTGAGGTCTACAATGGGCCAAGAACGCCTCAGTGGACTTGCCATCATCAGCATTAACCATGATGTTTCTCGTCAGCTGTCATATGATGATGTTATTGATGACTTTGCAGCAAAGAAGTCTAGACGAGTGCAATTCTGAGTGTTTAAGTCAAACAAGTCAGTAAGGTATTTATTTATTATTACAATATGTGTGTTCATAAACAGAAATGTAATTGTTCTTGTTTATTTATTTGTTTTTATTTTATTTTATTTTATTTATTTATTATTACAATACGTGTTTTCTTAAAGGGCCCATGTCATGCTTTTCCGGTTATTACCCGTCCCCTTGTGTGTTATGAAGGTTTGTATGCATGTAAACGGTCTGCAGAGTAACAAACCCTCAAAGTACACCCTGTAGCGAGTAAAACTCTAACACAGAAAAGACCTGTCTATGCTGCCCAGAACGCCTCGTTGGAGATTTCTCATTTCCCATTGTTTGCTTCCTGGGTACAGTGACGTGTCAACACCCAAATCAACAACAAATGACCGGATTGGCCCAAATGGACCAATCCACGGAGCACCTCACACACCAGGATCCCTTGGCTAACTAACAGGGAGTCCCCATTGACTTGCATAAAGCTCCCTGAACGTTGGTAATAGACGAGTTGGGATCGCGGAGAAATGTTCTCCGCAGACCCATTCTCACAGCGTTATAAACAGTGGCGGCTGGTGGAAATTATTTTAGGTGGGGCTATTGTAATGGTGAATAAACCACACGGGGGGGGGGGGGTCCGGGGAACATTTTGAGAAATTACCCCTTAAATTATGACTTCTGGTGATGTTAGAGGTATGAGAAGACTGACCAATACCTCCATAATCTTCAGTGTGGTTAGCTATGAATCTTCCAAAACTTCCAAATACCTTGTCCTAGACATAGTTTCTACAGTAAACTGTGCAACAGTACAGTAGGCCCACACAAACTGCAGAACACCGGTGCTTTGGGAACACTCAAATTATTTAATTCCCATTTCAAATCAGGAGACTAAATACGAACATTATATGCAGACACAGACGTGGTTCAGAAACACAGAAATATTAGAAAACAGAGCATTAAGGCAAAAAATCTAGTTTGATGGATGCTGTCAAAACTCAACTCAACTATATACAATAATATGTGTGTGTTTTAGTGTGTTTTAGTGTGTTTTAGTGTGTGTGTGTGTGTGTGTGTGTGTGTGTGTGTGTGTGTGTGTGTG
>CALSBW010020449.1:0-10254 GCA_943590975.1 Lindbergichthys nudifrons | reverse complement strand
CACGCGGATCACTGTGTCTGGCGTTCCTCCGTTCATCCCGAATGAGGTGCTGGAAAGCATTACTAATGAAATGTGGGTAATATATTACCCGTTACAATTCTCAGTAACACTTTTACAACTAATTTTAACCCGAAATGAAATGGTGTTTTGTTTTTAAGAATTCACCAACATCGCGATACATTCCGACACCAGAGAAAAATGGTGCCGGTAGATTAGTAAACCTGGTGTTTACGTAATCAGTCAGGCTGATCTTGATGAGCCTGAAGGGTGTTCTTTTCCCCATAATGACCAAGTCGCTGCACATTATCCCGCTTATTACACGGCCAGATACTAAACACACTAAGGAATCGACTCCCAATATTAATTGAAATGATTTTGTTGACTTAAAATGATCATATTTCTTCCGCTAAGAAAAAACTCTGTTCCACGGCGCACCAACGGCTGGAACTGCGACAACAACAACTTTACGGCAGCACTGTCCAACTCTGTTCACAGTTTCTGATCCACTAACGGGTCCTTAAACTCTGCAGAGCTCCGTGTTCCTGTTAGTGTTTACTTCCTGTCTGTCTTCTTCTGTTCATTTATCTGACGTCCAGCGCTCCGTCTTTTACCCTCTTTTACTTTCTCTTTCTTGATCCTCCTTAGCAACGGAATTGACCAATCAGAATCGAGTATTCAACTAAGCCTTGTAATACAAGTTGTTAGTAGCCTTAAGGGCCTACACAGTTGCTGCACTAAACTACATTTTAGCATTTAAAATACCTAGCCATTATTTTGGGGTTATTTTGGTGAAAGTAACTCAAAAGTATTATAAAAGTAGTGTAACTCATTACATTTCAGAGACAGTAATATCGTAATGTAACTTATTACTTAAAAAAGACAGTAATAAGTAATATGTAATGTATTACATTTTGGAAGTAACTTGCCCAACACTGATCAGCAGGAAGTAAGGGGGATCAATAAGCATCTGCTTGCTCCTGCTCCCTTTGGACACATAGGATTTATTACTATTATTATTATTATGAACATTGATAAATACTTTATTCTAACAATACGCTGTTCTGTTTTTCACATGTGTGTTTCTTCTTCCAGGCTGGACCATGGTGGAGAGCAGAGGTTAAAACCAGGTGTGAGGAAGTGTAAGTGTGGATCAGTCAGCTTTTCTCTAAAGACAAAGATGATGGAGGTGCTATTTATTCATTAACCCGTTAAGCCCTGAGCCTGTTTTTCAGGTCTCAGGCTAGAAAATGACATTCCCAGAACAAATGACCATATCTTCCCTTCTAAAAGGGTTAAATTAATAATCTGTTTTCTCAAAGTAATGATAAACCTGTGAGTTGGATGTAGAAAAGTCAGAATCAATATAGATGTTTTTTATTTTAAAGAAAATTCAGATTTGACATAGTAAAAAACTGTAAATTATAGTGTCCGTCCGAAAATTCTTTTTTACTTATAGTGAAAACTACCCTTGGATGATGGGTTAGTAGACTAAAAGCTTTAGGAATCCAAAGTACAACATATAATAAGTACCCTGTATCAAGATTGATGCAAAACAAGTGACATTTGACCTTTTTAGAGAGGTTTAGCAAAAAGAAACTCCACCTCTGAGGTGATTTGGGTGGATTTTCCATATCTCTGGCCCCCCTTGCTCGATTTTGATGGTTGACACCTCTTTCTGACCGTTAGAGCCAATAGAATCGAAGGGGGATTTCCCCACTCACACACATGGTAAAAAAAAAGATGGGGGCTTCACACATGCAGTTTTGCATCAGAGCGAACCTATACTCTAGCTCTGACATCTGGAAACAGAAAAGCAGTTTTAATGCTTATGGATTATCAGAAATCATTTCAAAGGGACACAGACACATTGGATTAACCTATGGATTAACTTCAGCAGCGTTTTTATCGTTTTAATGCTATTGAAGACCACTTTTGACCAGACTACGACACAGGTAAGCCATGTTAGCGTTTTTAGCTACCTAGCGCCACATGTTTTGATGTCTGTTTTTGTTAAAAAGTCGCGAGTTCGTATCATGGAGTGATAATGTATGTACCCATCGATTCTGTGTCACCTCACGATGTGAATCGATGTGTTGGATGTGCAGAAAAGATAAATAATAAGGTTTTGTGAGTGATTTTCGGTGCAGTAATCTGTTAGCATTTTTCGCTCGTTGCTAATTCAGAGGCTCAGCGTTAGCATTGTGGGTTTTATTTAAAAAAAAAAAAAAATTATCAGTTAGATGAGTTTCTTCCCGTTACATGGATATAAAACATTCATAGTTTATTAAATGAACATGCCCTCAGACACTGTGTCCTGCAAGATGTTGCGGCAGTGCCCCGGTACCGGGGTCTCTCGGGCTTAACAGGTTAAAACATGACATCTTGAAGCTTTATAGAAGGACCACTAACAGAGAGTAAAGCCTTCAGGTGAGTCTGATGATAAACTGCTGTCTGTGTCTCTCATCAGATTCCTGTGGACTCACCCTGGACTCAAACACAGCACACAGAAACCTCATACTGTCTGAGAACAACAGGAAGGTGACATACGTGAGAGAGGACAGGCAGCCATATCCTGATCATCCAGAGAGGTTTGACTCCTGGCCTCAACTGATGTGCAGAGAAGCTCTGACTGGTCGCTGTTACTGGGAGGTCGAGTGGAGCGGAAGGGTTCTTATAGCAGTGACTTACAGAGGAATCAGGAGGAAAGGAGGCGGTGGGGACTGTGAGTTTGGATATAATGATCAGTCCTGGAGTCTGATCTGCTCTGATGATGGTGGTTACTATGTCAGGCACAATAAGAAAAGAACACCCATCTCCTCCTCCTCCTCCTCCTCCTCCTCTGGTAGAGTAGCAGTGTATCTGGATCATCCTGCTGGCTCTCTCTCCTTCTACAGAGTCTCCTCTGACACACTGATCCACCTCCACACCTTCAGAGCCACATTCACTGAACCTCTCTACGCTGGGTTTGGGTTCGTGCTCTGGTCATATGACTCCTCAGTGTCTCTGTGTCCTCTGTAGGAGGAGACCACTTCCTGTCCTGGGGTTTAAATGTTGGTGTTTTAAATGGAGGCTTCTCATTGGTTACCATGTGTCTCACTGATTGTGTCTGTAATAAAGTTTTCTTGAAGCAACGTATTAAAGCTGATGCTGAAGACTGTAGTGATCGTCATTAAGTTGAATAAAGATTTACAAAAAGCAGCGTCCATGATCTCATGAAGTCAACCTGTTGGTGAAACATGAACTGGGGAATCCTTCTTGATTCAATGTTTGTTAGAAAGGGTTAGCATGACAGAGATAAAGTATTATCATTTACACGTGAAGTATGACAAGTACACATTACAACAAGTACACATTACAACAAGTACAGGAATGCAGGGTATATTGTATGATTGTGTATCTGTGAAGTATTATAAAAGACACCTCCTTATTGTAAGGTTTCAGCGTTAGAATCCTTCTAGTTTATTGTCTTGTGTTCATATCTTGTGACCTTTCATTTTATTTTGGTAATTGACTCTACCCTCTCGTTTCAGGTGTCGACACTTCCTGTCCTTGTGTGTCACCTGCCAGACTGATTGTTGTTTCCTGCTTCTGATTGTTTCCACCTGTGTCCCATTACCTAATGTGTGTGTGTGTATATATAGCCCTTCTCTCCTTTTGTCTTTTGTCAGTTCGTCTTGTCTCCACGTCGAGTCCATGTCTGTAACATTAGTGATCTGTTGAACAACCTAGTAGAACCTAGTGATATTTTGTTTATAGCTTGAAAAGTCTTTTATAAATAAAAGATATTTTGAAGTCAACTGAATCGTGCATCTGAGTTCCTGTGAGCCCTTCGTGTCAGAACGAACTGACCTAACAAAATGGACTCAGCCGATTCAACAGCGTTAAGGACGGCCTTGCAGGCGCAGGGTACACTCCTTCACCAACATGAGGGACAGCTGTCAGCTATTAACCAAGGGGTCCAAGACTTAAATGCCCGTCAGCACAGCTTCCAGTCTACAGTGTCAACAGATAAACCACCTGGCTGAGAAGATGCGCGACATACTCACACCTCGTGGCTTACCCACGAGTTTTCCAGTCCAGTGGAGGTCGGGTCTGCTGATATCCCCGTTCAAGTACCTATGCCATCGTCTACGTTCCGCCTCGCTTCGCCAGAGAAGTTTTCCAGAGATTCTGGAAACTGTCGTCCATTCCTGGAACAGTGCGATCTCCATTTCAAACACCAGCCCGCAGCATTTCCCACAGATCAAGCTAAGGTTGCTTTCATATTGACTCACTTGACGGGCAGAGCGGGAGCCTGGGCAACAGCGGAATGGGCCAGAGACTCGCCTGTTTGCTAGTCTTCAAGGCTATTCATGGATACTAAGAGCAACATTTTTGACCAGACATCACCCGGGAGAGTCAGCGAGAGCCCTGGTGAACATCAAGCAGCGGCAGAGGAGAGTGGCGGATTACGCTATCGAATTCCGGACCCTGGCAGCGGAGAGTGGGTGGAACTCGGCGGCTCTTTTTGACGCGTTCCTGCATGGGTTAGCGGATCCCATAAAGGATCAGTTAGCTCCATTAGAGCTGCCTGAAGACTTGGACTCGCTCATCGCCATGGCTATCCGGGTGGACCAACGTCTAGCTGAAAGACAACGGGAGAAAGGAGGGAATGCAGTATCCACTCCACTGTTCAGACGGGAGTTACAGAGGGAGCTACGCTTGGCGGAGGAGTTCCCAGACTTCGTCTCCAGAGCGACCGGCGCCCCCTATCGCCGCGGGGGAACAGATGCAGCTCGGAAGAGCCAAACTCACCCCGGAGGAGCGTCAGCGCCGCCTACGGGAGCGGCTGTGCTTTTAAAAATAAAGCCACGAAAAAACCTGCACTAATAGGTCCTCCAGAGTTCACACACATAGTAGCAACAAAAGAAATCTACAGATCCAAGCAGAAGGTTTGTTCACGGTCAGAGACTACCGGCATCGGGGAAAAGGCGGGCCCTCTTCTTCTCCAGCTTCTCCTTTTAAAGTCCCCAGCTGAATGGCATTAGGACACCTGGGGGAGGCGGAGCCAGGCGCGGACCAGGTGTACCTGCGCAGCAGAGAGACAGAGAAAAACCACAACAAGAGCACGTAACATCAAGCATCGTTGTAGCATTTCCCTCCGAATAATGGTCGAAGACTTGACTGATGATATGAATTTATTGAAATCTCCAATATCAACGTAAGAACTATAAAGACACAAAAATAACAAATACATTTAGGCTCCATCCGTATTAGAATCACTTTAGCATGCTACCAAAAGTGAACTGTAAACAGACAGCAAAGCTACAAAACAGCTTATAAATGAATTAGGACAAAACCTACATGTTTATATTATAGTTAATACCAACTTTGTGCCTCTAAACTTAAACATAAACTTTATCCTTTACTTTTTCCGTCTTTATATGTAGATTAATCTCTGCTCCAATAAAGTGTTATACTGAGTATAAACAGGAGGGTTATGTTGGGGGTTATTTATTTTTTGCTATCACACTACTTCTATATTCTGCACTTGTTTTATTTGAATTTAAAACATTTTTAAATACTGTTACTGTACCTATTGTTTTCCACCTGGAGGGGTACTTTTTTAAATTGTACATTGTGTAATTGATGTGTCTAATATGTTATGCATGCCTCTTAATTAATATTTAGCCTCTTTACTTTGCTGTAACTATGGAGAACCCTTCATGGATCGGTGAAACCGCTCACACAGTCCGTTAGCCTGGGGGTGATAAGCGGTGGTGCCGTGCAGCTTGACCCCCAAACCCACAGCAACAGCGTTCCACAGCTCCGAGGTGAACTGAGAACCGCGGTCAGAGGAGAGGTCAGCCGGGGTCCCGAAGCGCGCCACCCACGTGCCGATGAAAGCTCGGGTGACGTCAGAAGCTGACGTTGAGGTGAGGGGAACGGCCTCAGGCCAGCGGGTCGTCCTGTCCACCATCGTAAACAGGTAGGTGAAACCGTGAGAGGGGGGAAGCGGACCTACGAGGTCGACATTGACATGGTCAAACCTCCTTTCAGGAACCGCAAAAAGTTCAAAAGGGGCCCTAGTATGGCGGTGGACTTTGGCCCGTTGACAGGCCACGCATGAGTCGACCCAGGACCTCACGTCCTTCTTAAGCCCCTTCCACACCAACTTCTGCGACACCAACTTCACGGACGGCTTCCTACCGGGGTGGGAAAGAGCGAGAACCGCCTCAGAAACTGGTCGGCGCCAGTCCGCAGGGACCAGCGATCGAGGCTGGCCCGTGGAGACGTCACACCACAGCTTCGCGCCCGAGTCACCGACCGTGACCTCCTCCAGGTGCAATCCTGTGACCGAGGCCTTGAGGGTCTGGACCCCGTGGTCGGAGGCCTGGTCAGCGCCCATGCGGAGGTAATCGAGGCCCAGCTGCACAGCTCCGATGACCGCTCTGGAGAGGCAGTCCGCGACCACGTTAGCCTTGCCAGCGATGTGTCGTATGTCCGTGGTGTGCTCGGAGATGTACGAAAGCTGGCGTTGCTTTCGGGCGGACCACGGCTCGGCCACCTTGGACATGCAGAAGGTAAGTGGCTTGTGATTCACGAACGCCGCAAACTTCCCCGGCCTTCCAGCAGGAAACGGAAGTGGCGAATCGCCAAATAGAGACCAAGGAGTTCTCGAAAGTGCTGTATTTGCGCTCCCTGGGAGTCAACTGGCGGCTGAAAAAGGCGAGCGGTTGCCAGGTGGTGAAAGCGATAGGGGCACTGTGTGACGGGTGAGCCAACATGGCGGCTTTGCTCAGGGCGGCTTTGGTGGCGTTGAAAGCGACCTCCCTTTCAGCCGTCCAGTCTATGGCCTGGCCGGGGGACTTGTCCTTGAGGGCTACAGCGGGCGCATGGTGTGGGCCGCCCGGCGGATGAACCGGTGATAAAACGTCACCATCCCGAGGAACTCTCGGAGCGCCCGAGCTGTAGGCGGTCGTGGAAAGGCGGACACAGCCTCCACTTTCGACGGGAGGGGGGCGGCTCCGTCCTTCCTGATGAGGTGCCCGAGGAAATGGATGGAGGACAACCCGAACTGACACTTCGCCGGGTTGATAATCAGGCTGTGTTGGTCGAGCCTCGCGAACAGGACACGGAGATGTGCCTGGTGCTCTTCGGAGGAGGAGCTGGCGACCAGGATAGCGTCTAAATAGACGAAGATGAATGGCATGTCTCTGAGCGCTGAACATTGATCTGATTTTTCTCATGGCAGTTAGACTCTAGAGACAAACCAGGGGACTTTATTTCTAATCTGTGTCTATCCATTTGGTGCAGTGTTTTATCTTATATTACATTTGGTCTATATATTATTCACTTCCTTATGAAAGGCCAGGTTTTACACCTTGGTTTGAACATTCAATCCTGAAAATAACAAATCAACTAGATGAATGTGTCTTTAATCCTGAGATAGAGTAGATAGTAAGTAAATAAAGTTCGTCTTGTCTCCACGTCGAGTCCATGTCTGTAACATTAGTGATCTGTTGAACAACCTAGTAGAACCTAGTGACGCTCCGCTTCTGAAACGCGCCTGGTAGGGTATGACGCCGGAGGAGGCCGGACCAAAACCGCAACGCGGCGCAGACCCGGTGGAATCTAGGGGTTATGGGTACTGACATTTTTGAATGCCGGAGCGGCGTTCTGGTGCCCTCCGGCAGAACTGCATCCCTGTCAGACGAGACATATACCACGTGAGGACACGTTAGGCTCCTGTTGTGTTCAAGGACCCTGTCCTTGGCCAGGAAAAACAGGCACTCGCTTTTTTAATTCTTTTGCGGTCTAGATTTCTTTAAAAAAAAATTGGTGCTAATAACAACAGCGCCAGTACCGGTGCACCATCTCTCTCTCCCTCGCTCGCTCCCACTTTGGCTACTTACATCCCTACATTCTGCACTTGTTTTATTTGAATTTAAAACATTTTTTAAATACTGTTACTGTACCTACTGTTTTTCACCTGGAGGGGTACTTTTTTAAATTGTACATTGTGTAATTGATCCATCTAATATTAATATGTATTCTCTTTACTTTGCTGTAACTATGTAGATGTCCCCTCTGTGGGACTAATGAAGGTGTTTTGATTTCTTATTCCTGACTTGCTTTATCACATGAGTCAGTGGTGATCTGTGTCAGAGGGTCACCCCTAGATTCCACCGGGTCCGTCTGCGTCGCGTCACGGTCGCGTTACGGCCGCGCCGCGGCTAGTCAATGGGTGCTATTCCACCAGACGCGCCGCGTTACGGCTCAGAAGCGTCCCAGAAGCGTCTCGGCGCTGGGCTCGGGATAGGATTCAAGTCTATTCTTCAACGCGACGCGAGGCGTTGCAGAGACGCCGGGCAGGAAGTGGAACAGTGACAGCATCCGTCCCATCCCCAAAATAAACTCATTTTGCGGACCCTATCCCTCCGTAGTCTTTCAAGTAGGAGGAGAAATGCCAGCGTTCTCCTCCGGTTTACAGGCACTGTGTGTAAATGATATATATAGAATAATTATGATGATGAATGCATTTTTTTACCACTAAAATACAGCAACACATCTTTGATTCATGTCGTTTATAACTGCAATATTACAATTATTATTACCTTTGTCTGCACAAAGTAGCCTTACTTTCTTGTAGAAGTATAAATGTCCAGGAAATATGTCCAAATCAACAGAAACTGCGAGCCGGCACGCAAGACGCTCCCCTTTTGAAACGCGCCCGGTGGGGTTTGTCGCTGTTGGAAGTCTGAACAAAACCACGGCGCAGACGCACCCGGTGGAATCCAGGCGTAAGGTACCACTCGGTCTAGAAACAGAGTATTTATCAGCAAAGGCATTTGGTTGAATAAAACAGACATCAATGATAAGTGCTAAAGACAGATATCACTCTCTCATAATATAAGTTTCTCTGTGTCTAAAGGCTCCCCCCCCCCCCCCCCATTTCCTCTGCAGCTAATAGGGGAAGTACAGAGTTCCTCTTTCACGGAAGTCATACTTGCGACAGTTGGTGTTAAAACTGTTGCGTAACAAGCCAAGACAGCGGAAATGCAGACAGACTCAGGACTGAAGAGGAGGAGACGAGCAGTGTTTCTGTGAGTGGACCTGAAGAGAGTCTGTGAGGACCTGAAGAGAGTCTGTCAGTGAACCTGAAGAGAGTCTGTGAGGACCTGAAGAGAGTCTGTGAGGACCTGAAGAGAGTCTGTGAGTGGACCTGAAGAGAGTCTGTGAGTGGACCTGAAGAGCGTTCAGCAGGTGAGAATCCTCCCACAGGAATCTGTTTACCTGGACAGAGTCACTGTTTACCTGGACAGGACACATGTTTCTTGATGCTGATTCTAAACATCAGTCTGAAATATTGTGTGGGGTTTCTCTCTGAGTGAAAGCAGAATGGGTTTAGAAAGATCTCCATGCACTGTTCTCAGTGTTTCAGGTAGAATGAGTTGCAGTCTGATTGTTCTCTGAGTTCTCGTCATCAGAGAAAAATGCAGGGCTGGCAGAACCGGTCTAACAAGTCGTGACTGTTTTTATGTCTAACTCAGTTCACAAAAGACCTTGTTTTAATTAAAGTCCGTAACATGTATTAAAGTACATATTTTTAGTCAAACAATTATATTTTAAAGAAGTTTTGTTGAAGTTTTGTTAAATGGTTACTCAGCGCAGTTCAGTTGGGTGGGACATGTTGTGGGGGGCTGTGCATGTACATTGAAGTGACTGTTTGTGTGTGCTGTGATCAACTGAGACACACAAACACACATTTATGGGTTTCTGTTTGGGCCTGGGTCTGTGGGGAACATTCTGGGCTGATCAGGTCCTGTTGAGGCTGAGAGGAGGAGCACTACCTGTGATGTAAAGCCTGTGGTAATGAATGAGCATGTTGTGTTTGTGTGAAGGTGGGGGCTCTGCTTTGGATACAAAAAATTGATTTAAAAAAATAGATATATATATATATATATATATATATATATCTTCTGCTGTTTGCGCACAGTTTCCCTTTCCACACATTAGGGCTGTCAGTCGATTAAAATAGTTAATCGCATTTTTGTTCTATTCTAAATGTACCTTAGAGGGATATTTTTCAAGTTTTTAATACTCTTATCAACATATGAGTGGACAAATATGCTTTATATGTTTGTTTATTATCATTTGAACAATGACAAATATTCTCATGAATATTAAACACAACAACCTGGAACCTCTCTCATACAATAATACATACTGTGTGTGTGTGTGTGTGTGTGTGTGTGTGTGTGTGTGTGTGTG
>CALSBW010020428.1:5277-17718 GCA_943590975.1 Lindbergichthys nudifrons | reverse complement strand
TTACTAGACTACAAACCATTAGTCAGAAGCTCCTGCAGCAGAAACCTATCTGTTAGCGCTATAGCCACATTTAAGGAAGAGATTCCACCAATACTTAACTCGATAGCATGTCTGCATGTAAGGGAGGAAACTTATACAAAATGTACACCACCCCAAATTGATCATGTTGTTGATAGTGCTATAGATGCCCTGCGAACAAAATGAGACTCTGTTGCTCCTTTGAAAAAGAAGAAAATAAAACAACATAGATTAGCTCCATGGCATAATGCCGAAACCCGCAAAATAAAGCAAAAGTCGAGACAACTTGAAAGGATATGGCGTTCCACTAAACTTGAAGAATCTCGTTTAATTTGGCATATTACTCTCAATGAATATAAGAAAGCACTGCGTAAAGCGAGAGCAGCTTACTACTCTTCATTAATAGATGAGAATAAGAATAATGCAAGATTTCTTTTCAGCACTGTAGCCAGGCTGACAGAGAGCCACAGCTCGACTGAGCCTTCTATTCCCATAGCACTCAGTAGTAAGGATTTTATGTGCTTTTTTAATGATAAAATTGTTACTCTTAGAAACAAAATTAATGACCTCTTGCCTTTGGCCAACAGCTCCCGGAAACGTAAATTCTAATATTACACTAGATAGTAAATTAGAATATTCAACCATAAACCTTGAACAATTGAATTCAATGATTCTCTCTCCCAAACCATCAACGTGTATCTTAGACCAAATTCCAACTAAGCTGTTAAAGGAAGTTTTTCCATTAATGAACACTTCTTTATTAAATATTATGAATATGTCTTTATTATCAGGCTATGTTCCACAATCATTTAAAGTAGCAGTGATAAAACCTCTTCTTAAAAAGCACAACCTCGATCTAGAGGTTTTAGCCAATTATAGACCTATTTCTAATCTTCCGTTCCTCTCAAAAATTCTTGAAAAAGTAGTCTCAAAACAGTTGTGTGATTACTTAAAAAACAATGATTTATTTGAAGATTTTCAGTCTGGCTTTAGAACACATCATAGCACAGAGACAGCTCTGGTTAAAGTCACACATGACCTTCTAATAGCCTCAGACAAAGGACTTGTCTCTATTCTTGTTTTTGTTGAAAATTAAAATCAACATCGATTGACGTAATTTAGTTTAAACGAACAGTAAGTTCAAAACTGTTTTATTCTGAAAACAGTTCCGTTTAAAGTTTACTTTGAAAAGCTGTATTGAGAGACGACAACAATGACCACTTCCGGTTTCACGTTAGGATCGATTACAGCCTTTAAAATGCATTAAATAAAAAGTCATGAAAGAGTGTATGAGGAGAAAAGGTGTGTGGAAGTTATACAATGACCACACAATGTTTAAATCCTCTGTTATGTGCGATATCAGACATTGGAGAAAGAGGTGGGAGAACGACGTCACCAGCCACAATTGAAGGAGGAGCGCTGGATCGATACAGACGGAGGACAACGCAATCTCAGGGACTTCTTGACCGGGCCGCGAGAGGGAGCTGCAGCCTCTCTCTCCTCACTCCTTCTGTTTGCTTGATTACCACGCTACTTAAATTAAAGTAACCAAATTGAATCTTTTCAGAGACTCCATTAGTCTCGTTATTTCAAGCTTCTCTCCTGGGACGCGAGAGAACCAACACAAATCAACATTTTGCTCGATCTCAGTGCTGCATTTGATACTATCGACCATGATATCCTATTGCAAAGACTAGAGCACTTAGTTGGCATAAAGGGAACTGCTTTAGGCTGGTCTAGGTCCTATCTATCTGAACGCTCTCAGTTTGTGTGTGTCAACGATGAATCTTCCATGCAAACCAAAGTTAGCCATGGAGTGCCACAGGGCTCAGTGCTTGGACCTATTTGGTTCACACTATATATGCTTCCGTTAGGCAATATTATAAGGAATCATTCTGTACATTTCCATTGTTATGCGGATGATACTCAACTGTATTTATCCATCAAGCCTGATGAATCCAATCACCTAAATAAAATCAAGACTGCCGCAAGGACTTAAAAATGTGGATGACCTTACATTTTTTTATGTTAAACACGGCCAAAACTGAAGTTATTGTACTCGGCCCAAAGAATCTACGAAAAACAAACTATCTAAAGATATATTAACTATGGATGGCATTAATTTGGCCTCCAGTGAGACTGTAAAGAATCTTGGTGTTATATTTGATCAGGATTTATCTTTTAACGCCCACATAAAATCAATCTCAAGGACCGCCTTCTTTCATCTACGTAACATTGCAAAAATCAGGCATATCTTACCTCAAAACGATGCAGAGAAACTAATCCATGCATTTGTTACTTCAAGGATGGATTATTGTAACTCTTTATTATCAGGGTGTACCAAGAAGTCAGTTAAAGGTCCCATGTCATGCTTTTCCGGTTATTACCCGTCCCCTTGTGTGTTATGAAGGTTTTTATGCATGTAAGGCAAGGCAAGGCAAGTTTATTTATATAGCACTTTTCAACACAAGGCAATTCAAAGTGCTTTACAAAAAATGAAAGACATTAAGAAAATGGCATTTAAAATCAGTCATTAAAAAGAAAAGATAATAAAAGAAACATTAAAAGAAAAAAAATACATGGATAAAAGTTACAGTGCAGTTTAAGATGTGAATAGTTCAATTAAAAGCGGCGACAAAAAGAAAAGTCTTCAGCCTGGATTTAAAAGTAGTCAGAGTTGCAGTGGACCGGCAGGTTTCTGGGAGTTTGTTCCAGATGTTTGGAGCATAATAACTGAACGCTGCTTCTCCATGTTTAGTTCTGACTCTGGGGACAGAAAGCTGACCAGTCCCTGAAGACCTAAGAGTTCTGGATGGTTCATCATTTAGCAGGAGGTCAGACATGTATTTTGGGCCTAAACCATTCAAAGCTTTATAAACCAGCAGCAGTATTTTGAAATCTATTATTTGACAGACAGGAAGCCAGTGTAAAGACTTCAGAACAGGACTGATGTGATCCACTCTCTTAGTGTTAGTGAGGACTCGAGCAGCAGCGTTCTGAATCAGCTGCAGCTTTCTAATAGATTTTTTAGTGAGACCTGTGAAGACACCATTACAGTAGTCGAGTCTACTGAAAATAAAAGCATGGACAAGTTTTTCCAAATCCTAGATATGTTCTTTAGGTGATAGTAGGCAGATTTAGTAACTGTTTTAATGTGACTGTTGAGACTCAGGTCAGAGTCCATGACTACACCTAGATTTCTGGCTTTATCTGTTGTTTTGAACATTGCAGACTGAAGCTCAGCGCTAACTTTTATACGTTCTGCCTTGGCTCCAAAAACCATTACCTCAGTTTTATCTTTGTTTAATTGGAGAAAGTTCTGACACATCCAGTCATTGATTTGTTCAATGCACTTACTCAGTGTTTGAATTGGAGCATAGTCTCCTGGTGAAATTGTTACGTAAATTTGTGTGTCATCCGCATAGCTATGGTAACTTATTTTGTTTTTCATTATCTGAGCCAGTGGTAGCATGTGGATGTTAAAGAGAAGAGGCCCCAAGATGGAGCCTTGAGGTACCCCACATGTCATATTTGTCAACTCAGATGTGTATTTACCTATAGAAACAACGTTGTTTCTGTCCTTTAAGTAGGACTCAAACCAATTTAGAACTGTTTCCGAAAGTCCCACCCAGTTTTCCAGTCGGTCTAGTAATATGTTGTGGTCAACAGTATCAAACGCAGCACTGAGATCTAATAATACTAACACTGAAGTTCTGCCACTGTCTGTGTTTAAGTGGATGTCATTGAAGACCTTTACAAGAGCAGTCTCAGTGCTGTGGTTTGGACTGGAACACATCGAAACAGTTATTTAAATGCAAGAAGTTACTCAACTGTTGAAAAACAACTTTTTCAATGATTTTACCTAGAAATGGCAGGTTTGATATTGGCCTGTAATTGTTCATTACTGAAGCATCTAGATTATTCTTTTTTAAGAGCGGTTTAATGACAGGTATTTTTCCACAGGCCCTGAAAACTGCAGAGTGAAGAGATTTGTTTACTATGTGAAGTAGATCTGAGGCCATGCAACGAAAAACATCTTTGAAAAATCCTGTTGGAATAATATCAAGGCAGCAGGAGGAGGATTTCAGAAGTTGAATAATGTCCTCTACATTTTTATCATTAATCTGATGGAATTGTGTCATGATGTCTGAATTGATATTAGGTGGACACAGGGACAACACATTTGCTGTACCTGATGCAGAGGCACTGACTGCTTGTCTGATGTTCTGAATGTTGTCAGTGAAGAAGGAGGCAAAATCATTGCATGCCCTGGTGGATAGAAATTCAGAGGCTACTGACACTGGGGGGTTAGTTAGTCTGTCGACGGTAGCAAACAAGGCACGTGCGTTGTTTTTGTTTTTGATAATGATGTCAGAGAAGAAAGACTGTCGTGCGTTTTTCAATTCCAAATGATAAAGGCCAAGTCTCTCTTTATAGATTTCAAAGTGAACCTGGAGATTTGTTTTTTTCGCCACCTACGTTCAGCTTTTCGACACTCTCTTTTTTCTGTTTTCACGGTCATGGCCTTTCTCCATGGAGATATTTTTTTGCCAGACACTTCCTTTACCTTAGTTGGAGCAATGGCATCTATAACATTCTTAATTTTGTAAACGGTCTGCAGAGTCAAAAACCCTCAAAATACACCCTGTAGCGAGTAAAACTCTAACACAGAAAATACCTCCCCAAAACGCCTCGTTGGAGATTTCTCATTTTCCATTGTTTACTTCCTGGGTATCGTGACGTAGGGATGGCCAGTAGCCACGCCCAGAGCTATGGCCGCACCCTCTGCCAGCCTTTCACATAACAAAGCTTCCCAAAACCTTTCAGGATTCATGCCGGATATGTACAGCGTAGGGCACTGAAGAACGATGCTGTTCCTACTTTGTTTGGACCAGCGGGAGTTCGGGTACACAACCTGTAAGTATTCATTGTTGTTTGTGTATTTATGATGTTTAAAACAAACAAGGTAAACGTTTTTCGGACTATTACGTTGAAATGCTCTCCGCAGACCCAGCTCACAGCGTTATAAACCTTTTTCTTACTCAATATCAAGCCACACTTATTGTTTTTACTTCGGCTGTGAGTGTTTGTGTGTGCTCAGGATGAGTTTAGCTTGTTCTAGCTTTATCGCCAAGCCCGTCTGCTCCTCCAGCAGTGTGTGTGTCTGTGCGTGTGCGAGCAATGCTAACTGGGCTAACTAAGTTGCTAGCGTTTCCATATATCAACTCCAATGTTAGCAGATGGCCTTACATGTATCTCATAGCTGGAGAATGTCTGCATTCACACACGAAATACTCATAGACAGTATACTCCGGGTGATTTACCGTATGGTCAGTACATTATAGTTGGCGTTCCTGATATACAGTGTATATATGTATATTTACACATGTTCATTTTGTACATTGCTAAAAATAAAGTTTGATGGAAATACTTAGTATCCTTTCTTCCCTGAATGATTTGCTCCTATAACATATCATGAGCTGACCAATCGGAGCACACTGGGCTCACAGGGAGGGGGGGGCAAGAGCTGCAATGAGCCGTTTAGTGGAGAGAGTGAATACTGCTGAATACACATACTTTACAGAGATGCGAAACCAATGTGAGTTTGGAAAAATGCACAGTATAAATCTATTTTAGTATACCTCAACAATGGAATTATGATCAGTGGAAATGGCCATGACATGGGACCTTTAAGTCGCTTCAGCTAATTCAAAATGCTGCAGCACGTGTACTAACTAGAGTTCGGAAAAGGGACCACATTACTCCAGTTCTGGCTGCCTTACACTGGCTCCCTATAGAACACGGGATAGAATTTAAAATTCTTCTTCTCGCCTACAAAGCCCTTAATGGGCAGGCGCCATCTTACCTTAAAGAACTCATTATACCCTACTGTCCAACTAGGGCATTGCGTTCCAAGAATGCAGGGTTGTTGGTTGTTCCTAGAGTCTCTAAAAGTACAATGGGAGCCAGAGCCTTTTCTTATCAAGCTCCACTTTTGTGGAATCAGCTTCCAGTTTGTGTTCGCGCGGCAGACACCCTATCCGTTTTTAAGAGTGCACTTAAGACCTTCCTTTTTGATAAAGCTTATAATTGATAAAATAATCCAATAAGAGTGCATTGACGTAGACACGTTGTGCCTCTTCACCTATACATTTCAGTTCTTACTCTTTTTCCTTACTGATGGTATATCATTTGGTTGTGTGTGTAGACGCTGGAAGCAGGGAGAGGCATATACGTGCCTTCATCCCTGCCGAGTCGACGCACAACTGTTGATTGGTGTCAGTGCCAGAAACACTTTTTACTGTAGGAGCAATGCGCTCATGGTATAGATGTAATTTGGTTGTGTGTGTAGACGGTGGAAGCAGGGAGAGGCATAGACGTGCCTTGATCCCTGCCGAGTCGACGCACAACTGTTGATTGGTGTCAGTGCCAAAAGATGCAATGCACTCATGGTATAGATGTGGCGCATACATCTTAATTCCTACCCATTTCCCTCAACCTATCCTAAGGGAGTGCATGTACGTAGACACGTTGTGCCTCTCCACCTCTGTTCCTTACTTCTTACTTGCTACCCTTTTCCCTTAGCCTATCCTAAGGGAGTGCATGTACGTAGACACGTTGTGCCTCTCCACCTCTGTTCCTTACTTCTTACTTGCTACCCTTTTCCCTTAGCCTATCCTAAGGGACAGGGACGTGCACAGACATTTTGGGGGGCGGGTGCTCTAGTGAGAAAAAGGGCACTTCCCATAATCATTTATAAAAAAATGTTTTAAAACAAAAAGTTAAATATAGTTGCACATCTCTGGCTTACTGACCAATTTATTTTAATACCCTCACACTCACGCAATTGTTTAATACTCAGCAGAATTCTACAAAATAATCAGCTGACAGAGAGACAATGGTCTTCTGTAGTATTCACTACGCACAAGAGCAGACAACAAACTAGTACAATTCATAGTTTTAAATGAGAAGCCAACAATCAAAATGATGAAGTTACTGTTTGAGGACATTACAGGCAAAAATAATGTTTTTTCATGTACTTGTTATTTTGGTCTATTTTGCTTCCATGTTTTCTTTCACTCTAATGGAAAGAAAACTTCCAAAACACACATATAAATGGTGTTCGTTTTACCATGTCTGAATTCATCTATAGATTTAAAGCTAATGTGCATTTAAACATAACATTTCAGGGGAAAATACTGACTTGACGTAAGTAACTATCTGGGGAAGTTGTGAGGTGATGTGTTTTTAGTTTGATCCTTTTCACCTGCAATGCCTCGGTAACTGCATGCAAATTAGCGCATTTTAATTAGGCCTAGTTAACGCCTAATTTGCATATCAATGTGGCGATTGTGATGACGTTATTAGATACACATTTTACTGTATTCACCTTTAGTGTCTCCCCTTAAGTACATTACATTAGCCTGTATGCCCATGATACATTGCCTTAGCTAAACCTTGAGCTAACTTATCCATTAGCTAGTAGCCTACCTTAGTTAACTCTATTTCTTTTTGTCTTTTAGCTAATTAGCTGTAAACTCGAGGCACTGGCAGCTTAGTCATTTGTTCATCACCACTCACCTTCAAAATAAGCCAAGAAAAGGGACAGTAAAGTGGGAGGTGCTGCTACCTGTCTGTCTGAAGGGACAGTAAAGTGGGAGGTGCTGCTACCTGTCTGTCTGAAGGGACTGTAAAGTGGGAGGTGCTGCTACCTGTCTGTCTGAAGGGACTGTAAAGTGGGAGGTGCTGCTACCTGTCTGTCTGAAGGGACTGTAAAGTGGGAGGTGCTGCTACCTGTCTGTCTGAAGTGACTGCCGATGTCCGCACCGCTGTGCAGGAGACGTGGAGGTACGGAACTTCACAGTCTAATCTCCCGACCTGATATTTTGTATTCAATCAATACTTTTTTGGAAAGGGAAACTGTGGGCAAACAGCAGTAGATATATATTAATTTATAAAAATAAAAAAAAAGGGGGAGAAAAGGGCACTTTCTCTGGAGGAAGAAAAAGGGCAGGGGCTCAAGCCCACTTTGATGTCTATGTGTGCACGTGCCTGCTAAGGGAGTGCATGTACGTAGACACGTTGTGCCTCTCCACCTCTGTTCCTTACTTCTTACTTGCTATCCTTTTCCCTCAACCTATCCTAAGGGAGTGCATGTACGTAGACGAGGGATGTGCATCTCCATCACTGAGGCCGATGCGATGCGCATCTCGATACGTTGCCAACGATACGATACATTAACGATACATTTGAAACACCAGGCGATGCGATATGATATGATACGATTCACCCCGTTGCGATACAGTTCGATACGATTTGATTCAACATTATGCGATACGGGGCGATACGATGCGATTCAACACGATGCAAAATAATGATACTTCAATATGGTACGACAGAGGAGTTTGTTTTATTCCTTATATGCAGCAAATCATACATGAACAAAAAAGTGCTTTACATATTTGGTTCTCTCTACTAGTACTGCACATCCCATCATGCTGTTTCTTTTTTACCTTTTTTACCTTAAAACACTCTCCAGAGTACAGTACCATTGTATAACACCTCACAGTTTAACAATTTAAGGATGCATTGCCCATGATTAACAATGTGCAAATAACAACTACCATAGTGCAATGCCCATACAACTGCCAGCCTGATGTGCTTAACACTCATCCATAGGCTAACTCACCAGTGAGCAGAAAGCAGTGGTTTCTATAGGAACAATAAAGAAAATAACCTTTCACAAACAGGTATTTCATAACTGCTTACAATTGTAAGGAAGACATGTAAACTATTATTGGCAGTCACAGCTGTTGTAAACTAAACACCACTCTCACTGACAGAACACCTCACTGAGTGATTGAACTCATATGTCTAACTTTCAGGTTTCTCTTTTCAGCCGCAGACCCCATGTCGCCTCTTTATGTGCGTCGCTAAGTTCCTCGTACTACTTGTGTACTTTAAAGCGGCACGGCATCGTTTACAATTTGTGAGCGATTTTTCAAGTTGACCGTCTTTCTTGAAAAATCCGAAGTGTTGCCAAACGTTTGATTTGTAGGTATTTTTCAGTTCTCTTTCTCCTCGACTTCCATGTGTGTTGATAACTGAGACTCTCGGCCTCCGTAGTGGCGAAGCACAGATCAAGATCGTCTCTGCTGAGTGCTGACAGGATGAGGGGATATTATATAAATGAATCGGTTTTTTACCGATGCAAAGACGCTACAATCGATGCATCGCGAGTTCAACCCAAACTGTAGCCGATGTGCACTCTTTCAACCGGTGCACTCGCATCTTGAACATTTTTGCCGGTGCACCGATGCGAATCGGTGAATCTTAACATCCCTAACGTAGACACGTTGTGCCTCTCCACCTCTGTTCCTTACTTCTTACTTGCTACCCTTTTCCCTCAACCTATCCTAAGGGAGTGCATGTACGTAGACACGTTAGTTTAGCTGCTATAGGCTTAGACTGTCGGGGGACACCTTACTTCTTCCTTCTCTCTGTCTGTACCTGTGTACTCTCATGTTCCCAATAACCCAGCTTCCCCCACATTTCTTTTTGGTGTCTCTCTACGCCGGGATCCTGAGTCGTGTCTGATCCTGTTGCTGTGGTCCTGTGTCCTGGATCCTCTATCCTGAGTTCTGGATTGAGTCCTGGACTTTGAGTCGTGGCTGAACCTGTCACTGCGGTCCTGCCTGACTCTCATCATACTACTTCCCTGATGGCTCCCACAGGATCGTTGACATCCTCGTGGATTCATCTTCTTATTACAGACACATGCATTTCCAAACATTTGGTCTACCTATGTTGTAAAATGTATTATCTCTTGGATTTACACACGGCATCTATTGCACGTCTGTCCGTCCTGGGAGAGGGATCCCTCCTCTGATGCTCTCCCTGAGGTTTCTCCCATGTTCCCCTTTAAACTGTGGGGTTTTCTCTGGAAGTGTTTCCTTGTACGATGTGAGGGTCTAAGGACAGAGGGGGTCGTATTGTCATACTGATATTCTGTACAAACTGTGAAGTCCACTGAGACAAATGTAACATTTGTGATATTGGGCTATGTAAATTAACATTGATTGATTGATTGATTAATGGATGTGTTCAAGGACACTGGTCAGTACACAGTGATTCATCATATAGATATTAAGATGACATGAGAGAAGACAGACGATACTCACTGATCTCTGGTCAGGTTCAGGGGACGAGCCCTTATCTGCAATTCTTCTCCTGTAACAAATAAAGGCCAGACACTTGAGTAAAGCCATTAGTCCAAATATAATCACGGGAGAGCGTGAAATCATTCTTCAGAAGGTATTCGATCCTTATTGAGAGGCTTTTGGTTACATACTGTGACTGTAACCTCTGCATGAATAATGCTGACATCTGCAGTTCATTTACAATAATAATAATAAATGCTATTTGTATAGCGCTTTTCCTGGTGCTCAAAGCGCTTATTATTCTTCTTATAAGTCTTTTATTTTTACCTCCTCTTCTTGACATTTCCGAAATACACCAGTAACATTGAGATCAAATATGATGTTTATTATTGAAAGTTCATCATGTGGAATCAGCAGTGTTTGGGAAGTGACCCTACCTCCTGGCCAACAGGGCGCTCATCTCCTCCATGAGCCCGCCTCCTCCAGACAGAGGGCCGTTGCCTCTGACTTCAGATTTGGCCCCTGCGGGCCCTCCAGGCCCCAACATGGCTGCGGTCAAAGAAGCGCCTGCATCATCACTCTAAAGGGTACAAACACACACAAAAAGTTCTTTACAGAGGGAAGTATCAACCCTGATGGCCTTGTTATGTTTATTTTATATCAGAAAAGTAAAAAATAATGAAAAATGTACGTATGGTTGATTTCAGTTTTTGTTGACAGAACTGCATGTAAAGTCCTCTGAGATGAGATGCGACAGAAGTTGTGTGTGTTTCACTGACAGTGATGCTGTGTGCATGAAGATGAAGTGTGAGTATCTGAGCTGCAGAAGAGACAGACATGATGTATGTGCAGCTGCTCGCCTGAACACTCATCATGTGACGTTTGCAGAGCTGTGAGAGTGGGAACAAGCAATCAGAGCTCACCCTCGGCACTTTGCGCAGCTTGGCTCCAGCGAGGGCGGCGGCCAGGCCTGAGATGGGACGCTCTTCTGCAGGAGAGAACAGGCCGGGGGGGAGGGGGGGGGGGCGGCGGAGGCAGCGGGAGTCCGGGAGGAGGAGGTGGACCTGGTGGTGGAAAAGGGGTCCCTGGAGTCAATGTAGAGGGCAGTTGAGGGGGTGGAGGTGGGGGAGGGTGGCCGGCTGGGGTGGAGGGGCTGGAAGTCACAGCAGAGCCGGGAGGCAGGGGTGGAGGTGGTGGAGGGGTGGGGGCGATCCACTCTGGGGTCTGTACCTCATCTGTAGGGGAGGGGGTGGGGGGGTTGGGAGATGATAGAGGAATGGAAGTGAAGTTCATACTGTCACTCATCAGGTAAGCATCACCCCCCAATCAAATACGCTCTTACCAAAACTATTTTAATATTAGTGTAATATTAGTGTGATGTAGACTGAGCTACATGTAACACACATGAGGTATGACAGCGTGCCACGTCTGCTAAACATGCAGCAGAGAACCTGTGAGCGGCTTTATACTTATTAACAATAGGAAACATCACAAATGGTTATTGTATTAAAAACATTTTTGACAACATATATCATTATAATAAGTGTCCATCTTCAGAGGGTACACATTTGAATAAATTGAGCACAGACAAAGTCAACACTTTTTAGTGCAATTACACACACACGCACGCACAATGGCCTAAAGACAATCAACAGGAAGTTGGGCAGTAGTTGTGTTTGACTCAATATAATCTGCGTACATATAGCAGTCCTCATTAATAAAGTTGATAACATTTATAATCTGAAAAAAGTGAGCTTGTCCATTCTAAACTAAACAAGCAGATATACTTAATTATGATCAGGAATAATAATTAGGCTGCTCCCAATTCCCATGATCAAGTATTTATGGTGAGCAGTCTAGTCACTATGCTGACCTCAGAGGTCATAGGTCGTCAGAATGCCTCCTGAGTTATTTCGAGAAATGTGTTTCCATACTGGCCCCTGCAGAGAGAGGCTCCTGCTGGGGCCCCACATTAGGAGAAGGATGATGTACACACAGGCCATGCAAACACACATGCTGCTGTTAACACCCCCCCCCCCACCCCCCCCCCCCCCTGCTGAGCTCTGCCCCCCCCCAGAGGGCCTGGGCCTGTCTGGGCCAGGGGGGTCAAACATCTCCACAGAGGGGGGGGGCTCGTCCTGTCAGCCCCAGGGTAAGGCCTCCAGTCCACATCCTGCTCTCTCTCTCACAACCTCTCTTCCATAGTTTCTCACTGCTGTCCTACTGACACACTAACAGTGGGGGGGGGGGGGGGGGGGGGGGG
>CALSBW010020413.1:0-10645 GCA_943590975.1 Lindbergichthys nudifrons | reverse complement strand
TGTGTCTGTGTCTGTGAGTGTGTGTTCTGTGGGTGTATTTTGGCAGAACGATAGAGAGAGATGGAGAGGTCAAGTAATGGAGGTATCTCAAGTAGAAAAAGTTGCAGCTCTGCACTCTGTCTCCTCCTACCTACCTACCTACCTGTCTGTCTACCTACCTACCTACCTGTCTGTCTGTCTGTCTGTCTGTAGAAGCATCTTGTCTAGTCATACCCCAGAAGTCGAGTAAATAGACTGATTTATATTATCGGTGGACTAAAGAGTGTAGTGGCTGCCATCATAGGAGCAATATTTAGATTAGATTAGATTCAACTTTATTGTCCTTGCACAGAGTACAGCAAACTGCAGCTCGCATGTGACCAGAAAGTGCAAATAGTAGTAAAGTGCATGAGGTGTCAATACATTCACATGACAAACATTATTGTAGTTATGTACATAAATGTAAACGTTTGAAGAAATATCTCTGGATAAGGTGCAGATTCAGAAGCTCATATGAGGTGCAGGGTTTAGGCATATAACTTGAATACAGTTGTAATCAATATTAAATAAAGATGTGAGAAAAAGTAATAATAATAATCAATTTTATTTATAAGCGCACTTTTCATTCGCGTAAACAAAACTCAACATTTGTTTGGGGTTTTGGAAAAAGCTGTTCCAATATGAACATCAAAGTTGGGTCTTACAGTCAATCACCATCGGTCACCCCTTATTTTGTTGCTTCATACAAACATTTCTAGAGCTTCACATGATAAAATATCAAAAAGACTATTATGCTTATATTTAAATTGTGTGTTTTATAAAAATATGTATAAAACCTGTATCTTGTCACATGATGTCAGGTTGAGAATTGAATTAAAAGTAAATGTTGAACATGTCATGAACACTGTATGCTCCTCTGACAGGGATCTTGTAGTTCAGCGGTGAAACCAGACACTGACAGCTGATGCAGCTGCAACACATGTCATATTTCATTTACCTCACTTAAAAAAGTGTTGCTCAGATACAATCCATGGAAAGGATGTCTCATTTTGTTGAAACCCTGCTCGATTCCTCTCTCCCTGTGCCTCTTCCTCACCTCCTCTCGTGTGGATGGGACTAAGATGCGAAGATGATGCGAGGAAAGGATTATACATTTTTTTAACTGGGGAATAACAATGTTCAAAGCAGTGCGGACATCTTCTAATGGAATATATGTTTATTTAAGAGATATCTCACAGTGAAAGTCATATTTTATGAGAAGTTCAGGCCATTCATGGGGTGCTAGTAGCTTAGTCCATAGAGTATGGTCTAGGAACCTAAGGGTCAATGATTACATTCCAAAAAGAACAAGTACAGAATTGTTCCTGTTTGCTCCCCGGGCACTGTGTATAGATTAGCTGCCAACTGCTCCAAATACTTGGCAGGGTTAAAAGCCTCTAATGGCTAAATGAGTCTAAGTTTCACTGTGTGTGCAGTAGTGTGTGTGAAAATTAAAAGTTGATTAGATTCATATCCTCCAGTTCCATACGTTAGAAATATATCCAATGAAAGAGATACAGTGCATGAAGGTTTTTAAAAGAGCAGGGTTTTGGTTTTATTCTTAAAAAATAAACAAAGACATTGTAATGTCGGATGTGAGATGACGCTGGCATTGCCTGTTTGCCGCTTCTCTGTCCGAAAATCTTGTTTTTCTCTGTGTTTCTGACAAACGTTTCTCCTGCTACAGTTTCCTAACGATTCTGTGGCTTTCACCTGGACACATTTGTTACACCCGATTGCCACTTTGACAGATGCTCTAGTTTCCTACCTGTCCACACTGCTACACCTGCTACTGTAGCTCACCTGTTCCAGGGCTAGCGCTAATGTTAGTGGACTCTGCTTCCATCAAATAACCAGCCCCATTCTCCGTCCTGACTCTCTCTGTGGGTCCTGATTCTGGTTCATTATATCTCCCGCTCCTGCTGGTCCTTCCATCTTCTGTAAAGGACAGCCCGCACAACAACTGTCCCACTTTTTAAACTCAATAACTTTTCTACGCTTCCTCTATGTTTGTCTGTCATCAAAACAGTGGCGGCTGGTGAATCTTTCTCCAGGGGGGGCTCTACCAAAATGTAAGCAAACGTATACACAAATCCAAAACATATGTCATATTACAACGCAGGGCTATCTCAAAGGCATATGAATATAAGTATTCAGAGAATACCCTGAAACACTCAGATAAAACAAACAAAAAATCTATTTAATTATATAAATACCATTTTATAAAATGTAAATAAAATGAATAAATGAGAATTGTATCTGTGTTGTTGATCATTTGTAATATTACCGTGTTACGTTGATTTGTTTTTCTTTCTCGGTCCATGCACTACGCATTTGAGTGGTTTTGCCGGAGGCCGGGGGTGTGTGTGTCTACAGAAGGTCCAGTTGTGATAGACACGGTTCGCCACTGCTCAGCACCAAATCCCTCCATAACTCACCCCTCACCCACATCGAGTCCTGTCTGAGAGCAATAAAAACTTGGATGCATCACAACCTCCTCAAACTTAACAGCAACAAAACAGAACTCCTCCTCATTGGCTCAAAACCCACCCTCCACAAGGTCACCAACACGGCACTCACCATCCATGGCACCACTGTTTCCCCCTCCACCCAGGCACGCAACCTTGCCGTTATCTTTGACCCCACCCTCTCCCTGGAGCCTCACTTTCGCCAATCAGTCAAAACCAAATTTCTATCATATGCCCCCCTCCCCCATCAATCAATTTCCTGTTGACTGTCTTTGTGTGTCCTTGTTTGTCCAACCTCCCTTATACTGTAAAGCGTCTTTGAGTTCAAGAAAAGCGCTATATAAATATAATGTATTATTATTATATAACCTGATTTGTGGTGATAAATGACCTTAACCTCTTAAGCACGGTGGTCCCCGCATTGGACCCCTCCCACCGTTTTTTTTTTTAGATAATGTCTCAGGGCTTCTTAACATTTATGAAACTATTAATGTGTAGCACCAGATTAACGGGAAGAATCTCAGCTAACTGACGATATGAACCATTTTTACTATTTACATATCACTTAACCTCTTAAGCACGGCGGTCCCCCCATTGGACCCCTCCCACCATTTTTACCAAAACAAAACACAAGTCTCATAAGAAGCGTCTAAATGACCCCTGAGCGAAAAAATTCTAACGCACTGCGGCACACAATTCAAGATAAAAATACCCTTATTACTTATCGTAGCTGCACATACAATATATCCGATTAAAGCTGAGACTCCACAGATTATTTAGGTATAGTATCATCACTGAGCGATCCGAACTTGCGACAGGGGAAGCAAACACAGACATCACAACACATACCTTTACGGAGCTTTTACGGCAGATCGTCTCACCGTAGCTGTCAATTAGGTCAAAAGACGTGTTCAATGGCATTAAAACGAAAAAGAAAAAAATGATACAACTGTTGATCCATAGGTTGATAATGTACCTGTGCCTTTGAAGAAATTATTTATAATCCATAATTCCATTTTTTATGTAAAAATCGGAGCGGAAAAGTCACTCTCACTCCTTATTTGTTAACGTTTTGGTGTGTATATAACTTTCCCTCGATTCCATTGGCTCTAACGGTTATAAAGAGATTTAATTCATCAAAATCGACCAAGGGGGGCCAGAGATGGGTCAAATCCACCCAAATGACCCCAGAAGTGGGTTTTTTTGGCTAAATCGCTCTAAAAAGTTCAAATTTCACTTGTTTTGCATCAATCTTGATGCAGGGTACTTATTATATGTTGTACTTTGGATTCCTAAAGCTTTTAGTCTACTAACCCATCATCCAAGGGTAGTTTTCACTATAAATAAAAAATAATTTTTGGACGGACACTATAATTTACAGTTTTTTACTATGTAAAATCTGAATTTTCTTTAAAATAAAAAACATCTATATTGATTCTGACTTTTCTACATCCAGCTCACAGGTTTATCATTACTTTGAGAGAAAAGATTATTAATTTAACCCTTCTAGAAGGGAAGATATGGTCATTTGTTCTGGGAATGTCATTTTCGAGCCTGAGACCTGAAAAACAGGCTCAGGGCTTAAGAGGTTAAGTCTATATTTGATATACTAATATAGAGATCTTGTATACGTAGAGAATGCCGGTTGACACCTGCTTCTCCAAACTGGGGGCCAGCCGACTGCCATCTGTAGCAGGTAACACACTGACAATGGATAAGTAGCTCCCCACTTTAGAGATCTGAACTATGTCCTTTCCACTTTTCTTTTCGATATTGGGATCACCACACTCTGAAAACAAACGTAAGACTGCTTTAGATTCTTTAAAAAAATCCTCAATGTAAGAACAACCTGAATTAACAACTTTAATATTACCACTCTTGCTTTGTAGTTTTTAACATTAGAGGCAAATGCTATTCTTAGGACTATGGGGTCTTTAAGAGCAGATCTAAAATAATCTGTTTAAGCTCATGTATGTTTACAGTGTGTGTCTGTACTAATTGTGTGTCAATATTATATTTCAGTAAAGTTTTTAGGTTGTTGAACTTTTTTGAAAAGGGCCGAATGCATCAACATTATTCCATTATGTGTTTGCATAAATGTTGATACACAGTCGAAGAGAGAATATGTGAGGGGAGTGCAGAGGAAGTGCACAGATGATCATAAATATTAGGCCCTCTAAACACTATTCCTCCATGTGGAGAAATGGATTCTTTGTGAAGTCAGCCATTCTTCTCCAACAGTGTGCGAGCAGTTAGCCTGCATCATTACCCATGGCAATAACACGAGATAATGACAACATTTCGTACTCCCTGAAATGTTAGGCCTTAAATGACATGCTCGCAGGCGCTCTATTTTCCGCCCTGCTTAACAAAAGGAATTAAAATAAGAATCTAAATAAATATGAGGGATATGTTGCACAAACGGGAGGGTCAACGGATTGCTTGACCAATCAAATGAGGTGTTAAGTAATTTCTTTCTGTCATCAGTGGAAACAATCACTGTGTTTCATTAAAATGTGTCCTGACCTCAAGCAACTCAAGAAATGTTCCCATTATTGAGCATGTCTTGCCAAAGCTGCTTTGCCTAACTGTTTTCTATTTAGTTTTCTCTATTATTTATTTGAACAATTATCTCCTTTGTGTTGAAAAATGCATTCAAGCGATTTCTGTTTTACAAGGCAGAAGAAACACTGCTAACATGGTCATTTTTGCAGATCCAGTCTTACCTCCCAAAATGTTCACAGACTAATGAGGGCCACCAGATTCATTAATTTACTTTTCTCTTTTTAGAAGGTAATTCAGAACACATTGAAAAACACGCCAGTGCAATGACAGAAGATTATTATTATATTTGAAAAAGATATTCATTTTCCTTTTTTTATTTATTCTCAGGGACATTGCACATTATTAACTGTAAAATTGACAGTGTTCAGTGTTTGTTGCTCCTCACCAAATTTAAAAAGTGTGACCACAATGCAAAACCGAATAAGTTCAATATCATCAAAAAGTGATACAATCAAAACATGTCAACTGACGTAATTCAGTCATGTAAATATGAACAAATATGTTTTGTAAGTGGACTGTTTTCACAATAGTGTGCAATAGTTCCTAAATAATGATGTATAATATATCATTATATAATGAAAAGAGTGTGTTGGAGAGAAACTCTGGGAACACAGGGATTGCAGGCTTTGCAGACCGTTTACATGCACAAAAACGTAGAACACACTACAGGAGAGGGAAACCCCCAAATAGCAGACTTAAATCACAGCTTGAATTACCATACATGCCAGTTCTGCTCAATATTTCACAATAAGTAGACTCTAAAACTATAAACAAATATCAGCATTGTACTAATGATCGGTTTGGTCGCTTTGCATTTTCATACATTTTTTTAAACAGTTTGACATTTCCTGTCACAAAATAAGATCTAATTCTTTCAAAAACATAACACCAAAGTACATGCCCTTGAATGCATGTGTTCACACAATACAGTCATTAGTAAAACAGAGTTGGCACCTGCACTGTTTACCATGTAGTTATTTAGCTGATGCTATCACCTCCTTACTGGCTCTGAGTTTAACAGTGGAACAAGTCAGCACATTTATTTCCTCTTAGAAAGGGAATGCTGCAGAAGAAATGAGAAAAACCGAAAATGCAAATACAGGAGACGATTTGGAGATTCTGAGATATGTAAAACATCCCAGTAAATAAATAATAATATGGTAAATATTGTGGCGAATATGCAGTGGAGGCAGATCCAAGCGCAGGCACATCATTAACTCATTCAACCTGTGTGTTGTTGAGTTGAGGAGGGGAAGTGGAAGTCAGATGGATGGAGAAAAAGAGAGAAGGTGGTGCGATGCAAAGACAGATATGATGAGAAATAAAGGAGTAAAACAAAAATCAGGGAGAGGAGAAAAAAACAAAAGCAATTTAAATGAAGTTGAGTAGAGAGGGAGTGAGAGCCAAACAGGAGGAGGATGGAGGGAGAGAGGAACAATATCCAGGGGGCAGACAAATGGAAACTTCTCCAAAATGGAAAGAGGAGGCACTTCACACCTCTATAGTGCTATCTCACTATTGAGAAGAGCTCATTTCCAAGCAGGCAAACAGATGCTAAGGACCACACACACACTTCTATTTGGAGGCGCACTCCCTACAGTATCTAGCCAGCAAGTATCTCTTTTCACCTTCAAATGCATACAAATTGAAGCTTTTTACATAGTCAGTGTACTAGTGTGAAGTTGGGAACAGAAACTTAAGATGATACATTCAGATGTCACATTACACTGGGACAAAGTCAAAAACACATACCATACTGTTCATTAGGAACAGTATGGTTCCTAGGTCAGAGGGCAGGAACACATCAGGCCTCTTATTTTACTTTAGTGCTCCATGGATTTTACTGGCTCCATGGACCGCACAGCGCTTATGGTTCGGGAAATATGCATTTTGCGTTTTGGAACTATTTGTATACTCAATAATATACAGTATGTATATGCACAGACATAGACTTATATTATTGAGTGTTACATAGTTACAAAACAACAGTTTTTAGTCTCACTTTCAGACAATGTTAAACTGTTAAGCCCTGAGCCTGTGTTTCAGGTCTCAGGCTCGAAAATGACATTCCCAGAACAAATGACTGTATCTTCACTTCTAAAAAGGGATAAATGAATAATCTTTTTTCTCAAAGCAATGATAAACCTGTGAGTTGGATGTAGAAAAGTCAGAATCAATAAAGAATTTTTTTTAAAGTAAATTCAGATTGAACATAGTAAAAAAATGTAAATTATAGTGTCTGTCCAAAAAAAGAAAACATTACTTATAGTGAAAACCACCATTGAATGATGGGATAGTAGACTAAAAGCTTTAGGAATCCAAACTATAACATATAAAAAGTACCCTGTATCAAGATTGATGCAAAATAAGTGACATTTTACCTTTTTAGAGAGGTTTAGCAAAATAAAACCACTTCTGGGGTCATTTGGGTGGATTTGCCATATCTCTGGCCCCCTCCGGTCAATTTTGATGATTGACACCTTTTTTGAACCGTTAGAGCCAATAGAATTGAGAGGGAAGTTCCTAAATCCATCTTAACATTACCCATTGGTGAATGAGTGATGCACAGCCAGCATGCCCAAAACCAGAAGCTGGGTTGTAGCTCTCACGGACCGTCCACACGGCAGCGTTAAAAAAATCTTGGGGATTTTTTTGCGAGCAAGGCACCAACAACCAATCACATGAATCTCCCGCCCCCGACATACGAAGCAAAAAAGCCCGAAGTAAACTGGATATAAACTCCCCAAACAGGCGAAAACCTACCACTGTCTCTGCCACCTCCCTGCCTGGCTCCTCCGGTTTATATCCCGGTAGGTAAATAGGGACTGGTCATAAAGCACCGGGTGATTCCCTCCCGCTCATTTCTCCTCCATTTTTTGGAATATGAGGAAATGACCTGCTATGTCTCTCCCAGCATACACGCGGTTTGATTGGCTAGCGCTTGAACTGTCAGATTTGAATACACGGGATTTGATTGGCTGACGCTTCCACCTCAGCCTCAAAAGTTGAACATTGTTCAACTTTGAATCCTGAAAATCCTGAAAATCTCCGCTTGCCTGCCCACAATGCAATTCGGCGAAAAGTGAGGCAAGTGACGTCACCCCATTCAAAGTGAATGGGCAGAAGATTTTCAAGATTTTTTAACGCTGCTGTGTGGACGGTCCGTCACACACTATATATGAAATCTCAGTTTTTGACAAACATGTTATGATGGATTATCAGTAATCATTTCAAAGTGACACAGACACATTGGATTAACCTTCAGCAGCGTTTTTAATGCGTTTTAATGCCATTGAACACAACATTTGATCAGAAAACAGCAAAGGTAAGACGTATTTGCCGTTTTGGCTCCGTAATGAAGTTGTGTGTTGTCTGGTTTTGCCTTCGCTGCCCTGATTTCTGGTCGCACAGTGATGATACTTATACCTCTAGAATCTGTGATATCTTGTTTGTGCAGATCCGATAAGTAATAAAATATTTCTACCGTGAGTTCTGGTGCGTTAGCATTTTTTCGCTTAGTGCTAATTCAGAGGCTTGGTATTACCCTTGTGTTTTCTTTAGCTAAAAATGGTTAGCTGAGTTTCTTCCCGTTAAGTGGGTATGAAGCATTACTCACCCCCGTATTCCACTGGGTCCGTCTGTGCCGCGTTACGGCTGCGCCGCGCTGTGCAAAGCAATCGCGTCCACTCTAGTCAATGTGTGTGTGTCCACCAGATGCGCCGCGTTGCGGCTCAGAAGCGTCTCGGCGCTGGGCTCCGCAAAAAATACGCGGCTGGTCTATTTTTGACGGAGACGCAAGGCATTGCATAGTGCCGGGCAGGAAGTGGAACAGTCAGAGCATCCGGTCCATCCCCAAAATAAACACATTTTGCAGACCCTATCCCTCCGTAGTCTTTCAAGTAGGAGGAGAAATGCCAGCGTTCTCCTCCGGTTTACAGGCACTGTGTAAATTATATATATAGAATAATTATGATGATGAATGCATTTTTTTACCACTAAAATATAGCAACACATCTTTGATTCATGTCGTTTATAACTGGAATATTACAATTATTATTAACTTTGTCTGTACAAAGTAGCCTGTCCAGGAAATATGCCCAAATCAACAAAAACTGCGAGCTGGCACGCAAGACGCTCCGCTTCTGAAACGTGCCCGGTGGGGTATGATGCTGTTGAAGTTCGGAACAAAACTGCGGCGCAGACGGACCCGGTGGAGTCCCGGCGTTAGTACCCCTATATGTAGGTCTAACGCAGGGGTCGGCAACCCCTGGCACCGTAACCAGTGGCACACTAGGAATAAGTGGAATAAGTGTGCAAAATATTTAAATTGTATTTTCGGATCCTGAACGAGACCGCCGCCAGAGCGTGTCTCCCCGTTACCTGCAGAAGGAAGCCATGCACGCAGCGCAGCCCCGCTCTATTTAACCCCAGGCAACTTTCTGCCGCTTTCCTCCGTGGTGCAGGGCTGATCGTTTCACCACAGAGGAAAGCACTTCACAAATTGCAGTACCCATAAGGAGCTGTACAAATGCTGCAGTTTTTGCGTGGCTGTGTCTTTAGTTGAAAGCCCAGTGGCGATCTGCTCATCGAAATAATATGCTACACAGGGGCGGACTGGCCATCAGTGTGTTCTGGAGAATCACAGAACGGACGATCGTCCTTATTATTATGCCGTTTAAACCAATTATTTAAATGTATTTGTTAAATTCGGCATCATGTAAGTTGCGCTGACAGGTCCACACACTGCTTCCCCGCAGCGAGGCTCCCCCCGCCCTCCTGTTAACAGTTCACGAGCGCCAAGCTCCTCACCCCCCCCCCGTTGATGATTCACGATCGTCGGCACGCTGATAACAAATATTTGTTTTAATGGCACTTCATATCAAAAAGGTTGCCGACCAGTGGTCTAACGTAACGTCCACACAGTTCCGTCGCGTGCTTCAACGGAGACGCTTCCCATTCATGCGTGACGTCACGCTTTGCCGAACTGCATTGTGGTTCCGTTGCTTCACTTTGCCCTGAAAGTTGAGAAAAGTTCAACTTTTCAAGCGTCGACGGAAGCGCTAGCCAATCAAATCATATGCCAGTACAAGCGCTAGCCAATCAAACCGTGTGTTTGTGTGTCCGGGGCGGGAGATGAATGTGTTTGGTTGTTGGTCACACGCCAGACACGCCCACCGGCAAGCTTCAACGCGACAGAACAGTGTGGACGTACCGTTACACCGACAGGTGTACCAAGGGGCTTCAATTTTAGACCCTGCGGCTCTTTTCATAATGGCGGTAGGGTGCATTTTTATGCTGACGATACTCTTCTTTATTAATGTTATTTTACACAAATTACAGTGAGCTTATCAATTTTGCAGGTTTTGCCCCGATCCAGCACTCACTTTTAGTCCTCCAACTCATACGACCAAAATCGGTCAATTGTTCAAGCCCTTATTACGACCAAATATGTTGTTTGTTCAAGCGCTTATTACGACCTATAATCACGTTTTAAAGTTTTCGACCTCTAGTGCTCCCGTTGATTGCAAACGTTACAGAGGGTCGTTCATTCACAAATAACCCTCTCTGTAAAATCCTAAATTGTAGGATAGTTT
>CALSBW010020378.1:2524-15321 GCA_943590975.1 Lindbergichthys nudifrons | reverse complement strand
ACACTACTCCGTTACCGACAAAAGTAATATTATTACACCCAACTCTGATTATTGGTCTGTCTGACGCTGAAGATGACGCTCCAGGAAAATGCTGCCTAAAATGGACACAAGTCCTGATTGCTGAGTTGTCACAGCTGTGGGGCCACGCCCCTTTAATTAGTTAACTCTGCAGCTGATGGGCACCAACCGGAAAGTGTATACACTGTAGCCAGCCAGAAACTGTTGAGCATGTTTTAATGCTTTGCAGGAAATATAGTACTCAGAGAAATGTGCTTTTCCAGACACTGAAGAAAGCACAATTCCATGACTTGTCGCTATCAGGGCTGTTAGGGAAAACATCAGGCAATATGTATTGTGAGATTATTATGTTTCTAAGAGAAATTGATACATTTAAAATAATCTAGAGTTTTGGTTCTTTATTTTATTTCTTTTGTTTATTGTTTTCTGCATAGTCTCTTGTCCACACTCCAGTCCAGTTGGTGGCGGTAATGCACCTACAAGTTGGTTTGCCAACCGCCAATAAACACCAAAGAAGAAGAAGAAGAAGAAGAAGTAGAATCGGCCGTTTCTCAATCGCGAGGATATTGGCTTCCAAGCCAATATTTCAAGGATGCTACGTCATCAAGTGGCGCAGCAGGACCGTTCCAATGTCCAGCATACTTGGAATTCCACCGAGGCCGCGTCCTTGGTTTGGGGGAAATTTCGAAGCTGCACATGGGTAGACTTCGCGTCCTTAAAATCCCCACAATGCTTTGCGCACGGACCAATTTCCCCAAATCTGTGGCGGAAAATGTAAGGCTCTCATATGACGCACACCTGCACACTTGCTAGCCTGTTCCACTCTTCGTTTTCCGAATGCCAGGAAGGATTCTTGCCTAGCTTCTGAAGGAAGTGACTCGGAAGACATGTGCTACCAAGCAAGCATACTCGCGATTGAGAAACACCCACTGTGTCACTTCACACAATCAGTTGAGCCTCCAGGCCTTTTGTCATGCACTTTTTACAGACACATTTCAGAATAAACCCTGGCTACAGAGGTTATAAAGTTAACCCTAATACAATTACCCCTAGTAAAGCCCTTAGTATTTGTACAATTTTTTAAATCAAAGTTAACCCTAAGAAGCAGATGGTTCAGTTTTAAGATTTCTGTAAAAACAAGTTACCCAGATTTTTGCCTGAAAAACAGGTATTTTAGCTGTTCTGAGATACCAGAACACAATTTTAGCAAGATGAACTACAAAATATGTATACAGGGTAGACTGAAACAGAGAAGTCTAAAAACAAAATAGAACTTACAAAGGTTTCTGGAATCAGCAGTTAATCCTATCTGGTCGAGTTTGCACACTGTGTACCCACAGCGTTCTTAAGATGTTTAATGTTGTAGACGGTGCTAATGGTGGCTTAAAATTGCTCTGACAGTCCAGAAACATGGGTTGATGATGTTTTAAAAAAAGTTCATTTTACAGTACCTATTGGGAAATATAAACCTAAATATTGTTTGTGCTTCTATTCAGAGTGGTGAACGCTATAAAAAGGTATTTCTCCTCCCATTTTTCCAATTAACTTGTAATTTCATAGCTGTTTATTCCACTCTTGTAATGTCCTGGACTTGCAAAGATGTACTCCTCCTGGTTTACTTTGTGTCTGAGTTTTCTAAATAACTAACTGTTTGTAAGCTTGCTTTCCACTTTGTTCCATGACTAATAGTGTGATTTAGGCCCGCTGATGTGCAGGGCGAGGCCTTTGAAGTAGAACTGGACACTGACACTCAAACACACATCTTCAACATCAAAGAGACAAATAGTGATAATTGAGGCAAAAATATTCCCTCTTTCACCATTTCCTTCCTCTATGCTGTGGTTGATAGTGTGTTGTCATTTCTGCTAGGGTCAAAACTCAGTACATTTTGGAAAATCTTTTTTCCTCATGGTATCAACATCACCTGTCCCCGGTGCATCTCTTTTTTGTCTCAGTCATCAGACTCTTCGCTAATTTTAGATTTTTATCCACACAATTTAGGGAAAAGCCCTTGGATCCAATTCCTTGCTCAAGGGCACAATGCCACAAAACGACAAGCTTTATTAAAAAGGAAAGTCTTAAGCCTGCTTTTAGATGTGGAGAGGGAGTCTGACTCCTAAACACAAACTGGGATTCTGTTCTTGGAATGTTATGCCCTATTGGGACAGTAGGGAACTATGAGCTCTTTATGATAGGATAGAGCCTGACATGAAGGGCTTTGTAGGCAAGAATAAGAGTTCAACATTTTACTGGGAGCAAGTGCAGAGCCGTTAAATGTGGGAGTGTGTGTGATCTTTTTTTCTCATTCACTACATGTGTGGATCCAGTAAAGACACAGCTTGTCTTCCTATGTGTCTTCCCCGGCAGGATGTAGAGATCCAGACCAATGCGGCTCAGTACCTCCCTCAGATTAGCGAGCTGCTGAACAGAGTTCCCCGGCAGATGCTGCTGCTGCTGAAGACCAACGATCTGCTCAGGGGCATCGAGACCACCTTACAGACCAGAGCCTCGTCCTCGTCCTTCATCAACATGTCCCGCTGCTGCATACGTGCTATGGCCAGGTCAGCAGAGTTGTTCTCTCCTCTCTAGTGACGTGGAGCAGGAATAAAACCTGGACATTAGTCAGCTTTTACCACTTCCCCTGGCTCAAAGTAAAAAAAAAGTGTTGTTGATTGTTATCCTGAAATAAGGTCTGTGGTTAACCCAAGCTGAAAAGATTTTCAAGTTTTGTTCTAGGACATAAAATACATCAGTAAATACCCCACTAGTGACTGTCTGAAGCTTCTATGCCTCATAAGAACAGCTAACAATTTACTAAATGCAAATATTAAAGGTCAAGACGCTGATCATTAGCCGCTTTTAGCTTAGCTGTGGTGACGTGAAGTCATGTGACTGTGCTGTAGTTCCTTTATAGCTTAACGTTAGCAATTTACTTTAAAACATCGTAAAAGTGGTGTTAATATGTGGAGATTATCCTGCTAAACTAAACAGTGCCTGACTCTTAACCCCGCTGACAGGCACAGGAGGAGTAAGGCCCGGTCCAGGAGCAGGCGGGTGCAGGTCACGCTGGCGGAGTGTGTGCAGCTGTGCGGGCTCAGTGTGTACGAGCTGCTGCTCTGGGTGAAGGGCTGCCGGCTGGGAACCTGGCTCACTGCTCTGCTCACATTTCTGCATTGAGACACATGAAACAGTGGCTGTAGCTCTTATTGCATGTTAACAAATGTTGAACATGTGCTCATACACACACAGGTTACTATTATGGTATTGACTCATTTCGAAACTGTATAGACATGCATACATGGACATAACATTCTGGTGTCTCTGGAAACCGATCTGTCCAGTCAGCTGTATTGAGACACTTTAAAAACAATTATATTTCATTTTCTCAAGATACATTATTTGTTTTAGTCTTATGAAAATCAATACGATTATTTTCAATTATATTTTTTTATAAACTGGAAATTGACTTGAACCATTACATTAGACAGGGAATACATAACCTGTGTTCACAGAGTATCTGCAAACTGTCATACAGCTGCAGGACTATAGGCTGGTGGGAACATTTTCGGTCAAAAAATTACAGTTACAGTACTGTCTGTTAGTGTCAAAGCTCCTATTTACATTTTTCATGAATTTGCGGTTATATTTATCGTATTATTTAATGTTGTTGGCCTTGTCCTATAATACGGTACCGTGAGTACCGAGAATACACAAAAACACAATAACTTGGTTGGATGTTTTAATGATATGTTAATGAGTTATTATTAAAGTATACTATTTCATTTGTTGCTTTCCTGTTTGTTTGAGGATCATTATTGTCATTTGCATTACACTGTTGCACAACAAAATGCATGGGACCATGTGAGGAGAGAGGAAGTGAGATACTATGTTTTAAGAGCAATGGGACGTCCTTTCCTCCCAGCCTGTCCTCCTACAAAAAACGACCATATAGGTCGATTGTTCAGCAGCTTAATACGACCCAGAGTCACGTTTTAAAGTGGTTGTGTAAGAAACAACATGCTCCCGTTGATTGCAAACACTCCGGAGGTTCTTTTATTCACAAATAACCCTCTCTGGAAAATCCTAAATTGTGGAATAGTTTGGCCATTAAAATGCTTTTTTATTAGATTTCTAGTGAGAAGTGTATATTGTACTTTTAGAATCTACGTCCAGTGGATGTGTAGGATCTATAGTTTGATAGATATTACGAAGATGATTTGAGGTCTCGCCAGGAGAACATGTATATGCGGCAGCTTTCATGTAAAGTTAGCGTCAACTCTCACGGGGTGAAAACAGTATTTCCGGTCTCGAAGTTTTCATAATAAAACCAGAAGTATTCCCCTCACTGTCAAATGATTACACAGTGATATCTGCAATACTCATCAACTAAAAAACATCAGTTTATCGTTGTTAATTACACAATATTGATTGGTTTAAATTGTGTACACTGCTTTTGTGTTTTTAGTCTTTTCGGAGTTTAGACACTACAGAGTTTCCGAAGACACTACACTACCCAGCATCCTCAGCTATTGTTTGGGACTACAACATCCGCTTTTCTTTACAAACCCCGTGATTAGTCCTCAAGCTCTGTGATTGGATGTTGGAGTGGCAGTGCGACAAGGTTACGCCGAGCGTCAAACAGCTCTTTGAAATGGAATGGAACCACGGCAGACTATCCAAAACTGGACTCGGACGGGTCCAGCCCAGCCCTCCCCCCCCCCAGAACTACACATGCTGGCTATTGTGTGTTTTGCAACATGTTCTATGGCATGTCTCTACTGGGAATTGTAGTTTTAAAAGACGTTTTCGTATTTCCCACAATTAGAAGTTGCCAGTATTAAACTGTTTACACCCCTGGAGGTTTAGGGGATATGAAACACAGTGGTGTTATCACATTTAAAACATATAATTAATAAATGGGTGACAATTGCTTGTGTCCATAATGGGCAGCATTAATATATACCCACATGACAGCTAAGGTCAGAAGAGCTTTATTTAACAGCTGGTCTTATGTCTGTGACCCCTCCTGTTTTCAATTGATAAGCCTGAAACATGCACTTGTCAAGGTTCAGAGGCACATTTTGCAAATATGGCAGTAGCCATCGATCATCTTAAGATAAGATAAGATAAGATATACTTTATTGATCCCAAGTTGGGAAATGTTTTTGTTACAGCAGCATGTACTACTTTGCTCTACTCCACTACAATTCAGAGGTTAACCTGGTATTTTTACTCCACTACATTTATTTTAGTTACTTTGCAGATTCTGATTAATGATGTGAAATATAAACAACCCTTAAAAATCAGACTTTAGTTACACCTGAGTCAAATTCAGGGAAAGTGATTGTCAAGTGCCAAAATAAACTATGCAATATATTAGACGTTAAGTACTTTGTCAGACTTAATATTTATCTGTTGATACCCCCAATGTTTTTTTCTTATTCAAAAGAAGACCTTAACTTAAAGTGGACCTATCATGCTATATTTGAATAATATAGTGTAGGACCATACCTATATAAGGCATATTTATACTTTTTTTTTTTTTAAATACCAAACAGATCATGCATTTTAGCCATGCCTCATTTTGCTCAATTTGACATTTTTTAGCTCTGTTTTTGCAAGGGCAGATTCTGTGAGAACACCACCATCTACAGGCCTGGCATATGTACTACAGCGTCTCCAGCGCTTTCGAACGCCAATGGCCGTGGCTGTCTCCTCCTGGTGGATTTGGCCCAATAGCCGTAGCGCCACCGTCCTGACGTCAGGACAGTGTTCAAATCTGGATCAGTTTTTATCAGATCCGTTGCAGCCCCTTTTTTAGAGATTTGGGTATGGAGGAAAATAGAGAGGGTTGTGTTTTCTGACACTTGGTGAGTTCCCTGGAACACCGGGGACACATATTCATGTAGAAAAGACGTACAAAAGTGCATTTTGCATGATAGGTCCCCTTTAAAGTATTCTTTAATGTTTAAATAAAGCATTATTAGTTTGTCTGTTTTGCACATCCTCCTATTAATATCTTTGGACATCCTGCACTATACTGTTTTATTGTAGAGATCACTACAGTATCTGATATTTTCTATTCTATATTTCTATCATTGACCTTCAACTTTCCCCTATTTTGTATGTAGGCTACTCTTAATATTGAAATGTTTTCATCAAATATAACTTATTCAACAACTAAATTCAATAACGTGATTTAACAACTAGGCGGTGTGGTTTAAAAAACCAATGGTCTAGTTAATAAAACATAATAATATCAAACATAATATTACTATTAACTTTATTGTGAAATTAAAACAGAACGGTAAAGAAAAATAAAGTTTCAGTCTCTCGATTTGAAGCTTATGCATTGTACCATGAACCTGTATAGACCTGTAACAGTCAACTGCATGAGGAGTTGGAAAGGTTGTTCAGTAAATCAGTAATATCTGTAACCTGTTCCACCCTGAGCCTGTTTTTCAGGTCTCAGGCTCGAAAATGACATTCCCAGAACAAATGACCATATATTCCCTTCTAAAAGGGTTAAATTAATAATCTTTGTTCTCAAAGTAATAATAAACCTGTTAGTTGGATGTAGAAAAGTCAGAATCAATATAGATGTTTTTTATTTTAAAGAAAATTCAGATTGAACATAGTAAAAAACTGTAAATTATAGTGTCCGTCCAAATATTATTTTTTACTTATAGTGAAAACTACCCTTGGATGATGGGTTAGTAGACTAAAAGCTTTAGGAATCCAAAGTACAACATATAATAAGTACCCTGTATCAAGATTGATGCAAAACAAGTGAAATCTGGCCTTTTTAGAGAGATTTAGCAAAAGAAACCCACTTTTGGGGTCATTTGGGTGGATTTTCCATATCTCTGGCCCCCCTTGGTCGATTTTGATGAATGAAATCTCTTTATAACCGCTAGAGCCATTGGAATTGAGGGAAAGTTCTACACACAGCAACACATTAACAAATAAGGAGTGAGAGTGACGCGTGGCCAAAACCGGAAGCTGCATACACTCTGTTGACTACCATTAGCAGCTAACTTTTTCTCTCCGATTTCTACATAAAAATTGAATTATGGATTATAAATAATTTTTTCAAAGCGACAGATACATTATTAACCTGTTACGCACCGCCCCCCCGGTACCGGGCGGTTAAACGCGTCATTTGCAGGAAACAACGTCTAAGGAATCTTAATATTTAATAAACTATGAATGTTTTATATCCATGTAACGGGAAGAAACTCAGCTAACTGATCTTTTTAATTTTTTTTTTCAAAACAAACCCACAATGCTAACACTCAGCCTCTGAATTAGCCACGAGCGAAAAAAATTAACCTAAAACTGCACCTAAACTCACTCATAACTTCCTTATTACTTATCCTAGATGCACAGCCAACCCCTCGTTTTGCATCTCCTGGAGACACAGAATCTGGGGGCAAGGGCGCCGGAAGCGGGGGGGCCAGGGGGCCATTGGCCCCCCCACTTTTCAGCCCTGCCCCACATTTTCGCAGCGGCGGATGCCGTGGAACACAGTACAAAACCCGTTTCAATAATTCCCCTCTACTCTAAAGTCGCATTTAAAACGCGATCTGATATAGCTGTGTATATTTTGTTATGTTTGATTGTTATATTCAATCTCATTAGCTACAGGCATTTTTTAAGCTTGTAAAGGGAAGATGACAGCTCTCACTCGCCACTCTGCTGTTCCACACGCCGCTTCCCCTCCCTCCGGCTGAAATTACGAATGTAAGGCGTATAGTAATCATAGATAACACGGCAGAGTCCGTTACAGTTTGTTTTTATCTGATTTCAAATAAACAAAGTCTTGGCTTTCAGAATATTAAACTTGTTTCGGCAAATTCAGATGATAAATACAACTTTGAAGCTTGTAACGGCATAATTACAAGCGGAGAACGGAGTAATTTAACGTCACAGCAGGCATAACAACAGCCGGTGTTTCTCGTGAGTGTTTTCCCCGGGAAACAAACACAATACACACAAACGCAAAATTACACAAACACACACACACGTATACACACACTCGCGAGCTTCCCCCAGACCAGTAATCCAAACAAAAATATCTTCCCTCCGTAGTATTTTGATCATTTGCTCCGCTAATAATCAATCAGATCGATGGATTCCAGAGAAGAGGAAACTTTAAAGGCATTTTTCTCAAAATGATGACTCGGTGACAGTCATTATATAATGTGACATATTTCGCTTAATATTTGGAGTACAAAAACAACCCTGATATCATTGGAAAGCTAGGAATCTCCTCTTTCCAACAGTGTATACAACTCAAAATATGTCTTCGGGTCAATGCGACTGCTTTCGATGGAGCAGGTCACATATTGTGTGAAAAGAAATGGAAGATGTTGTTTAATTGCTGATATATTTATGATCCACGTCCAACACATTCTCACTCCCAACTCGGCCTATGTTGACGTTATGTCAGGGTCCCTGTGGTCACTTTCCAACGCAAGGGGGGGCCCTTTAGCGTCGAGTTTCAACTACCAGGGAGTCCCATTGACTTGCATAGAGCTCCCTGCACGTTGGTAATAGCGAGTTGGGATCGCGGAGAAATGCTCTCCGCAGATCCATTTTCACAGCGTTTATCAACCTTTTTCTAACTCAATATCAAGCCACACTTATTGTTTTTACTTCTTTATTTTAATTGTATAATGTCGGACTTTTGTTGCCGTCAGTTAGGGGGATAGTAGGGGCTCAGAATACTGAAATCTGTATTGTTTCATCGTTTTTTCCTTCTAATTTTGTATTATTTTCTAAACCACACACTGTTATATACTCAACAATAACACACAATTATCCTTGTTTCTATTTATTTGTTTGATTGTATAATGTCGGACTTTTGGAGTCCGTCAGGACAGCTCATTTAAATACAGGAAGCTGTATTTTCAAAATAAGAGTTCCTTTTAATATTATGTTTGATAATATATTTGTTATTAACTACTAGACCACTGGGTCATGTTAAGACCATATTTTCTGTCGGTTTGGTGTTACAAATATAAAAACAATATATGTGTGGATAACAAAATACATCCATCATAAACTAAACTGGAAACAGCAGTATATTTTATTGTGTTAACACTGTAAACTTGTTTTGTTGATACGTTATATTTGATGAAAACATAAAAATATTTAGAGTACATACTTTCATAGGGGGAAAGTAGAAGGTCAATGATAGAAATATAGAATAGAACATATCAATAAGATACTGTAAGTGATCTCTACAATAAAACAGTTTAGTGCAGGACGTCCAAAGATATTAATAGGAGGATGTGCAAAACAGACAAACTAATTAGGCTTTATTCAAACATTAAAGAATACTTTAGGTTAAGGTCTTCTTTTGAATAAGAAAAAAGCTTTGGGGGTATCTACAGATAAATATTAAGCCTGACAAAGTACTTAACGTCTAAAATATTGCATAATTTGTTTTGGGACTTGACAATCAACTTTCCTGCAATGTTAACTATGTTGAAGCACTTATTTTAACTGATATTATACATATTTATTAAACTCTTATAAGATGTATGTAGATAGTATAAGAAATGTACAGAATATGACAGTTTAATGGTGGACGTACACACATATCGATAGATGTCTTGTAATGCACTGTTGAGGAACCTGCGACCCAAGTTTTTCATCTCCGACCTTGTCAGGTATTGAACATTCAATAAATAAAGAACACAGAATTATTAACCTGTTAAGCCCTGAGCCTGTTTTTCAGGTCTCAGACTCGAAAAAGACATTTCCAGAACAAATGACCATAACTACACTTCTAAAAGGGTTAAATTAATAATCTTTTTTCTCAAAGTAATGATAAACCTGTGAGTTGGATTGAGTCAGAATCAATATAGATGTTTTTTATTTTAAAGAAAATTCAGATTGAACATAGTAAAAAACTGTAAATGATAGTGTCCGTCCAAAAATTATTTTTTACTTATAGTGATAACTACCCTTGGATGATGGTAAGGTAGACTAAAAGCTTTAGGAATCCAAAGTACAACATATAATAAGTACCCTGTATCAAGATTGATGCAAAACAAGTGACATTTTACCTTTTTAGAGAGGTTTAGCAAAGAAAACTCCACCTCTGGGGTGATTTGGGTGGAAATTGGTGTTTTTTCCGTTTCTCTGGAACCCATTGGTCGATTTTGGTGATTGACATCTCTTTCTGACCGTTAGAGCCAATAGAATCGAAGGGGGGTTTTCACATAGACTCCAACGTTAACACAAAAAGGTGGGGGCTTTGCGCATGTAGTTTTGCATGAGAGTGAAGCTATCTCTCGCTCTGACATCTGGAAACGGAAAAGCAGGTTTATTGCTTATCGATTATCAGAAATCATTTCAAAGGGACACAGACACATTGGATTAACCTCAGCAGCGTTTTTATCGTTTTAATGCCATTGAAGACCGGTTTTGACCAGACAACGACACAGGTAAGCCATGGTAGCGTTTTTAGCTACCTAGCGCCACATGTTTTGATGTCTGTTTTTTTTTATAAAGTCGCAAGTTCTTATCATAAAGTGATAATGTATGTACCCATCGATTCTGTGTCATCTCACGATGCGAATCGATGTGTTGGATGTGCCGAAAAGATAAATAATACGGTTTTATGAGTGAGTTTCGGTGCAGTAATCTGTTAGCATTTTTCGCTCGTTGCTAATTCAGAGGCTCAGTGTTAGCATTGTGTTGTTTTTTTGAAAAAAAAAAAAAAAAGATCTGTAAGATGAGTTTCTTCCCGTTACATGGATATAAAACATTCATAGTTTATTAAATATTAAGATGCCCTCAGACACTGTTTCCTCAGATGACGCGTTTTCCCCCCCGATATCGGGGGTGCGGTGTAGAAGAGGTTACAAATATGATTTACAAATAAACACCGCGGCATATTTACAACTGTTACACATGCTGCCGTAACGAAAAAATGTCCAACTTGGGATCAATAAAGTATATCTTATCTTAAGATGATCGATGGTGCCATATTTGCAAAATGTGCCTCTGAAGTGCATGTTTCAAGGCTTATCAATTAGGGTCACAGACATAAGACCAGCTGTTAAATAAAGCTCTTCTGACCTTAGCTGTCATGTGGGTATATATTAATGCTGCCCATTATGGACACAAGCAATTTTCACCCATTTATTAAATATATGTTTTAAATTTGAGTGTTTTCTATCCCCTAAACCTCCAGGTATGTACACAGTTTAATACTGGCAACTTCTTATTATGGGAAATACGAAAACGTCTTTTAAAACTACAATTCCCAGTAGAGACGTGCCATAGAACATGTTGCAAAACACACAATAGCCAGCATGTGTAGTTCTGGGGACGGGGTGGGGGATGGGGTGGACCCGTTCAAATCCAGTTTTGGATAGTCTGCCGTGGTTCCATTCCATTTCAAAGTGCTGTTTGACGCTCGGCGTAACCCTCGGCGCACTGCCACTCAAACATCCAATCACAGAGCTTGAGGACTAATCATGGGGTTTGTCTTCCGGGTGTAAAATTCTCTAAAGCAACTACTATGAGCTGCTCCGACCCTCGGTCCTGAAGGACTCCAACTTGTGTTTATTAATCAAACAAATAAATAAACACAAGGATAATTGTGTCTTATTGTTGAGTAAATAACAGTGTGTGGTTTAGAAAAGAATACAAAATTAGAAGGAAAAAACGATGAAACAATACAGATTTCAGTATTCTGAGCCCCTACTCTCCCCCTAACTGACAGCAACAAAAGTCAGAAATTATTCAATTAAAATAAAGAAGTAAAAACAATAAGTGTGTCTTGATATTGAGTTAGAAAAAGGTTGATAAACGCTGTGAGAATCGATCTGCGGAGAGCATTTCGCCGCGAGCCCCACTCGTCTATTACCAACGTTCAGGAAGCTCTATGCAAGTCAATGGGACTCCCTGATAGTTGAAACTCAACGCTAAAGGGCCCCCCTTGCGTTGGAAAGTGACCCTGACATAACGCCGAGTTGGCCTATATAATAATCATTATATTTATTAAATATATATATATTATATTTACAAATACACATTCAGATCATACATGTAATAGTCATCTACTGTGGACAACACCCACAGGAGCAAGTTCAGGTGAAGTGTCTTGCCCAAGGACACAACGGCCTGACGCAGTGGCGGCGGGAGCGGGTTTCGAACTGGAGTTCCCCAACGCCCCCATTGATCTGATAATCAGACGCACAGACCACTGCGCCACCCGTCCACTATATACATCTGTCTATATATATATCTATACATCTATTTATATTGCAGCCAGGATACAGCACACTCCCATGTCTATGTTTACACACCTCTGCTTTCAGATCTGTCACAGTACAGCTGGGCTGTCATTTAGTCTTAACTGCATAACCAATCTTGTTGCAACCAATTTCCCCTCTGATCTACGCCTGTGGAATCAATAAAGCATGTTCCAATACTAAATTCAGAATGCGTTGTTTTGGTATTTGTGATGAAAGGTAAGGAACCTTTTTTTGTAACAGAGGTTTGTGTTTATGCATTCATAGTATTTTGCAGTGAGGGTAATATTGATAGATCTGCTGTTTAAATGGCTGTGACAAACCTCACCTCTAAATCTTGCCTCTTTAAATTAAGTTCACCAAACATTATTTAATTGGCTTTAATTTGATTCAATGGAAAGTACTTCTTGCTTATCTTATAGATAGATAGATAGATAGATAGATAGATAGATAGATAGATAGATAGATAGATAGATAGATAGATAGATAGATAGATAGATAGAT
>CALSBW010020374.1:0-13613 GCA_943590975.1 Lindbergichthys nudifrons | reverse complement strand
CCCATGGAGGAATGTCAGGGGGGTCCGCGGGGACTCTTGCGGGGTCACGAGGCACTATTTTCGGACACTTTTTTCCCATTTTCGGACACTTTTTTCTCATTTTCGGACACTTTTTTCCCATTTTCGCCCCTTTAGCCTGGCTCTTTTTATTTTAATTTTTTTTCTGTTTCGGCCCGTTTGACCCAGTTCCTTCTGCCGGGGGCACTGCCCGGTCCCGGGTGCCCCCCCAGGGCTAGTGTACAGCCGTTTCGCCCCCCACTCATCCGTACATTAAAGGATTTTGACCATGGAGGAAAGCCACGGGAGTCGACAGGGGACTCCTGCTGGGTCATGAGGCACTATTTTGGGGTACATTTTTTTCATTTACACCCAGTGTTGGCCACAGCGTTGCCTGGAGGATAGGACCGAGATATGACAGACTCTCTGGCTGCCTCACAAGTCACTATTGCCGGACACTTTCTTTGCTTTACCCCGGTTCTATCACTCTTTCCTCCTTTGACCATACAACCCGTTTCCTGCTGGGGTGCTGCCTGGTTCCGGGGCACCCCAAACCCTCTCATGGTCGGGGCACCATGTATTGATGCATCGGACCCAATGTTTCCATCACCAGCCGCGCGTTGGTGCGGAGGTGGGACCATCTGACCCGGTGGTAACCCTATACCTCCCTCAGTCCATGCACCATGAATTGATGCATGGGACCAGTGTCGCAACCCTCTCATGGTCGGGGCACCATGTATTGATGCATCGGACCCAATGTTGCCATCACCAGCCCTGCGTTGGTGCGGAGGTGGGACCATCTGACCCGTTGGTAACCCTATACCTCCCTCGGTCCATGCACCATGAATTGATGCATCGGACCAGTGTCGCAACCACCCATTGTTTAACGCATGTAAACGGAGAACAAGAACATCATTTTGATCAAATTCATTGTGTGTGTTTCAGTAAGGATGTCGACTGAATGCCCGGCGTGCAGACTCTTCTATCTGGCATTGAACAAACACCTTAACCTGTTAAGCACCAAGCCTGTTTTTCATGTTTCAGGCTCGAAAATGACAATGCCCAAAACAAATGACTACAACTTAACTTCTAAAAGGGTTATATGAATAATTTCTTTTATCAAAGCAAGGTTACATCTGTGAGTTGGATGTAGAAGTGTCAGAATCAATATAAATGTTTTTTATTTTAAAGAAAATTCAGATTTTACATAGTAAAAAACTGTAAATTATAGTGTCCGTCCAAAAATGATTCTTTACAGATAGTGAAAACTACCCTTGGATGATGGGTTAGTAGACTAATAGCTTTAGGAATCCAAAGTACAACATATAATAAGTACCCTGTATCAAGATTGATGCAAAACAAGTGACATTTGATCTTTTTAGAGAGGTTTAGCCAAAACCACCCCACCTCTGAGGTGATTTGGGTGAAAATGTTTTTTTTTCCATATCTCTGGCCCCCCTTGCTCGATTTTGATCGTTGACACACCTTTCTGACCGTTAGAGCCAATAGAATCGAAGGGGGAGGCCCACATACACACTCATTGTAAAGAGAAAAGGTGGGGGCTTCGCGTCTAGAAATCGAAAACAAATTGGAAGAATTTCTCTTTCTGGAATATAGAAACTAAAATGCAGTTTTATTGCTTATGGATTATCAGAAATAATTTCAAAGAAGGCACAGATACATAGGATGAACCTATGGATTAACTGCAGCATCGTTTTTTTATCGTTTTAATGCCATTGAAGACCAGTTTTGACCAAGGTAAGCCATGTTAGCGTTTTTAGCTACCTAGCACCACATGTTATGATGTACGCTTTCGTTTATAGAGTCGCAAATGTTTATCACTGAGTGTTGAGGAGGGCACCACTAGATTCAGTGTCTCCAGGACACCAAAAACGAGTGGTTGGCTGAGCATCTAGGATAAGTAATAAGGGAGTTATGAGTGAGTTTTAGGGAAAAATGTTCGCTCGTGGCTAATTCAGAGGCTGAGTGCTAGCATTGTGGGTTTTTTTTGGAAAAAAAAATTAAAAAGATCATTAGCTGAGTTTCTTTCCGTTACATGGATATAAAACATTCATAGTTTTATTCAATATTAAGATTCCTTAGACGTTGTTTCTTGCAAATTAGTACCCGCCCGGTACCGGGCGGGCCGTGCGTAACAGGTTAATGTGATATGTTAACAATGGTGGAAAGTCTTGCCTGCAACATTCTGAGGATGTGTTTTGGACGTTGTTGGGGTAACAGATTAAAGATGTTCTTTAGAAAACGTTCCCTCAATTTTACATGATAACAAAAGAAGAACATTCTCCAAGCAACATTCAGAAAAAGTTTTCAGGAAGTTATTGAGGGCTGAGATGACAGAAAGTTTTTTATAAAACGTTCTTTTAATGTGATATGTTAACAAAGGTGGAACGTTTTGCCTGCAACATTATAAGGATGTTTTTTGGACGTTGTTGAGGTAACACAGTACAGATGTTCTTTTACAAAACATTCCCTCAATGTTACATGATAACAAAAGAAGAACATTTTCAAAGCAATATTCGGATAATGTTTTCAGGAGGTTATTCTTTTTTTATAAAACGTTCCTGTGATGGCAAATATTAACACGGTCATGGTCAACGTCAGATTTATTTGTAGAGCGCTTTAAAAAACAAACTTGTTGCATTTGTTTGAAAAGGATGTTTTAAAAAATCTGATGTCACCACATTTTCCTTTTGAAAAAAACAAACAAGCACGTAATTCATGATAAGATGTAAGCAGATATTGCATGTTTGCGGTGGCATGTGTGAGTTCCCAGCTAGAAATATTTGAGACATTCTGAGAATATTTCCATTCATTGTTCTAGGAATGTTTTCAGCGGGAGCTATTTTGGATCCCAGAATGTTCTTCTGAAAGGTAGGATAACGTTCTCTAAAAACATTCTTAACATTTTTGGTGATAACTTTCTTAAAATGTATGAGTGCATTGAGACAATGAATAGGATGTATAAAAACGAATTTGCATGCCAATATTCACTCACATGCACTTATAATCACACTAAGGTATGTAGGCCCACAGTATGTAAAATATCAGAAAATAATCACACTTTTTTTCTGACTATAAAGGTTGTGTCTCGTATGTAGGTTCTAACTGTTAGATAAGCTATCTGTCCGTGTGTGGTTTGTGAGGGCTGCGTATAAACAGTGTCCACTGTTTATGCATAGTGGATAAAAATCGTTATTGCACCCTTTAGATTTGAGACCGACCGACATATAGAAGAACGGACTGACTGTCACTGCCCGTCCCTGAAACCCCTGTTAGTGTTTGTATGTGTTTGTTTCTACTCTGTGTCTTTCTCTCTCCCTCCCCTGCCTGCTGGTCTGCTCTACACGGCTGGGAGAAATCTCCAATCAACCACACCTGCAACCTGCTCATCAGCCACACTATGGCCCAATCCCAAACCACTCCCTCGACCCTACCCCTCCGTGACGGAGTGAACTCCGTCTGTAGCCACACTCGCAGCTGAATGAGGCACCCTCCTGTCAGATGGAGGGAGTAAATACAGCGGCAAGCTTTGGGACAAACTCCCCTCTCTCCGGCAGAAACAGGAAATGCCGTAACTGTATGTAACAACGGTTTCAAATCAGCATGTCTTAGACAAAACATTTAAATTAATAACTAAAATAAAACTCCAAACATCTTTAATTGTGTTACTTTTTCTGTAAAGCTCTATTAGTTTTAAACCTGATTTTTATAAGCTTCTTAGTTTTTGCAACAATCTGTAAATATACACAACTTTATAATAAAATGCACACATTTACCTTTTTCTAGACTAAACACAGGTACGATCCTAACTTAAAAAAATATGAGGTTATCATGAGGTTGTTAACATCGCAATTTATCAGTGGATGTTTGCTGGAACTACTTGTAAACAGCGTGTTTCCTGACGGACACACACAGCGTTGAGACCGGTCAGGTAGAGACCGGTCTCCAGTCAGCACCGCTGCAGACTCGCTGTTTGAGGGGTTGATAGCCCACTCCCCCTCCACACCGCTCCACATTCGTTGGTTTGGAACAGCACTTAATGTGGCAGACCCTCCGCGCGAAAGCGCAAACGGAGGGGTAGTGTGTAGGGGGCGGTTTGGAATTGGGCCTATGAAAGCCTGCAGCCTGCACTCATTCCCTGCCGAATTGTTGCCGTGAAAGGTTTGTTGCGTGCCGCTCTAGCTTTTTTCCAGCAGATTTTTGACAACTTTGCCTGCTTTTGCCTCACACTGATTTTTGTGTCTCTCCCAGGAGGAATCCAAGGCCTGCCACACTCTCAAGACCAGCCAGGCCTCTACCCATCCTGGAACAACTGTTTCCCACTGCTGCCATAACCAACCTCCACTCTCAGCTCCCCTTTTCTACTAAACAAATGTTACACTCACCAGCTGATTCCGAGTCATCCTTTTACATGTGTTAATAGTCAAATTCCAATACTTAAGTAAACTATAAAAATCATCCTAGTGACCACAGTGGTCAGTCCACTTACCCAGGAATTTTGAGTTGAAAAATTACAGGAATATTGTGTCTTTGTTTTAATAATGTTAAAATATTTTAGTAAATTGTTACCACAGAACATTTGCATAATGTTTTAAAAGTAAAGCACGTTATCCTAGTCTAAAATAATAACATTCTGGCAACATGAAAAAATCTAACTTGCAGCTGAAAACGTTTAACCTCTTAAGGACGACGATCCCCCCCATTGGACCCCTCCCACTGTTTTTTTGGGAGACAATGTCTCAGGGCTTCTTAACATTTATGAAACTATTAATGTGTAGCACCAGATTAACGGGAAGAATCTCAGCTAACTGAAGATATGAAGCATTTTTAGCTAAAAAAAACACAAGAGTAATACCAAAAGGTGGCTGCAAAAAAAGTGAAGCCGTCTCCTGCGCCAAAAACAACAAGCAAAGTCAGACTTGTTAAAAAGAAAGCGGTACGTACTATTGGCCCTCATTGTCAATCATTAATACTTACACCATCTCTCTGCTATAAAATATATTGTTTATTTCCATGTGACCACTGGTATTCATATTTTTTTTCTGTTTCCTATCAGGCCATCACACTTAATCTGCTCCCGGCGTCTGCTTCATGCACGGCTGGATTGGCTGACGCAGAGATCCGGGCACTTAAAATCCGGTTGACCACCACGGAGGCACAAGTGTCCGACCTGACTCAAGAGCGGGCTGCCATGAGGTTAACACAGCAGACTGCAGAGTCGGAGCGGGCTGCTTTGAGGTTGGCACAGAAGACTGCAGAGTCGGAGCGGGCTGCCATGAGGTTGGAACTGCAGCAGCACCTGGACACACAGCTGTTCCATGTGGGAGACGCAGACCCACAGCCTCTGCAGCCAGATGTGCCAATTCCGGCCGCTCCCATACTGGCAGTGCCAGCGGCCAATCCAGCGGTCACTCCGGGGTCGGCAGCAACACCACGACCGTCGGCCACACCTGATGCGCCCACCGCCATCAGGGCAGTTTCCTCGGATCGCGAGGACATGTTCTTCGAGGACTGCTATCAAAAGGGACAGCATCGCCCTGAGAAATTTGCGGGTGATATGTTCATGGCCATGTTGCCATTTGAAACATATGAGAACATGGTCAACATAACAAACTGGAGTGGGAGCAAAGGGAAAATGCCTCTTCCCCTCAATGTGAGGCAGACACTTGAGTCCAGTGACTCCCGTCGGTTCCCAGGCCTGACCACAGACCAGTGGCATAAAATTAGGAACCGGGTAAACAAGAGACTGAGGAGCCCACGAAAAACTGATCCAGAAACACCTCGCCCTGGTTTCCGCCGCAGATAGGCATACTGTAAATAGGCCGTTAAATATAGGACCATAATATAACATTCAGATTTTTTGTAGATTATTTTGTTAAATAAAAACATGGTGATGTTTTGTAAATGTATGATCCTATCCGTGACATATGGATCTTAACAATATTACACTCCTAAAATAAATGGTAGACATATCAAATTGTTTCCTCTTTTTATTTGTTTTATTATTTTCGGGACGGGGAGACGTGTGTGATTAAAAATGAGCGCTTACTCGGTAAATAACAAATATACCTAAAAAACATAGCCTACCAAACATATTCATATATAGGCTACTGGAGCTTAAATTAAGAAATATGTAGCCTATAATGTGATCAATAATGATTTTAAACAAACAACGTATAACTACCACATTATAACTGAGTGAATGTAAAACTTAAGGATATAGTTATGAAGACATATCTGACCGTTAAATACATTATTAAAATATCCATTTCCACTGGGTGACTAATTTCAATTGATGTTGACACCATCTCACAACACTCAAAAAATAACATGACTTTCTGAAGCACAATTTAAAATGTATGCTGTTTAAAATCTCAAATTAGATCTATTGTCCATCTATATTTTGATTATTGTTTAATGGGAACTGTCCATAATCAAAGAGTCATTCCACTTCAGACTGATAAAGTCAGTCAGCGAATATCAGGACATTCTGATGTAACATTTCAAGATAAAAGACCTTTGAAATGTCATATATGAGCTATCGTCCCGCTGTTTTTAGATAAGAATGAACTATTAACAATAGTATTGTAGTGCCGAGAGATAGGAGTCGGAGGCGGTGCATCGAAGGTACAAAAGGTAACTTTATTGAGCAGCAGAAAAGGACATGTTGCTGGCTTGCAGTCCGGGAAGCATAAACGTCTCAAATATCCATACAAAAATCTTTTGTTATTTTATGTTAAATAAAATGAAGGACATTCACAGTTAATGTAATTAGATATCAATTATGAATGCCATACGTATTGCATACATTCACAGTCAATATTTCTTCAGTATGTAGGCCTATGATAGCTGTCTAACAGAAGTTAAATCCATTTCTCACTTATTCTGACAATGTAGGGTAAGTTGCCCTAATGTGGGACATGCCCACAACATGTAATGTTGTAAGCAATTGTTTTAGGCAGGTTCATGTTTGTGTGTGTTGTGTTGCCTTCAAATATACATGTTAAAGGTGTATGTGTTCCCTGTGAAATAAATTGTAATGATTTTAGATTTTAATAACATTTTAACTTTGTAATTAACAGCAGCATGTTATAAGCAATTGTTTTATGCAGGTTTAGGTTGTATGTGTTGCCTCAATGTTTGACATGTTGCCTTCAAATACACCAGCAATTGTATGTGTTCCCTATGAATTATATTTAAATGATTTTAGATTTGAATAACATTTTAACTTTGTAATTAACAGCAGCATGTTATACAGTAAGCATAAAGAGTACTGATATGTCTACCATTTATTTTATGAGTGTAATATCTGCATGTTCTCTTTTGGTTTGATTAGGACACATCCTGGGGATTTCAGAATGGTACTGGGTGTTGATTTATTCTATTGGCTTCATATATTCCAGAAGTCTGAAGTGCAAAAAATGTCCCACATTAGGGCAATTCACCCTACTTAACCCCAAATAAAAGAACCCAATAAAAAGAGTTGGTAAATAATAGTGAAGTCACGTTGTAATAACAATAACTCATCTCTCGGTTTGAGTGTTCTTTTTCTGCTTTGCCAAAAGCCACTGTGTCAAGTGTCTAGTGACTATTTCTCTTAGCGGATGCATGTCAATTTAAATCAATACAACTATTTTTTAAATCAATATAAACATTTTCTAAATCCATAAAAGCATTTCAATTAATATTGGGAGTCATGTCGTTACTTTGTTGAGAATGTGGCCATGTAATAAGCGGCATAATGTGCAGCGACTTGGTCATTGTGGGGAAAATAACACCCGTCGGGATCCTGATCTGCCTGACGAGGCTCCATTCAAATATACATATTTTTAGTGAACTACTGAGTTTAGGCACGTTAATAACGTTTTAATGAAGTTGAATACAGTATATTCATATTTGTCAGTGATTTCATGTCAATTCGGCGAACATAAACATAAATGATCGTGGTGAAGATGATTAAATTAGGATTAAAAATCGAGAGCCGGCTGCATTTCCTCTCGTTCGTTTTTTTCGACTAAACAACATTATTTTGTTAAATAACAACATGGTGATGTTTTGTAAATGATTACATGTCTCTTATTTAGCACAGACTCAAAAGACAACCTCCAGCTTGACTTGAGACCGCCCCCGTGATAAATAAATGTAATTATAATGAAGCCAGCTGCAATGGATCATTGATCCACCAGGGGGTGCAGTGGGGTTCCACACTGGAGCTCATGTGAAATCAACTTTGATACAGTACGCTGGATGTACAGTATGTCTGGTACTACTGTATAGCGGATCTTTGTTAAGATCCATATGTCACGAATAGGATCATAGTCTGTTCTAAATAAGAGACATGTAATCATTTACAAAACATCTGTGTCAATCAAAATGACTGTATGAAATAAAACGGCCCATTTGTCTTGTAGTAAATAAAAAGGGATCACTGTGAACGTGACGTATGATAGTACACGTTGAAGATCCAATCGGGATACTGAATGACGGTTCCGATTGATGCCAATCAGTAATGCATAACGCAGACCCAACGTTTCGTTGCTCTGATTGGCTGTAGGTCTATTCAAATTGCATTCGGAGGCATTTTGATCTGACCGTGGCCGCGCTGATAGTATAACGACAGAGAATTGTATTATTTAATTTAATTTGCTTACTTTAACATCATTTTTCATGGTGGGGCTAAGGTGGGGCTAAGCCATTTCTTGGTATGGCTGTAGCCTACCCCAGCCATACCCTGGCGCCGCGCCACTGAATGCAGGAAGCTGGCTGTATATTGTTGGTAGTGTTAGAAATGAAAATCAATGTTTAATAGCATAATTTAGTCTAAAACATATCGTCAGTTTAAAAGCTGTTTTATTGTGAAAAAACCCGGAAGTTCTCAGGAAATCTCAATGCCAAGCTTTTAATCTGAAAATCCTTCATATCCGGTTAGCAGTTAGCATGTGGCTAATAATAATACGTTTTCTGAATGTAAAGTGAAAATGACATGGAATGTTGCACACCAAAACCTACGGACTTTAACACTACATCTATAAACGTCGAGATATTATTACTGCTGAATATTAAATGAAGGTACAGTTGATCGTAAAATGTTTTCACACACGTGAGTAGCTATGACGTCAGAGGGAGTTACCGAAAATGAGAACTGTGCCGTAAAAGTGTTTCTAAACTAACTATTACAGCTGTTTATGAAGTATTAAATACAAAGTAATGAAACAGAGTAGGAGGAGAAAAGGCGTGTGGAAGTGAGCAATGAATACAAAATATCGAAATCCTCTGTTATGCGCAATTGAAGATCGAGGTGGACGGCCCCCTACGTCACAGCCCCCAGAGGTGAGGGAGCTCTGGACAGCACTTTTTCTCCACGAGGAGACTTCACCCCTTCACCCCGGCGAGGCAACAGCTGCTCTGTCTCTCCTCTTACCCTCTGCTTGTTGTATCATCGTGCCATTTAATTAAACTCAACCAATTTGAACCTTTTCGGAGACTCCATTAGTCTCTTCATTCTAAGCTCCTCTCCTGAATGGATTCTCAAAAAATGGATTGTTAAAACAAAGTTCCACACCGGCTTTATCAACCTGTTTCAGCGGGAAGTGGAGTTCCCTGTGCCGTCTTGGTTTGCCGTGTCTTTGTCCCCCCAGCCCGCTGACGGCGGCTTCTGGGCTGCCTGCTAGATAGGTGTCTTCCGGATTCTCCTCCTCCGGCCCGCTGATGGCGCCTCCTGGGTCGACTGCTGGAGAGATGTCCCGATCCTCCTCCTCCAGCCCGCTGATGGCGGCTTCCGGGTCGATGCTGGAAAGATGTCCTCCCGATCCTCCTCCTCCGGTCCGCTGATGACGCCTTCTGGGTCGACTGCCTTGACGAGGGCCAGATCTGTCCTGATGTCGTCTAGGGTCCTCGCAGGTGTTTTTCCCGACCGCACACTGGCTCCAGTGGTATCAGTTGTCTCCCTTTCCTTCTAGGCGGACGGCATGGGAGGTCCTTTGGGTCACTCGGTGGGGGCCGGAAAACCTGGGGTTGAGTCACTTAGGCCTGATGACTTTCAGCCAGACGAACTCTGCTGTGTTGGCCTCGTGTTTCTCGGGTCCCCCTTTGGCGTCAGCATCCTGTGTGGAGAAGTCTCATACCAAGCCCTTAAGTTGCTGGAAATATGGTTTTGAACTCATCTCTTCTACTTCTTTAGTGTTTATTGGCGGTTGGCAAACCAACTTGTAGGTGCATTACCGCCACCAACTAGACTGGAGTGTGGACAAGAGACTATGCAGAAAACAATAAACAAAAGAAATAAAACAAAACCGAACCAAAGAGAAACAAACAAACAAAACAAAACAAAACAGAACCAAAACTAGATTATTTTAAATGTATTAATTTCTCTTAAAAACGTAATAATCTCACATACATATTGCCTGATCTACATCCCCCCTTTTTCTGAAATAGAATGCCGTTAACAGTGTTCTCATTTTCAGAAATATCGAGCCTTATATATCAGTTATTAAATATCAGTTATATATTATATTATTATTACTTGTATATCAGTCATTAAATGTCAGCCTTCTTCCAGTCCCCCAGTTTGATCCCACTGACGATCAATCTCTCTGTCTGCCCCCACTGTTCTAGTAGACTCCCTGGTACTGGGACACCTATTTGTTCTTCTCGTTCAAATTCTAAAAATAATATAATATACAATATGTCCAGCAGATGGAGCCAAACCTTAATTTATCATTAGTCTCTGTTTGTTTTGTGCCACACCCTATTGGCCACCATATGGTAGCACCTGACCAGTTGCTCGCGGAAGCTTCCGGAAATTGGAACGCTTATATAATATTTTAAAAATCTCCTTCCATGATTGACCTCGTTTATATTATCTGACTATGTTGATATGTGTTCGTTTGTATTTATTTAATATACTGGACAATTCTTGTCTTTACTCTTAACGTCCTTATTGTATTTATTTGAATGCCCTGTCCTTAATTCTACATTTTCCAGTGTGATACTAATTCAGAATATTGTAACACTCCCTGTTCGCCACCAGAGGGCAGCAGCTGACCACGAATGAGCTTCTCCTCTCTGTCTGTGTTCTGCAAACTTGCCCGCACAGCTCTACTTATATGCTTTTCTCTCAATTATTACACAGATTTGACTTAAAAAATCACACAGAGTCTATTCCCTTATACAGACTTTGTACTATCTGAATTCTATCTCTGTGTACTACTTATTTTCTAAGTGTGTACTGTGTACAGAGTGGTGTTCTTAAATTATGTTTGCAGTTTTACACACATTTTATCCCCATACAGTCGGGCAGATTTTTATTGTGCGATGTATATTTCAACAGATAGCGTGACTTCCTGAAGCAAACTTCCACAACCCCCTTACGGCGATTGCGGCTTCAGGCAAGGAGTCGGAACCCAGTCAACAAAATCTATTTATCGTCACGTTTAATGAGCCTGATTAACCCCACAGCAAGAGTTGTGATGAGATTCGGTCGTTCCAAATAGATAGTTGGAGGTCGCGTCTCTCTCCTCTTGTATCACCCACTATATAACAATTACAGCAATTTTATACATTTAAAGCACTACGAGGATAACCGTATTAATCAATCTTATCATGATCTACGGGGAATTTAACCCTTCTGTTTTTTACACCCCCGCAGCCTTTAATTAAAGCACTACAAGCCAACCGTATTAATCAATCTTATCATGACCTACCATTATTATCATTACCACTTTTAGGTGCCTTACAAATAATGGACGTCCACTCTCGGGAGCGTCGGAGTGGTGCGGTCACCCTAAGTGACAGACCTAAAGTATCCGGGATTCAGGCACCTTGCCTGGCTTGTACATTTTTGGTGATGCGCCCTGGAGGTATCAGACTATTTTAAACAACTTTTCCCCGCCTTTCAAACACTTATTCCTCGGTTTTAGCCAGTCATTTTGCACGATATCATTTAACATTGACGCTCTCCTGAAAATGCACATATTCTGTGCATTTTCAGGAGAGCGTCAATGTTAAATGATATCGCGCAAAATGACTGGCTAAAACTCTCTTCCAGACATTTAAAAATACTTTCCCCGACCATTTAAACATTATTTCTGGCTTGTAAAGTGAAGTTATGCGCCCTGGAGGTATTACACTATTTCAAACAACTTTTCCCCGCCTTTCAAACACTTATTGCTGGGTAAATCTGTCCTCTTCCTCCCCCTGGGTGTGTGTGAGACAAGTGAACTGAGTCAGCCTGCCAACAAGCAGCAGTCTGCTGTCATTTGAAACATGGTCCTCTGCTTTTTGACACACTTTTACCCGTGTTTTGAGCACTTTTTCCTGGGTAGAAATGACATGAGCTGTAGCCTGGTTGTCTCCCAGTACTGGGTACTAGTTAATGCCACTATCACCACCACATTTAAACCGGATGAACTGGTAGTTATCCGGGCTGCTGGAGAGTCATTTTCAGGCTCCTCTCTCCACAATTGTCCCCCTAAAATGATTTTAAATCATTATCTTTGCATTTAAATGCATTTATTCTATCATTTATATGGTTCCCCAACACAATGCACATAGTCTGGAGCTCACTGGATTCCTGCATATATTTTAATTTGGCGTTTTAACACTTTTTCCCATGAAAATGATTTTTAATCACAATCATGGGGCTACGAAAATAAAATTCCTGGTAATGCCTAGCACAAGTCCACCTTTTACAATTTAAATGTATTTGTATCATATATTTTTGGGCTAAAAAGGTGACCTCTCTGGGTGATTTAGTCAGTTTATGGAGCTTGGCCCATAAATCCTGGATGATCCAGGCCGAATTTGGGTGCTCATAGGCGGCCTGCCCGGGGCTTCCACCCGTGGAAAGCAAAAGAAAAGTGAAGAAAACGGATAATTATATCTTAAAATAATCAAAAATGAAGTTTTGAAAAATTGTCAAAAAAATGACTGAGTGCCCAACGGAGAAGGGGCTCAACTGTTTGGCGCTTCGGGCCGTTTTTTCCCCTTCTCCGATGGTTGTTGCAACGGGGAAGTGGAAAAGGTCCCTGGGCTTCATTTCCTCTTCCCTGTCAAAAAAAATCATCCATACTTTTCAGACTACCGTCTGCACGAAATCGGAAACCCAGTTTTTGGGTGCACTCAGAAAAAAAACGGCTGTTGAACATCATGGAAGAATGTATCCGATGAGAGTGCACTTTGGGTCGGATCAAATTGATGCCTCAAGACCCCCAAGCCTGGTTCTCCAAATACTTTAAGTTCGAAAATGTGACCCATGGAGGAATACAAGGGCAGTCGACAGGGGACTCTACCCGATTTTGAAGCACTATTTTGGGCCACATGTTTTTACACTTTCACCCTATTCCCTGGTTCTCGAAATACTTTAAGTTCGAAATTGTGACCATGGAGGAATACAAAGGCAGTCGACAGGGGACTGTACCCGATTTTGATGCACTATTTTGGGCCACATTTTTTTACACTTTCACCCTATTCCCTGGTTCTCGAAATACTTTAAGTTCGAAATTGTGACCATGGAGGAATACAAGGGCAGTCGACAGGGGACTGTACCCGATTTTGATGCACTATTTTGGGCCACATTTTTTTACACTTTCACCCTA
>CALSBW010020351.1:8676-21360 GCA_943590975.1 Lindbergichthys nudifrons | reverse complement strand
TCTCCACACACACACACACACACACACACACACACACACACACACACACACACACACACACACACACACACACACACACACACACACACACACACACACACACACACACACACACACACACACACACAGGTCATCCATCACTAGGACAAGACAGGATCGACAACACATCAGCCATAATAGCCCTGTTTGTAGTTTTTTACTCCACTGAGGGAGGAAGCTGCGGAGGAAAGACCAAGTATGGAGGTGGAAGACATGAAAAGTCATAGAAATCCTGGCAACAAAGTGTATGCTGAGCTTGCACTGAGTTTATGTTGAATTGGAAAAAAACATAGTGCTTATTGGTCAACAGAAAAAGAAAGTTTGTTAATGAGGCAGAGTTAGCCACGAAGGCTAATTTTCATCTGTTGTACCTAGCAGAAGTTGAAAAAGCAAAAAGTCGCTGGTTGTTTGCTGTACTGGTACAACCTTTTGAGAGAAAACGAAATGCTTTTTAGAGTGTGACACTATCAATTTTGATGTTGTGCGTTATAGACCTGAATTCAGGACCTGGTTAGCTTAGCTTAGCATAAAGGCTGGAATCAGGGGGAAACAGCTAGCCTGTTCTTTCCATATTAAACCAAAGACTTAACATGTTCTCTGTTTCTGGTGTTATCTATCTTTCTACAGTATCTAAACTGTACACAAGCTTGACAAGGGACACAGCAGGATACAATTATTATTATTTGAACTTGTGTATAGATTACCCCACCCACTATAATTCAGCTCAGTATGATTTTTTCTTGTCCAGATAACGTCTCATTGAGTCGCCATCAAAGAGTTATCCTTCAGTGGTTTAAGATGTTGTCTGCAGCAGCTTCCTGATGTAAGTGTGTATGGGACTGAATAAAGATCAGCTGCAAAACATATCGTACCCAGGGTAAAATAAAGGCTGCCTGAAGCGCTGCTGCACAGCCCTGAGGTATTGATTGCTGATAAGTTATGACCGGGAGTATTGATCCAGCAGGACATTTGTCCACAGCAGTGAGACGCTGAGACACACCTCAACCCTGACTATGAATATTTCAAACAAGATTTAAATTCTCTCACAAATTAACTCATTCTCAGTTTTTAGTGAAAATAAAACATTCCTCAGTTTATGCAGGTTTATAGACATAAATGACCCATAATATGTGAAATGCATGACCAGTGTTTTGTAGTGACAAGAATCGATCTGGCCTCTTTTGTAACCACAGAACCTTAATAACATGACACAACCTATCTGTATGTGACAATGGTACGTTTGAAACAAGACTGAGGAATTACATGCAATGACCTCATCCAGATGTGGGGGATCGAGGCAGTCCATCCCGCTTCTCATGGATATCCTGGGATGTTTCCCACTGAAGAGATCAGAGATCTGCTTCCAGGCTTACATGCAAAACGAAGACAATATTGTATCCCACCAAGTTATAATATTGGCTGTTTTTGATGAATAACAACATGACATTGTATACAATGCACACATGAAATCCACTGTATGACCAATTACAAGTGTGGAGTGATTGGATGAGGTAACAATATCCGATTCTCCCAAAACATTTTTAATGGAGAACAAAAATCTTAATGTGATTAAGTATGGTTAGCTTGTTAGCTATAGTAACCACATTTGTTGTCTATATGCCACAGCAAAATCATCTACTGTATGCCTATGTGTTCACTCAGAGGCTACAGGCTTATGGAGCATTTCAGATGTATTCCTCAATAGATATCCCCCTAATTTTCCTAAGAAAAAGTGGATCAATTCTAACATTATTTGGATGTGAGTTGTTTTACAGCAAAAAGGACTAACTGACTAATTGGTTTTTCGTGTGAAGGCATCATACCCATGCAATACTTGACCTTTAACACTCCCATTATATGTAAACAGAGTTACATATGAACAGCATTGTGAGCACAAAAACGGAGGGCCTCCTATGTGCAGGAGGTCACAAATGTAAATACACCAAAAAGTGGCTATTGCCTACTTACATTAAATGTATATTTTGTATTAAAAACAAGGAATTGAGTTGCAGTTTTAACTTCACTCGGAGAAGAAAACAGCGTGGCCCAGGGTGCCGGAGCCGAGGGAGAAGAGAGATTTGCACATCAGTTAAAAGTTTCTCAATTACTCCCTCAGTGATATTACAGCCTAAATGTTTCTTTGGATGCAGTATATTATTTGCGAGGAAAAGGGATGGAGATTGAATAACCACAAAACCAATAAGGGAAATGGTTCTAGGAGTTTCTGTACATTCCTTTATCTTGAAGAGAGGGAGAGATGTTGCTATTTTGTGCCCATCAACCTCAGATCCCATCATCAGTAGCATTCAATATAACAGTAAATACATCAGCAGCGGCTCCGAGCCTCTACAGCAGATACACAACACACACAAAGACATCAGCCGAGACAGAGGGATTCTTGATGATTTTCTAATAGGGTTTATTCCTCTTTCCTGTCATTAGTCAAACGATGACAAATCCATTTGATCTCCGCTGTGTGATGTTATATGAACTTCACTAGGGAAACTCTCTCCTCTCCTGCCCAGATGAGCCTGAAATCTGAACCCTCACATTCCCTTTTTTGCTTAATTGAAGCATTGAGAGGCAAATTAAACAATAGCCTGGTGTAATTAAATCTCAGCAATACCCTGTTGTGGTAGTTTAAGCCTGTAATGATGTTTTTGCCGCACTCCTCTCTCCTGTTCCCCACCAATTAAAACCTGCTAAAGAGCGTGAAGACAGCTGGATCGAGTTCTACTTAATGCCAGTCTTGTGGTTTTTGTGCCGTCCTCCAGTGGCCCTGAAATCCAATAAATGGTATAATCGTGGCTCCTTAATGACAAGACGCAGGTGCATGGTGATTTGTTTTCCTTGATTTGGCGTGCAGGATAAGATTTACACACAACAAAAAAGTTGAAGTCGGTTAATTGTCACGGAAACGGCCAATGATGTGATACTAATGTGTGAAGGTTTCAAGACGCAGCAGCTAATTCAAGAACAATAGCACACTCTGTCCCTCACAGGAGTCAATACGTTAACTGAGACACATGAGCTATGAGCTTCTTAATGTATGTGAAATGGACGTTTAGCAGCATAAAATTACACATAACTACCACATGAAAAACACCCTTAGGGTAAAACTCCCCGGCATCGTAAGCTCATGTTGGTACAGTAGATGTCTGTTAGCCGGGATAAGATTAAAGCCTATATATGCACCAAGTTATTTTAAAGCTCATACTCCATATTTGTTATTTCGTTACTATGAACAATGAAAGTATTTATGGTCAAGCTTTCTAGCTTCTGAGACTGCACATCTTACAGAATGCTGAGTGAGATCATCCCGTTACGGACCGGAGCTTCAGACATGCGACAAACAGGAAGAAGACACTGACTCTCGGAGGCCAGAGGTAAACCACAATGACTAACTGATACATCAGCACAAAGGCTAGACACAGCAACGTCTAGATGTTTGATAAGTAGAAATAATGAGTCTGTTTCCAAAAGTGTTCATTTTAACCCTCGTATGTAGGCTACGTGAAAGGAGTAGGCTGAAAGATCAACAGTAATATTCTAAAGCAAGCACGGGTCTTTACAGAGTTAACTTACAGTAGTTTTTTTAAAACATATTTAGTCTGAATCGGGTGTCCCCTTTATGCTGTTTTTGTTTTAGTTGGCTTAAACTTTGGTTAATTCAGTATATTGTATAGCTTTAGCAAATGAAGACTCCTGACAGTCGTTTTTAGTCATCGGATTATATTGAACATTTCAGTCAAGCTAGTCTAGCCAAAATATCACCTTTTTTCTTGTTCCTCCCAAGCCCTTCATTGTCATTGTTAATTCTAACTCAAGAAATGAAGTTATTCTAGGTCCTCCAGGCTTTCATTGTTTCATACTGCCTGATATTACATCCCAGAACACATAACTACTATGCATAGCACACGGAACGGCCGAATTCAAGTTTTTTCTCAAAAGAAATAAAGAGCTTTAAACTACATTTTATTGTTGTTTTTTCATTAATTATATTCCACATTGTCGTCTTAGTCATTGAAAGAAATAATATGTATGTGTGCTCAGTCTCCAGATTTACAGGCAGACCCACTAGAATAGAAACCACAAAAAAACCACCTCCCCCATTTTGCATCTGTTGCCTCGGGCAGGCAGACACTCGCAAGCTAGCCAGTAGCTTTCTTGAAAAATGTATCCGTGTCTACTTGCCACATAAAACGTTTGATCTAGGCAGCAAGGGTCATATATAATAAGAATTCAGTCAATGAAAGCGCTGCTTTGCATCAGGTTTTTTAGGCAAGGCAAGTTTATTTAAATAGCACCTTTCAAAGTGCTTTACAAAGATGAAAGACATTAAGAAAATGGCATTTAAAAACAGTCATTAAAAAGCAAAGATAATAAAATAAACATTAAAAAAAAAAATACATAAAAAATGTACAGTGCAGTGTAAGATAGGAATAGTTCAATTAAAAGCAGCGGCAAATAGAAAAGTCTTCAGCCTGGATTTAAAAGTAGTAAGAGTTGCAGCGGACCTGCAGGTTTCTGGGAGTTTGTTCCAGATATTTGGAGCATAATAACTGAACGCTGCTTCTCCATGTTTAGTTCTGACTCTGGGGACAGAAAGCTGACCAGTCCCTGAAGACCTAAGAGTTCTGGATGGTTCATAATTTAGCAGGAGGTCAGACATGTATTTTGGGCCTAAACCATTCAAAGCTTTATAAACCAGCAGCAGTATTTTGAAATCTATTCTTTGACACACAGGAAGCCAGTGTAAGGACTTCAGAACAGGAGTGATGTGATCCACTCTCTTAGTGTTAGTGAGGACTCGAGCAGCAGCGTTCTGAATCAGCTGCAGCTTTCTAATAGATTTTTTAGTGAGACCTGTAAAGACACCATTGCAGTAGTCCAGTCTACTGAAGATAAAAGCATGGACAAGTTTTCCCAAATCCTGCTGTGACATTAGTCTTTTGATCCTGGATATATTCTTTAGGTGATAGTAGGCTGATTTAGTAACTGTTTTAATGTGACTGTTGAAACTCAGGTCAGAGTCCATGACTACACCTAGATTTCTGGCTTTATCTGTTGTTTTGAACATTGCAGACTGAAGCTCAGCGCTAACTTTTATACGTTCTGCCTTGGCTCCAAAAACCATTACCTCAGTTTTATCTTTTATAATTGGAGAAAGTTCTGACACATCCAGTCTCAGTTGTACTCATTCTTTAAACTCACATGCCTAGTCAACAAACACAATCTTGGATCTCAGATGTTCAGATATCCACAGGTTTGTCGTCATGGTTTCAATAATAAACATGTCCGGAAATGATCATCGTATTGCTTAAGAAATAACCACATTGGATTTTAGTTAGAAATGACAACAGAACTGGGACTTCACAAGGTAGAACTGGGACTTCACAAGGTAAAGTCCCCACATCCCCCCTGGTTTCCTCCTATGCTTCAGTTATAATTAACACAGCCACTAAATGACTGTGTCACCTAAATGTAAACTTACAGTATATGCTTTTGGTGCCCTTACTAACTAATCATTTGTTGAATGTTAGAATATTTGGTATCACTTTACAATATGACTACCCTTATAAAGGATTCATAAAGGGTTTATAATTAGGTTATTAATTATGTTGTAAATACTTTATTATGCATTAAGAACCATTTATAAACTAGTTCTAACATAGTTGCCGTACATCAACACAGGCTCAATATTTGGCAAGATGACTAAGCCTTATATTGGCTATCTAGCTTACTTCGTCTTTTTCATCAGCCAACATCCTTGGTATCTGTTGTTCACCGAGTTGATTCTCCCCCCATCATAACTGCCAAAAGGGACTCTTATTTTAAAGTGTAAAACACATTCTCATTTATTAATGAGTCACTACCATACATGGCAGTGACTGCTGTTGTTAGCTTCCTGTCTCTCTGCTAGCAGCTCCGTGATGCTACAGGGGCTCTGCCTGCTCAACTCATCCGGGGAACATAACTTGAACTCGGCCGTGTTTGTTGTGCTGGTGCCTTGTGGGCTATTCTTCATGCTTATATCGGACTATTGTGACTCGCTCTGCGGTTAAAACAGACGGTGCATGAATGTGGTTTTACAGTAAGTGAAATTAGAGTACTTTATTTATGTGTTTATGATTTGAATCAGCTAACGTTAATGAATGTTAAGGCTTGGGTTAGCATGTAAGCGAGTGGTAGATACATCTGTGCTAACGATGCTAATCGTAGCCTCCAAGTTAAAACATAATAGAGAAGTGTTAAAGGAGAGGTGTCATGCTTTTCCGGTTATTACCCGTCCCCTTGTGTTATGAAGGTTTTTATGCATGTAAACGGTGTGCAGAGTCAAAACCCTCAAAGTACACCCTGTAGCGAGTAAAACTCTAACACAGAAAATACCTCCCCAAAACGCCTCGTTGGAGATACGTCATTGTCCATTTAATTCTTCCGGGTACGGCATGATGTCATGCGGTACCCGGAACCAAATGGACAAATCTGTGGAGCCGTTACGTTAAGTCGGAGGAGCCGTTACGTTAAGCCCCCGCTGATTGGTCCAAATTGACCAATCCACGGACTTCCTCACACACAGGCAGCTCTGCTCTGCTGATTTCTCCTCCCTGGCTGCAGGCTGATAACAGACAGTTGGGATCGCGGCAGATCTCTGCAGACCCATTCTCACTGCGTTTATCAACCTGTTTCTTACTCAATATCAAGCCACACTTATTGTTTTTACTTCGGCTGTGACTTTGTGTGTGCTCAGGATGAGTTTGGCTGTGTTTCGCTGTGTATCCTAAACAAGGAAACAACACCTCCACGGAGCTCAGCGCGATTCACAACGTCCCGACCAATCAGAGCACACTGTGCTCACAGGGAGGGTGGGGGCTGGAGCTATTGGAGCTCCAACGAGCCGTTAAAGGCAGAGAGTGAAATTCAGTGAATACACGTAGTTTACAGAGATGCTGTATGAGAAACCAATGTGAGTTTGGAAAAATGCACAATATAAATCTATTTTAGTATACCTCAACAATGGAATTATGATCAGTGGAAATGGCCATGACACCTCTCCTTTAAAGGTAGGGTAGGTAAGTTTGAGAAACCGGCTCGAGATCGCTAGAATTTGAAAATACACAACCGGAGAATATCTGCCACTTCCTTACAGAGCCCCTCCTCCAACACACACGAACGTGCACATGACCAATGAGGGCACGAGATAAGTTTGTGCACAGATGGAAGGCTGACAGGCAGGTAGGCCATCCAATCATTTTAGCCGGGCCGGCTAAAATGATTGGTCGTACTTTTTACAGTACTACGGCTTCCACAGATGATATTTTTTTATGGATTTTTTGTCAAAGCATTTCAGATATTCATTGCTATCGGGATGTTAAGAGCATTCCATGGAATATAACAAAAAGTGTATCTCGAGCCGGTTTCTCAAACTTACCTACCCTACCTTTAAGGGTTAAGTGGGATAATACTGTAGAACAAACGGCTTCTGTTTGAGGTTGGTAAAATAAGGTCATCCTTGTAAGTTAGAGAGATATTTTATTAGGTAGGTAACTTTATGCATCGCTAAGGTTAATTTAAATTCACTATGATCTATTATGTAGACAAGCTAACGTCAAAGTAGTGTTGAAGAAATCAACCTCACAATAAGATGTGTGTATATTACAAATATCAATGTCATATTTCAAGATGATTACTTAGATATTACAATAATAATAATAATAATAATAATAATAGCTTGCATTTATATAGCGCCTTTCAAGGGACCCAAGGTCGCTTTACAAGTAATAGGGCAAAAACAAACATAACAAAACAACAGATCGATTAGGGGCCGAAAGCCTTGGCAAGCAGATGGGACTTGAGGGCCCTTTTGAAGGGGTCGAGTGTGGGGATGTTGCAAATCTCCGCAGGGAGATTGAGCTGGAGTTCATTATTGAGCTTACACGTTAACGTCACAGTCATATCTGAAGAACAAACACAAACCTTGTTCTTTTTATTAATTGTATTAAAAAATTGGTATCAAATAAATAGTAAGCATTGGTAATACCAATGCTGATGAAGTAAACTATTTTATTTGAGTATTTGTGTCTGGAAGAAGGTACTGTACTGTTCCTATGTTATAGACTGGGCTTTCTTGTACAAGAGAATACAATTAATCAAAAAAGAAATCAATATGGACCATTATTGTATAATTATCCTTAAATGATGTTATACAATGCACCTAATAAACAAGTATGGCATTTTGAAACATGATTTGCAACAATTTTTACTGTAATTTGTGTGCATTTTGCTGTTAACTAATATGATGTTAAGATTTATTTTTTGTTTTTTGTTGTGACGGCTGTCGCCTTGCCTCCTGCATTAACCGGCCTGTGAGCATCCTGTGTGTGTATATGTGTGTGTATATGACTGCCTTCAGGTACTATTTGTTACCTCGTCGGCGTGACGTTATTCAGCTCCTCCCACCGGAAGAGGTCTGGATGACGCGGGATGACGCTACTTAAGCTGCGACGCTGCTGTCATTCGGGGCGCTGGATTTGTGCCAGGACGCCACGCTACTCTCGCCTCCATTGTTTATGTCTTCTGAGACTTGTGACGGCGTTGGATTTGTGCTAGACGCCTCACTATTTTCGCCTTCGTGCCCTTATTGTTCTGAAACTTGTGACTGTGCTGATCTGTGGCCTCCTTTTTCTGTTTGCTTATATTATAAATAAATAGCTCCTTGTTTAAAGAGCCTACCTTTGTTTATATCAGTTTTATTTGAGTTTATTATTAGAACCAACCTCTTACCAAGAACACCTGGTCTTGTGTTGCTTCCCTTTTATCCAAACGAGCTGGGGACGTAAGGGGGCTCGTCATTTCTAATTAGGTTGCTCATTTGGTCAATTCGAATCAGATGGTAAAATGTGTATGTACAGCTTAAGTTAAATGGCGTTATTTGACTGTGAGTCATTTGAATGATGTCCTTCGCTTGAAGGAATAGACAAGTGTCGAAAATACCATTTATTTCAGATCGCAGATCATTTCGGTCTCACGGTAAAAAAAAATGTAGTAAAAGAAGAGCTTAAGGCTCAGGTCATAGATCAGTTGGTGGAACGGGGTGTCCTTAAGTTGCCTGGCGAATCAGAGCTGGCTGTGTCTGACGGCTCCATGGCCCATATGGGGTTCACACAGGAGCTTGAGGGGGAATCCCAGGCTGCTGGCCCGTTGGGAGGGCAGGATGAGGAAGGTGCACAGCGGGAGACGCCGGGTACACTTCCTAGATTCGACACCCAGTTCCACCAACTCAAATTCATTTGGCTTTGATATTAGCAGAAATATTTCTTTCGTTCCGGCATTCCGTGAGACTGAGGTAGATGCATATTTTAGCGCATTTGAGCGCATTGCGGGGGCGCTGAAGTGGCCAACAGAGGCCTGGCCCCTTTTACTGCAATGCAAAATAGTCGGAAAAGCTCAAGACGCTGTTGCTGTTCTCGAAGTGGGAGACAGTCTCGATTATGACTCAGTCAAAACCTGTCGCTGTCTGCCCAGCATTGGTTAGGGTTAGGGTTAAAGGTATCGTATTTTTAATGGGTAATGATATTGCTGGTGGTAAAGTGACTCCGGCTTTGGAAGTGTTGGATTCTCCACAGGACATTAAGTCACCGGAGGTAATAAAGGCACATTCAGGCATTTTTCCTATTTGTGCCGTTACTCGCGCACAGGCGCGTAACATTGATAATGACGTTTCCTTATCTGACACTGTGTTTATGTGAATGCTTTCAGAGGAAGCTGCGCCAGAGGAAACTTTAGATCCAGTAGCTTCACCTTCTCAGGAGGATGTGGCTAAATCGGAAAGCCTAGCCGAGAAAAGTGTGCTATCAGACGGTGTGACGCTCCCGGTAACCCGTGAACGGCTGCTCGCTGCGCAACGAGTGGACCCAACCCTTCAGAAGTGCTTCGATAATGTGGTGAGTAATGTTGATTTGTGTTGGTTCTCTCGCGTCCAGGAGGAAGTTAAAAGCGTAATTGTTGTTAACGTCACACCGGAAGTGACGTCACTGTTGACAATGGCAACGCCTTTCAATACAGCTTTTCAAAGTAAACTTAACCGGAAATGTTTTCAGAATAAAACCGTTTTAAGCTTACTGTGTGTTTAAGCTAAATTACGTCATTCAATATTGATTTTAATTTCTTACAATCCCTCCTTACATACCTTTTAACGTATGTAAATATTACTGAAATCAATTAGTTCTTCATCTGAACTTTGCATGGTACATAACTCATATCAAAACATACAATCAAAAATGGAATGGTTCAATAACCGCCATCAAAAATACAAAAATACAAAAAATACTTTGGTCGGTCTTCAAACATAAAAGTTTTTCTTTGTGCATAACTTCTAGTTTTAATATTCAATATCACTCTTCAAAATAGCAGCAATTAGCTTGGTATCAGAACATTTCTTACTCCCTCCTTTCACAGAAATCGTTCCTATACTGCATCCAGTGTTAAGGCACTTGTTTTAACAAAGTATAAAAAGAAACAAAGTATTTTAGAATAGTACAAAGTAATAAAAAGAATACACTATTAGAATGGTGAAACATAAAGTGAAATGTATTTACTCTATATTAGACTTTTGTAACATAGTTCATCATTCAAATGATTTCATCATTTGAATGAGACAAGACAACATCTAGTACTCCCCTGGGCACCCCTATGCTATCCTTGTACTCTGTGGAGCCTAAACTCCCTCCTGGGACTGGCCTTTTAGCCCTGCTGGCTTTGGGGTGTTTTGCCATGTTGATTAGCTGATCCGCTGTCATTGGTACTGCATACAAACATCACTGGCTGTACAAGTGCACAGATCCCAGTCCAATCCTGTGGCAAGACTGGTTTTTGACATGCCCACACTTAGTCTTGACAACTAAGACATTTTATGTATGATATTTTAGATGTTTTGTGCATCATTTTGTACATACAGTATTTGCCCTGAATTCAGACATATTGGGTATGATTGGAAACTTTAAAATGTACAATATAATCTTAAAGTGGACCTATCATGCTATATTTGAAACATATACTGTATTGTAGGGCCATACCTATATAAAACATGTCTGTGAAGTTTTTTTTTCAAAATCCCAAACAGTTCACCGATTGTAGCCATGCCTCATACTGCTCAAACCCCTCTTTTGAAGCCCTGTTAGAGAAACGCGGATCTTGGGTCCTTAGCTTGAAAAAAAAGAAAGAAGAGGAGGCGGAGCTAATGCCTGATCAGAATTCTACCGGAGATAAAGTTAAATTCTGCTGTGATAAAACGCCATCCTGTTTAAACCACGTCAAGGATTATTTCTGAAACAGTATGGAGCTCAAATGCTTTTTCTCTTGCAGGTTTATCACAAGGTGAGTTCTTTTTTTATTTCCTGCTTTTTAAACACATGTGCTCTCCAGTACAGGTTAGCTCTGAGTGTTAGCGAGGCTTGCTAATGTAAACAAAGACGAGATTACGTCCAAAACACGTCAGGCATTGTTTTCGATAGCAACTTTCTGTGGGTCCGCCACCGATTTGACGTCAGATCGGATGGAATCTGTATCCGCTCGTTGTACACCCGTTTTTAAAAGATTTGGGTACGGAGGAAAAGAGAGAGGGTTTTATTTTCTGACACTGCGTGAGTTCCCCGACGCACCGGGGACACATGTATGTATAAAAGACATCACAAAGTGCATTTTGCATGATAGGTCCCCTTTAAATGAAGTTCGCTGGATGCAGTATCTTCTCTTCTCTTCTCTTCTCCTATCTTCTCTTTTCTTTTCTTTTCTTTTCTTCTCTTCTCTTCTATTTTCTTCTCTTCTCTTCTCTTCTCTTCTCTTCTCTGGGTTGGTTGTTTAACTAGTGTCTGTACAACTGAGTGGCATTCAATTATGAGCGTTATTATCAGCCTGGAGGTTAGGGCCGCGTCTAATTCACTCCTACTCTGTTGTCACAACATTAAGACCCCCCAACCCACCCGCTCCTCCTCCGTTATCTAAACTACACACATCTGATAATAATGCCTGATTATGATGTCTACACCTCTCCGCTTCACCCTCCCCCCACAACTCATCCCCAGCTAAATGAAAGCGGGGAGTGAATGAGCTTCTCCTATGCTGCTTTAACAGCATTAAAGTGTTGGGGCAGGTATGGTTTCCTATCAATTTCATCCAGGAGGAAACACAACACTCACCAACATCATTAGTGAGCAGACATAATGTAATCACTCATGGACAGGGTGTATGTGTGTGTGTGTGTGTGTGTGTGTGTGTGTGTGTGTGTGTGTGCTAGGAAGGGGGTTGGTAGGTCTATATTACATCCAGCAGCAGCGGCACTTATTAAAAGTGAACTTTTTACAATTTGTTGTGTGTGATTGTTTTATGCGTGCATGAGTGCATATGTGGTTGTGTGTGATTTGCATGTTAATATAAGCTCATGGTAATTACAGGTGGAGTTTTTTTTCACGATTTGGGCATCAAGAGGTTTGGAAGTCAGAGGTCACACATTTATCACAGTTTATGTCAGATACACAGAGTGGGTGGGATGCAATGGCTTGTGTGTGTGTGTGTGTGTGTGTGTGTGTGTGTGTGTGTGTGTGTGTGTGTGTGTGTGTGTGTGTGTGTGTGTGTGTGTGCATGCGC
>CALSBW010020347.1:0-10477 GCA_943590975.1 Lindbergichthys nudifrons | reverse complement strand
AGAGCCCCTCCTCCAACACACACGAACGCGCACATGACCAATGAGGGAACGAGATAAGTTTGTGCCCCGATGGAAGTCTGACAGGCAGGTAGGTCATCCAGTTATTTTAGCCGGGCCGGCTAAAATGATTGGTCATGCTTTTTACAGTACTACGGCTTCCACAGATGAAATGTTGTTATGGATTTTTTGTCAAAGCACTTAAGATATTCATTGCTATCGGGATGTTAAGAGCATTCCATGGAATATAACAAAAAGTGTATCTCGAGCCGGTTTCTCAAACTTACCTACCCCACCTTTAAATGGAAAAATGCAATGCAAATTAAAAAAAAAATCTATATTCTCCAGCCACAGATCATTTTTTCTTTAATTTAAGGTTAAAGCTAATAAAGTTGCCTCTCCAGTTGATTCTGCGTTTCCCTCATCTGCTCTTACTGGAATTCACTAATTAGTACTTTTCTCTGACTCGTTTGGAGGAGTTCATGTGAAAAAGAGAGGTCATATAATTATAGCTCTGGGAAAACCCTGGGCTCTATATGTGTAATAGTGTGTGTTACTATGTGTGAGTATTGTGGTTGTGAATATATGCATAGCTGTTGTTTTTTTTATGAGATTTTGTGTTGGGTGGTTTTATTTGCATGATCAGCCTTTTTTCAAATCCAACATTCAACCTCACTCACTTTTTTGCCAGTATGATTAAATTAAAGACTTCTGGCTGTATTATAAATTATACTTTTTGCCATCAGATCCAAACACGTCAGAATTGTTCTTTTTTGACTTGAGAAACACAACCCAAAACTTGCTTAAACAGATGAATGGAAAACAAGTAAATAACTCGGTATGGAGAAAGCATTCCTGGCATTCTTAATCTTCTTGAAAAAGCTCAAAACCCATTCGTATCCATTGTAACTCACAGCAAAAATGCATATGTTCTTGATTGATGTACATTTACCACTACACAAATATCAACAAACTCTTATAAAAATAGAAAATGGTAGATAGTGTTTAGGAACAGCATTTTGTTACACCACCCCTCTACCTATCCAACACTTGGCACATTCCACGATGAAGTGACTCCTAATTGGCTGGGTGTGGTTTGACACTTCCTGGGTCTGAAGCAGAGCAGGTGCAGCAGATAGAAGCTCAAACAAGTTGATGAAATAAACATTTTTAACTGTCCGTCTCATGTTTTCTGACCAAGAAGAAGTTCCAGATGTGCGTGTCAATGTCTCATAAGCAACACAGAGTATCAAGCAGTCTCATTTTTTAGGGTTTAATTCTGATGTGTGTTTGTTTTCTCTGCAGCATGTGGAAGGGCCTGAATGTCAACTGCACAGACAGCACAGGATACACACCCTTACATCACGCCTCACTAAATGGACACAGGTAAGACTGCATATAACATAATTATTCTTTATTCTAACAGAAATGATATATAAATCAAAGTGCTGCACAGTTAAAAAAGAGTGATGATGTATATGTGTTTCAATACATGTATGTGCCTGATGTGATAAGTGTTAAGTCCTTAATCCTGAACCTCAAATAACTAGAAGTGTTGTCATTTGATAAATAAACAATCATTCTGTTTTCACAAAGGCCATGACATACCTCTACTCTCCAAATGAAATCAGACGAATTATAATTCCTTTATCCGTCCCACAGATTTACATTGTTACAACATGTATAGATAGACTATAATCAAAAATAACACACTATTAGATACAAATGTATGCACATAGTATTTAAAAAAACATGTACAGATATACACATTCAGGGATAATATGTACTGTAAGTTAGCAGAATGTATAAAGTGAAAGTGATAATGAATTAAGTGTTGTAGCGGGTAGATAGCAGTAGTAAATAAAAGAAAAGTGTATATTTACATAATAACTGATTCTTGTTGGAATGGAATACTTCAGAATCAGAAATGTGCATTTGTTACAGGAAGAAAACAGCCAAACTAAATGTAATATTAACCAAGGATAATACAAACAAACTGTAACAGTTCTGAGTGATATGGCAGCCAGGTAGTGCACAGCTATTAATGGCATATATATTGCATATATTGAACATAATTAGTATTGCATAACAAGGGATGTTATAGTAGTCTTTGTTGTTATATGTATAGGGGTCTACCAGGGACCATACTTAAGAAGTAGAAGCCAGTAGTAATAATAATACATGTATATTATATGCCAAAATAGCATACACAATGCATCTGCAAAGAGCTTTAGTGCAGCCTCCTCTCCTCACCTGGCTGCTGGGAAATCCGTTCCACAGTGTGGATTATCTGCAGCCCTGACCACTCTCCCAGCTCTGCGGAACTGAAGGATTAGTGCTGTGTTTTGGGGGCAATTATGTGGATTTCCTCCTTGGGATCAACCGGGGAGGAGAGTGAGGAGGGAGAGAAGACTGCAGCCTCACAGTGGAAATTAGGCCGCCAACACAAAGCTCCAGAGGAATGATTTAACGTTTAGTTGGGAAAGCAAAGAGAACTAGCAATTAAGATATAGACCGAAGAAACCTGGCGCAGCAGTGCATTCAGAGATGTGTTATTCAGGCTGTTGTTCTTAGATCATGTTGAGTTTTTTAAAAGTCTTTTGGTGATGTAAGCAAGCTTAATCCAATCGGCAAGAAGTTGAATATTCTCTTATTCGACCCTGAGATCCCCCCAGTGGGATTTTGCTCTACAACGGCTAGGGATGTCCCGATCACCTTTTTTTGCTCCCGATCCGATTCCGATCATTTGATTTTGACAATCTGCCGATACCGATTTTTCCCGATCCGATCTTTATGCAATGCATTAAGAGAAAAAAAAGGTAACAGATAACGGCTGGTCATCCAACGCGATGAATTCAGCTATCTTGGCTGTTATTTTTTTGGCCTTTTCACTGTTCTGGGGCAGCTTCTCTTTCCTTTTAAAAGTCTCTGAAAGTGTTGGTTGTTTCAGTGCCGTTACCTGAGTGGCCGCTGTGTACTCGTCCTGTTGTTGTTGGTGTTTGTATTAGATTGGTCGTGTTGAACGTAGCTCTGTTCTTTCCACCACGCGGAACCTCCGCCTTGCAAACATTGCATCTGGCTGATACACTGCCTTCGCTTTCAATTTTATAATACTTCCAAACTCCTGACATTTTCTCTGTCCCGACTCCCGAGTCACCAGCTGAACGTAGCCTCTCGTTAGCTTACTGCTACTATTATGCGCCCTGCTCACTCTGTTGCCAGATTTGAGAGAAATAAGCAACCAGGTCTATGAAAACAAGCCCAAAAGAAGCAACACATACATGATGTTGTGTAATTTTAAACCAAAACTAAGGCCTCAGGATGACTTTAAGACGTGAACATGGTCATTTTTGTTTTGTAACATTAAATAAAAAAAAATAATAATAAAAAAAAAAATTAAAAAAAAATCCCGATCCCCGATTTTTTTTCCCCGATTCCGATCTTTTGAAAATCACGTGATCGGCTCCGATCCCCGATCACGTGATCGGATCGGGACATCTCTAACAACGGCCACTTAAACCTGAGTGAATACTATAAATATACGATACATTAATAATTAAGAAAGCAGTTCATTAAGTATCAGGGGCTGTTCTCACGCCGGCTCCTGGGAGAGCCTCTGCCCTTTACTCCCCCCCCCCCCCCCCCCCCCCCCCCCCCCCCCCACTGACATTTCTAATGCAAATGAAGCACTTCACCTTTCCTCTTCAGAGAGCAGGGACAACTTCAGCTGGAGACTTCCTGATACCAAACAGTATTAATTCTAGCAAAGCCCAGGCACTACCGCTCAATGTATTTGTGTAATAGCTCTGATTACGTTATTAGAGGGGAACATGTGTTTGTCTTCTCTAAATTATTGATAAGCTGTGCCTCCACTGCTTCCTCTATAGGCTGCTATAGTCCTAATTCATTCCTAACATTGTGAATCCCTTCATGACCTGAGCCTGGTTCAGACTAGCTGCTTTAAATAAGTGCCAACTGTTGCCGACAGCATCACGTAAGAATGCAGATCTAGCTATTCAGTCAAAAGAAAAAGTCGTGACACTGGCATTAACAAGGGCAGCTAAAATTGCCTAGCACAAACTAAAACACTCATACTCTGTGCTTCAGCCTTGAGTGCAAATGTTCACATACATAATTCCATTTTTTATTTGATCAAATACAGCCAACTCACTTGATGTTGTCTTTTGCATGTATTTGGAAAGTGCAAAATTATGTTTTCATAATAATAATATTGGGAGGGATGAAACCCTCTTTAATGGTCACACATGCAGAGCACACAGCACACACAGTGAAATGTGTTCTCTGCTTTTAACCCATCCTAGTACAGACTTGTATCCAGTGTTAATGAAAAATAGATCACCCTCCTCATCATTGTTCTTGTTAAAGGTGTTACACTTCAAATAAACAATGAAGCTCGGATTGAAATATGTGAAGTATAGAGGATATTGATGATAAATGATGGAGCATTTACCAAAAGTCTTATTTTGAATGTTAGGCCCAGCTAAGCAAAGATTTCATGTATAAAAAAACACATTGTAAAACAGTGTGAACTGTTTTTCACCAGGAGAAAATGAATATCTGTAGAGATTAGCACTGAATATAAGAGGAAACACAACCAATTTGAATATATATTTTATTTATTATTTTACTCCACTCATGGCAATTATTATCAAAAAAAACATGTACACTTTAAGCATTTTTTTTGTAGCCCGTGACAGAGAGGAGGAGATTACCAAACAATAGATGGTCTGTCAGTCTCAGCTGCTTACAACCAGTTGCTTACAGTAACACGAAACCAAAAACATCATCAAAAGTCAACACAACAATCTACCATCAGCAAAACCTGACACCTCCATACTGACTAATTATTATACAGAAATCTGTTCTAAAGTAGTCCGTGCGAACTAATGTTCCTTCTGTGTTGCTCGTCCTCGTCCTAGTTAATTTATGTAATGTTTAAAAAGGTGTTAAATATGTTTGATTAGCTGTTTTCAAAGGAAAAGGGGACCCTGCACCATGTATCTCCCACCGTGCTGATGTGTTGTCCTGCCTCTCTCAGGGAGGTGGTGCTGAAGCTGCTGCAGTTTGGGGCGGCCGCAAACCTCTCTGACAGTAAAGGATGCTTCCCGCTGCACCTGGCCGCCTGGCGGGGGGACGTGGACATCGTCCGCATCCTCATCCACCACGGACCCTCGCAGTGCCGCGTCAACCAACAGGTAAACCCCCAACAGCATCCTCATCCTCTCAAAAAGCTCCATCTTTAATGCTGACGTGAGAAAATGGTTATTCATCCTATATTTGATCAGTTAGTTGTCTTTCTTTAGTCCAACACATGCCCATAATACCACACATTACATCGTTAAATTGGTTAGAAAAGTGTTTTCTTTTGTCTCCAGGCCTTTTAAAAAATGTTATTAGTCTGAGAAGTGTATAAACAAATTAGTTCCTCTGACTTTATGTGTTCGCAGGATATTATTATTAAGCTATATTGCGGCTTTTTTATTGCAGTTATTTAATAGAGCATCATGCTGCTGCCAGTGTTGCTGTAATCCCTTTATTAGGGTGGTTTCGGGTCAGCAGTTTCTGTATCAGCTCTAAATGCCTCTAGCCCTGACCTCTGATATCTCTGTGAGTTCACTGCACTGAGAGGAGCATCATTAACACTCTGGATTTCTTTAGCTCAGAGAAGCCATATGATTAGTTGGAAGTGTAGAAGCCCTGACTTATTTGATAAATGCCAAAACACTTTCCCTGTGTGCTGTAACTGTTCATGAACAAGAGAGGTCTGATCAGCTGAATTAAAGTTGAGTTCATCACTGGTATTTCCCGGGGCATTTGAACCAGCCTGCCTCTCTTTATGGCTCCTGTCCAACAGAGGCCATCCTTCACAGTTCCTGCTGATCTCTCTCTGACAGCCGGGGGGGGCAGCCTGCCACTGCTGTCATCCCTCATCAGCAAATGACCTTCTCCTCCTCCCTCACTCTTTTCCTGTCCATCTCTGCTCGCAGCATGTTGATGATGTCACGGCTCAGTCATTTTAACCCTCCTGTCATGTTCATCTTTCCCCCCCTTAGTATGGGGTTCGGTTTCAACTGCTCCTACATTAACACAACAACTATTAATCGTCACCACATTTTATTTAACACCCTTTTAAGTTGTATACAAGGTCTCATGTATACTGGTCCTCCAAATTCAATATGTAATGTGTACTATCTGATGGAAGAACATAATCTAGGGTTACCAATGTATTCCCTATGGAGGTGATTGTATACTGGTGGTGTTACATAGTTGATTTAACCACTCAAAATTCAATAAAACTGGTGATCAGCAATGTTATATGTTCAAATGCCTACTGTGGAGGATATCATAAGGCCTTGAGGCAGTCAGATGTAAAACACTATATTTATGATTGATGAAAGTAGTTAATTGGTCAGATTTGAACCGAACACAACAGGGTCAGATGAGCTTGAGGCACACAGGAAGTGTAGATATATTTTTCTATATTCCTGCCCCTGCTGGTGATGCACACAGTAATGGACCCCTCAGGTTACTGGAGCGTTATTTACTCTGCATAATAAGCAAATTTTCCTCTGTCACCATTAGCCAAATCGTTTCCCTCGGAGAGTTGTTAGAGACTAATTGTTTGCCGTGATAAATGATGTCCCTTGCCCCTCAAATGAGGAGGTTTGTCAGCAAGTGAACGCGTCAGGTCATTTTCCACGTCGAGCTGAGTGGGCTGCTGTGCAGACGGCGTGGACACGGACAGGGAGGAAGCTGCTGGTAGAGAACAAAATGTGCATGGATGCTGACCTCAGTGTGTTAAAGTGTGCTCTTTGTTCATGAAACATAGAAACAGTCTCTTTGTGTTGTAGTGTTTTCTTGCAGTATTTAATTATGTTTTAAACCCTAATGCTTTGCACAGTATGTCTAGGAGGCAAGACTAAGTTTAAGTCAGTTTTGCAAATCAAATCAAGTTTTATTTATAAAGCACATTTAAAAGCGATTTTTGGTCGAGCCAAAGTGCTGTACATACAATAAAAACACATTACTACAATCACAATAAAAGACAATAAATTACAACAGAAATATAAAAAACACAAGGAAAGGTCAGGAGTCGTGCTCCGCTGTGACTAGAAGGCCAGGGAGAAGAAGTGTGTTTTTAGTGTAGATTTAAAAACCCCTAGGGTTTGGGCCGACCTCACATGGAGGGGCAGAGTGTTCCAGAGCCTAGGGCCAGCTGCTGCGAAGGCTCGGTGCCCTCAGGTTTTAAGCCTGGTCTTGGGCACTATCAGCAACAGCTGGTCAGCAGACCTTAAAGCTCTGGCTGGAGTGTAGCGATGGAGGAGTTCAGCTATATAGGCCGGAGCCAGCCCATTTAGGGCTTTGAAAAGAAATAAAAGGATTTTAAAATCAATTCTGAACCGAACTGGAAGCCAGTGTTGTGAGGCCAGAATTGGGGTGATGTGGTCCCGCTTTTTGTGGCCAGTCAGAAGACGTGCAGCTGCGTTTTGGACTAGCTGCAGGTGTCTAATTGAGGCCTGGTCCATACCCACATACAGAGCGTTGCAGTAATCCAGTCTTGAGGTAACAAAGGCGTTAATAACCCTAGGTCTTTAAAAGATAAATACGACTTGGTTTTGGCCAATAGTCTTATTTAAAAAAAGCAGGATTTGACTACGGTGCTGACCTGCTTGTCGAATTTAAAGTGCTAGTGAAGGTCACTCCAAGGTTCATGACAGAGGGGAGGATGTTTTTATTGAGAGAGCCTAGAATATCAACCGGAGAGGCTGGAGGTTGGGGTCCAAAAAAGATGACCTCTGTCTTGCTCTCGTTGAGGTTAAGGACGTTTTTGCTCAGCCAGGATTTGTATCTGTTAAGCAGTCCATCAACTGCTGTAGTGAGTGTTTGACATTTGCTTTGAGAGGCAGATATATCTGTACATCGTCGGCGTAGCAGTGGAAGGGAATATTGTGTTTTGTGAAAATTTACCCTAGGGGCAGTATGTACAGTAAAAAGAGGATGGGGCCCAGAATAGAGCCTTGGGGAACCCCACAGGTAAGAGGGGCTTTGGCAGAGGAGAAGGCACCTAGCTGTACTGAGAAGCTACGGTCTGTCAGGTAGGACCTGAACCATGCAAGGGCAGAGCCTGTGATGCCAGCGGACTGTTCAAGCCGTGACAACAGGATGCTATGGTCCACAGTGTCAAAGGCAGCTGTCAGGTCCAACAGCACCAGGACAGCTGGACTACCTGAGTCGGCGGCTAGGAGCAGATCATTAAAAACTCTTAAAAGGGCAAAGAAAGAGCAAGGGCAAAGAAAGTTCAAAGGGAGACAGATGTTACTCGCTGTGGTGTGCAGTGCACATAAAAACTCAGCAAAGACGATATATTACTTACAACATTATGCAAAGATACAAACTACATCTGCATCGCAGTTTTGGTAAATTGATTAACAATGAAACCAATAAATATGACATATTATCTTGTCTGTGCATTTGATAGAAAAGAGAAAATAATAGTATTCATCTGAACACTCATATTCTGATGATATTACACTCTCCTTTGCTAAGGCTTACATTTATAAAGCTTTATTTATATAGCACTTTTCATACAGCACGTGCAGCTCAAAGTACTGTACAAAATGGCACACATCACAAGTTAAAAATAAAGTAAAGTTAGCTTCTATTCATTTTCATCTGTGAAATAAAAGGGGAAAAGAAATGGAAACAATTCTCATCAACACCTCACTTTCAAATCATCGAATTACCCTGATCTGCTTCCCCTGTATCTCACTCTGTATCACACGTCTCACTTGGAGCCTCGTTTATCAACAAACAGGAAATGACTGGTTTTTATCTAGTTATCAGTTTCTGTGTAATTAACACAGTTTATCAGGCCTCTGCTGTCTTTCACACTATTGCTCGCAGACACAGCAACACACAAAGACTACAGCGTGACTCGCTCTAAGGGTGCAGTGTTTATTTTTATGCCTTAAAGGTGGGGTAGGTAAGTTTGAGAAACCGGCTCGAGATACACTTTTTGTTATATTCCATGGAATGCTCTTAACATCCTGATAGCAATGAATATCTTAAGTGCTTCGACAAAAAATCCATAAAAAAATGTCATCTGTGGAAGCTGTAGTACTGCACGACCAATCATTTTAGCCGGCCCGGCTAAAATGACCGGATGGACTGCCTGCCTGTCAGCTTTCCATCTGTGCACAAACTTATCTCGTGCCCTCATTGGTCATGTGCACGTTCGTGTGTGTTGGAGGAGGGGCTCTGTAAGGAAGTGGAAGATTTTTTCCGGTTGTGTATTTTCAAATTCTAGCGCACTCGAGCTGGTTTCTCCAAAATGACCTACCCCCACCTTTAAGCAGACATTTGTTGTAAATATCTTCATTGAGTTTTTCCCACAAAAGCAAGTGATACAAAGCATGTACATTCAGTTATTATTCACAAAGTAATAATACACAATATACAGCACCCATTAACCAATTGAGTTACACATCTTGAATTTGAGTTCCTCTAATTTGTATACTGCGATTTGATGCATACTTGTACAGTAGTACTGCAGTTGTGCGTTGATGGTGGGTGGATACAGTTGTTCTTGTCTTGCAGGCATACATCTGAGCGTACGATTTATAGCATGTTGGTGTGTTTACGATGCCTAAGCTCCATATTTCCCCGCTCTCTGTCTTGTCTGCTGTAGAGAGCAGCGCCTGCATACATTAGTCAGGGTGATATACTGAGTCCCCACACACGCGCACACACATCATCCAGCAAGCCATCGGCTGCACATTAGCCCATTCGCAACCATATTTCTCTGCCCACACACACCATTACTCGTGTCAGAGGTGGAGTGTGTGTTTGCTGCTAGGTTTTATCAGTTGACTCCAGAGGGGCACGCTGTTTGTCTTAATATCAGCTCTTTACTTCCACTAGCGAGAGAAACACAGCATTCCTGCTCACCTTTTGAACAGAAGGGGGCAAAGAGTGTCTAGAAAAGGACACAGGAAGGAGCAGAAATGAGTGGGAAAGGTCTTGAGAGCGTAAGGAGAAATTGACGGAAAGAGAAGTAGGGGAAGTGTGTAGGTGGGCCGCTTTTACGAAGCAGCCAATAGAGGATTATTGGAGGTTAGTGGATGTCATTAGCTGGCGGTAAACCAGTTCCAGCCCACTGTTTACTGCCTAATTGGTCCCAGTAGTTCCCCATTCACAGCTGTTTATGTTTATTGTGTGTGTGTGTGTGTGTGTGTGTGTGTGTGTGTGTGTAGGGGGCGGCAGTCTGACTGGGGAAGATCATAACACACTGTGTGTTTATGTTTGTGTTTGTATGTGTGAGAGACAGTGAGGCAGGGATGGATGTGAAAGATTGCTTGTTTACTTGAGGCTCGCGCTCGACTTGCAGGGCCAATTGCATGTTTGGAGTCGTGAGGCGTTGTTTGTTGTGATCTCTCTTTCTCTCGCTCAGATTCACTGT
>CALSBW010020340.1:225-23674 GCA_943590975.1 Lindbergichthys nudifrons | reverse complement strand
GAGAGAGAGAGAGAGAGAGAGAGAGAGAGAGGTTCCAGGTTGTTGTGTTGAAAATATTCAGGAGAATAGTTGTCATTGTTCCAATGATAATAAACAAACATTTGCATATTTGTCCACTCATATGTTGATACGAGTATTAAAAACTTGAAAAACATTCCTCTAAGCTACATTTAGAACAGATGAAAAATGTGCGATTCATTTGCGATTAATCGCGATTAACTATGGACATCATGCGGTTAATCGCGATTGAATATTTTAATCGACTGACAGCCCTAATTATCAGGAATCATTTCAAAGTGACACTGACACATTGGATTAACCTTCAGCAGCGTTTTTTATCGTTTTAATGCCATTGAACACAACTTTTGATCAGAACAACAGCAAAGATAACACAATGTCCCGTTTCTCCTCCGTAAAGCTACGTGGTGTGATGTCTGCGTTTGCTTGAGTTTTGATCGCTCAGTGATGATACTGATATTTCTGGAATCTGTGGAATCTCACCTTGCTAATCGATATATTGTTTGTGCAGATCCGATAAGTGATAAGGGTATTTTACCGTGAGTTCTGTGCTAAGTGCGTTAGCATTTTTTCGCTCAGGGCTAATTCAGAGCCTTTGTTACTACCCTTTTGTTTTGTTTAGCTAAAAATTGTTAATATTGTCTGATAGCTGAGTTTCTTCCCGTGAAGTGGGTATGACACATTCATAGTTTGTTAAATGTTAAAAAAAAAACTCAGACGCTGTTTCTTGCAAGATGTTGTGTTTTGCCCCCGGTACCGGGGACATGGGGCTTAACTGGTTAATAACTGATTCTCTAAATCAAATGATCTCTGTACTTACAGAGCTTTGTTGGAGGCTTTGACCACTGGCAGCAGCCTCAGAAGAGCCTCCTCTGAAGCAGAGTATTTCTTCAGGTCAAACACGTCCAGATCTTTTCCTGATGAGAGTAAGATGAAGACCAGAGCTGACCACTGAGCAGGAGAGAGACTATCTGTGGAGAGACTTCCTGATCTCAGGTGCAGTTGGACCTGCCACACTAGAGAACGATCATCCAGTTCATTCAGACAGTGGAACAGGTTGATGCTTCTCTCTGGAGACAGATCCTCATCCAACTTCTTCTTGATGTACTGGATTATTTTCCGGTTGATCTCTGAGCCCCTTCCTGTCTGTGTCAGCAGGCCTCGTAGGAGTTTCTGATTGGTCTGCAGTGAAAGACCCAGGAAGAAGCGAAGGAACAAGTCCAGGTGTCCGTTTGGACTCTGTAAGGCCTGGTCCACAGCACTCTGGTAGAGATGTGTTAGTTTAGGTTTGACTTCAGACTTCTGGGAGGTTGTTGGTTCTTCTGACAGCAGGTTGACTCCAGAGTTGATGAAGGTCAGATGGACATGAAGAGCAGCCAGAAACTCCTGAACGCTCAGATGGACGAAGCAGAACACCTTGTCCTGGTATAGTCCTCTCTCCTCTCTAAAGACCTGTGTGAACACTCCTGAGTACAATGAGGCTGCTCTGATATCGATGCCACACTCTGTCAGGTCGGACTCATAGAAGATCAGGTTGCCTTTCTGCAGCTGCTCAAAAGCCAGTTTCCCCAGAGACTCCATCATCTTCCTGCTCTCTGGACTCCAGTGTGGATCTGTCTCAGCTCCTCCATCATACTTGATGTTCTTCACTTTGGACTGAACCACCAGGAAGTGGATGTACATCTCAGTCAGGGTCTTGGGCAGCTCTCCTCTCTCTCTGGTTTTCAACACCCCCTCCAGAACTGTAGCAGAGATCCAGCAGAAGACTGGGATGTGGCACATGATGTGGAGGCTTCGTGAGGTCTTGATGTGGGAGATGATGGTGCCGGCCTGCTCCTGATCTCTGAATCTCTTCCTGAAGTACTCGTCCTTCTGTGGGTCAGTGAACCCTCGGACCTCTGTCACCATGTCCACACACTCAGGAGGGATCTGATTGGCTGCTGCAGGTCGTGTGGTTATCCAGAGGCGAGCAGAGGGAAGCAGCTTCCCCCTGATGAGGTTTGTCAGCAGCACATCCACTGAGGAGGACTCTGTGACGTCAGTCAGGATCTCAGTGTTGTGGAAGTCCAGAGGAAGTCGACACTCATCCAGACCGTCAAAGATGAACACAACCGGGAACAGATCAAACCTGCAGATTCCTGCGTCTCTGGTTTCAGAGAAGAAGTGATGAACAAGTTCCACCAAGCTGTACTTGTTCTCTCTCACCACATTCAGCTCTCTGAAGGTGAATGGAAATATGAACTGGATGTCCTGGTTGGCTTTGCCTTCAGCCCAGTCCAGAGTGAACTTCTGTGTTAAGACTGTTTTCCCAATGCCAGCCACGCCCTTTGTCATCACTGCTCTGATTGGTGCATCTCTTCCAGGTGAGGCTTTAAAGAGGTCTTCTTGTCTGATGGTTGTTTCTGGTCTGTGTGGTTTCCTGGATGCAGTTTCAATCTGTCTGACCTCATGTTCCTCATTAACCTCTGCAGACCCCCCCTCTGTGATGTAGAGCTCTGTGTAGATCTGGTTCAGAAGGGTTGGGTTTCCTGCTTTAGCAATGCCCTCAAACACACACTGGAACCTCTCCTTCAGGGTGGATTTGAGTTTACGTTTGCAGACTGCAGCAGCAGTTCCTGAATGGACAAACAAGAAATGTGATTAAAAAGTAAGTAAGATGTCAGTCAGCGTCTAAAAAATACATCAAATTTGGTAAAGTGATTCATTTGCGCTATTTTTGGCGCGTTAAGGTTTCCAGATTATCGGGAACATTAACGTTCACAAGTTTCATACCATCATAGTTAACTGTTCTGCTCCATTTATTAGTAATATACCCAGAACAAAAATATTTACAGTGCAACGTTTTGATCTCCTTATTGTTACTTCCTTCACTAATGTTTTTAGTACCAGTACTAACCAGTAAGCGTATTCACTGATTAAAGACAACGTTTTATAAAGTGAAACTCCTCCCATCTTTCCTCCATCTCCTCTCCATCGTGTTAAATGTGTTAAACCCTCTTACTGCTCTGCAGACGCTCAGCCAGCGCCTCCTGCTTCATGCTCCTCAGGAAGTGCAGTGAGATGCTCAGAAATGCCTCTCTGCTGCTCCTCTGCTCTTCATCCTCACCATCCAACACCTCCTCATCCTCCCTCTGACTCTCTAAGCATTCTGGGTAATCTGAAGTCAGGACTGTCTGGATCTTTTTCAGCTCGTTCTTCACAAAAGTGACGATGTGGTCCTCCAGCAGCTGGAACAGAGTCAAATGTAGCGTGAATCAGACATGGAGATGCTCTGACCCCTCAGAGTAACGGCTAACTTCACAGTGACACTCTAAATAGGAGATAAATGCCGAATACGTTGGAATGCGAGAAAGGAACTTTAACCATTTGGTATCCAGCACGAGGTGTGACTTGATGCTTCACTGTTCGTAACAAGTTAATACAATTAAATGATAGAAACTACCTTAACCTGTTAAGCCCTGAGCCTATTTTTCAGGTCTCAGGCTCGAAAATGACATTCCCAGAACAATTATTTTAAAGAAAACTTGGATTATCCGTGTATTTGCTCATGGATTATCAGAAATAATTTCAAAGGGACACAGACACATTGGATTAACCTATGGATTAACTTCAGCAGCGTTTTTATCGTTTTAATGCCATTGAATACCACTTTGGAGAGACTACAGAGACAAGGTAAAAATGTTAGCATTTTTAGCTACCTAGCGTCACCTGTTTTGATGTCCATTTTTGCTTATAACGTCGCGAATTCGTATAATTCAGTGATAATGAGGGTACCCATAGATTCTGTGTCACCTCACGATGTGAATCGATGTCATGGATGTGGAAAAGAGATAAATAATAAGGTGTTGTGAGTGATTTTTGGTGCAGTCATCTGTTAGCATTTTTCGCTCGTTGCTAATTCAGAGGCTCAGTGTTAGCATTGTGGGTTTTCTTTTGAAAAATAAATAAAAATGATCAGTTAGATGAGTTTCTTCCCGTTACATGGATATAAAACATTCATAGTTTATAAATGTACCGGGGTCTCTCGGGCTTAACCAACACACTATCACTCCATAAACGTCCAGGAACGACGCTTGGTGAGCGTCCATTCCCATTGGATAAAGGAGAATTGTACACCCGGAAGTAAGTATTCTCCTTACTGTCGATTGATTTGACAGTGATATCTACTCTACTCATCAACTAAAATACACCAGATTATCCTTGTTAATTACACAAGATTGATTGGTTTAAATTGTGTGCAATGATTTTGTGTTTTTCCCCTTCGATTCGGAGAAACAAATATTTTTTCGGAGTTTAGGATGGCAGAAGACACTACACTAGCCAGAATCCCCAGCTATTGTTTAGGACTACACCATGTGCACTGTTTGACAAACTCCGTGAATAGTTCTCAAGCTCTGTGATTGGATGTTGGAGTGGCAGTGCGGCGTCAAAAACAGCACTTTGAAATGGAATGAAACCCATCGACGGCACACTATCCAAATCAAGACTCGAACGTGTCCTACCCCCCCCCCCCCTTAGGTCACAGGCTCCTCCAACAGTGCAACACAATAAAACAGATACACAGAAAAAATAGTGCAAGTAAATACAAAAAGAAAAATAGTAAAATAGTAAAAAGTAAAATAGTGCAATCAGAGTCTATATACAAGTGATTGGAATATGATATATTAGACAAATCATTTCTAAGTAGCAGCCAGATGAATGTTATAGATGTTGTTTCAAAGTTCAGGAGTTTAATAGTCTTCTGGCCTGTGGGATGAAGCTGTCCCTGAGTCTGGTGGTTTTAGTCCGGATGCTGCGGTACCGCCTGCCAGACGGCAGCAGACAGAACAGTTTGTGGCTGGGGGGACGGGGGTCTTTTAAAATCCTGAGGGCTTTCTTTAAGGTTAACCTGTTAAGCACCAAGCCTGTTTTTCATGTTTCAGGCTTGAAAATTACATGCCCAAAACAAATTACTACAACTTAACTTCTAAAAGGGTTATATGAATAATTTCTTTTATCAAAGCAAGGTTACATCTGTGAGTTGGATGTAGAACTGTCAGAATCAATATAGATGTTTTTTATTTTAAAGAAAATTCAGATTTTACATAGTAAAAAACTGTAAATTATAGTGTCCGTCCAAAAATTCTTTTTTACTTATAGTGAAAACTACCCTTGGATGATGGGTTAGTAGACTAAAAGCTTTAGGAATCCAAAGTACAACATATAATAAGTACCCTGTATGAAGATTGATGCAAAACAAGTGACATTTGACCTTTTTAGAGAGGTTTAGCCAAAACCACTCCACCTCTGAGGTGATTTGGGTGAAAATGTTTTTTTTCCCATATCTCCTGCCCCCCTTGGTCGATTTTGATGGTTGACACCTCTTTCTGACCGTTAGAGCCAATATAGTCGAAGGGGGAGTCCCAGACACACACACGTTGTGAAGAGAAGAGGTGGGGGCTTCGCGCATGTCATTTTTCATCAGAGTGGACCTATCTCATTTGGAAACGAAAAAGCTGTTTTATTGCTTATGGATTATCAGAAATCATTTCAAAGAGGACACAGACACATTGGATTAACCTATGGATTAACTGAAGCATCGTTTTTTTTATCGTTTTAATGCCATTGAAGACCAGTTTTGACCAAGGTAAGCCATGTTAGCGTTTCTAGCTACCTAGCTCCACATGTTCTGATGTACGCTTTCGTTTATAGCGTCGCAAATGTTTATCACTGAGTGTTGAGGTTTTTTACACAGAGTCTGTGTCTCCAGGAGATGCTAACCGAGTGGTTGGCTGTGCATCTAGGATAAGTAATAAGGGAGTTATGAGTGAGTTTAGATGCAGTTTTAGGTTACATTTTTTCGCTCGTGGCTAATTCAGAGGCTGAGTGTTAGCATTGTGTTTTTTTTTTGGATTTTATTTTTTAAAAGATCAGTTAGCTGAGTTTCTTTCCGTTACATGGATATAAAACATACATAGTTTATTAAATATTAAGATTACTTAGACGTTGTTTCCTGCAAATGACGCGTTTATCCGCCCGGTACCGGGGGGGCGGTGCGTAACAGGTTAACCTGGTATTTTTACTACATTTATTTTAGTTACTTTACAGATTTGGATTAATGATGTGAAATATAAACAACCCTTGAATCAGACTTTAGTTACACCTGAGTAAAATTCAGTGAATTCAGCCAACAATCAGGCGAGATATTTGATAATTGGTGCAGACGACAAAAAATGTATCTGCAGATCCCTATAAAGCATATTCATTACTCGTTATTCTCTAATTGTTCATCAAAAACTGTATATTAGAACTGTATGTAGATTTCAAGATTTTCAAAGGTTTATTGAAATATCATGACATATACACAACTACGGTGTAGTTATGCAATGATGACAAACTTGGGTCATAGGTTCCTCAACAAGAGATCTATCAATATGTGTGTACCTCCACCATTAAACTGTCATATTCTGCACATTTCTTATTCTATCTACATACATCTTATAAGAGTATAATAAATATGTATAATGTCGGTTAAAATAAGTGCTTCAACATAGTTAACTTTGCAGGAAAGTTGATTGTCAAGTCCCAAAACAAACCATGCAATATATTAAACGTTAAGTACTTTGTCAGGCTTAATATAGATACCCCCAAAGCTTTTTTCTTACATGTATTTAAAAGAAGACCTTAACCTAAAGTATTATTTAATGTTTAAATAAAGCCTAATTAGTTTGTCTGTTTTGCACATCCTCCTATTAATATCTTTGTACATCCGGCACTAAACTGTTTTATTCTAGATACCATTTACAGTATCTTCTTGATATTTTCTATTCTATATTTCTATCATTGACCTTCTACTTTCCCCCTATTTTGTATATACTCTTAATATTGAAATGTTTTCATAAAATATAACACATTCAAAAGTGTTTTACAAAAATGAAATACATTAAGAAAAAGGCATTTTAAAACAGTCATTAAAAAGCAACATAATCTACCTGCATTGCAATGACTCTAAAGGTGTAATAACGTGCTTTAACCAGTAGGAGGTGTGCGTTAAAAAGCTGTCAAGTTTACAGTGTTAACAAAATAAAATATACTGCTGTTTCTGGTTTAGTTTACGACGGATATATGTTGTTATTGTTTTGATATTTGTAACACAAAAGCGATGTAAAAAACCCACAGCAACACAGAAAAGATGGTCTTAACATGACCCAGCGCTCTAGTAGTTAATAAAAAAAGTTATTTGCGTCCCTTTATGAAGCTGAAGGAGCCTAGGAGCGTCCCAACTGCACTCCTTGGGACCCTGACCAAGCGTCGCTCCTGGACGTTTATGGAGTGAGAGTGTGTTGGCTTAACAGGTTAATATGATTGTCAAATAGGGAGAAAAACATATTTTTAACGGTTAGATATTGCAATTCTGATTCCATAGATGTGTCTCCCATCACCTGAAACCCCTGACCATTCTCTCAACTCAGTATTTACATTCTTTGATCAAAAGATTATTATTAATATCTTTAAAAACTATAACTCCCATTACATCAGCTTTGTACAGTGATGCAAAACGACACCATATTTGTAGTTTCTTTTTGGTATGCAAAGAGGTTTGGTGATAAGGGTTTTTAAAAGCCTATCCACGATTTGATCAAATTTGTTCAGCCGAATTAGTGTTGATACTGCAAGGAGACGTATTGTGTGAAGAGAAATTGAAGATGTTGTTTAATTGCTGATATATTTATGATCCACGTCACATATAAAGTCATATTTTCTTTTTTTTTTTAAATGTTTTCGGATTTCATATCGCATAAACACCATATCCCAACGTGCATTGCGGCCAAAACATCCAATCACCGAGCTTCAATGATAGCTGAGGATTATGGGTAATTAGATGTTTTCGGCTGTCCAAAACGCTGAAAAAAGAAATGTGTCTCTCAGAATCGAAGGAGAAAAACACAAGAGCATTGTAACCAATTCAAACCAATGAATGTTGTGTAATGAACAAGGACACACTGGTGTTTTTTAGTTGATAAGTAATGCAGATATCACTGTGAAATCAATCGACAGTGACGAGATTACTAATTTACGGGTGTATGCAGCGAGAGCTGCGTCCCTAGCAACCACGTTACTATAGAAACGCAGACACCCCCTTATGAAACAAAAATATATTGTAATATATTTGTAAATATAATACAATATACTGGATCATACATTTCCATATATGGGAAAGTAGTCCTTATATTTTAAAATATATTGCAATATATGCATGGACCATGTATGGCTATATATTGATACATATAAAAATATTGCAATGAAAACAAAAACTGCACTATACATTTATATGTAATAGTTTTATTGAAACACTCATTTATCTTTCATGAGTTACACAAGTTTATATAAAATTGAACAGATATTCATAAACAGTTATCTCACTTCGTTTTGTATAGTTACCCACTTTATATATGAACATATGTTTGATGGTAGCCTATATATTAAAAAAGTACAAATTGTCCATTGAATGATGGAAAATAATATGCAGTTTATAAATATATACAGACACACACATATATGCACGCATATATATATGCATATATGCACGCATATATATATATATATATGCATATATATAAATATGCATATATATATTCACATATATATATATATGCATATATGCACGCATATATAAATATGCATATATATATACACATATATATAAATATGCATATATATATACACATATATATATATATATATGCATATATGCACGCATATATATATATGCATATATGCACGCATATATATATATGCATATATGTACGCATATATATATATATGCATATATTACGGCCGACCGGCTATTTGGAGTGGAATGCAGCCCATCCACGGCAGACAGCCCAAACAGTATTCGAACACGCCACTTCCGGCTGACAGTGGCTGACCTCCGTCTTCGCTAAACATAACTCTCTAAAACGTGTTAACGTTCTCATTGGACACATTACGTGCCAGTGATCATCACCAATCAATCTCACAGATTTCGGGGAGGCCCCCCCCCTCAATAGATTGATCTGATTGGCAGATTCAAATCGCCTCTGTCTGTTAATTCTGTCGCTGAGTGTCTGTCAAAGAGAAAGCATTCATCAGGTGCTTCGAAACGGAAAATTAAAAAGAAACGAGAGGAAAATACAGCACGAGAGTCAGGTATGTGTGTGAGCATTTAAAACTATTTTAAATTGAAATAATTCTGCATGTACACTACAAGTAGTCTAGTTGCTTAATCCGTATGTCCCGTCTCTCGGCACTACAACAGCTACATTAGCTAACGTTAGTTAAATTAGCTATGTTAGTTCCCTCGTGTATAAGTGTATAACCGGTCCGCAGCTTTGTGAACATTCAATTTCGAAGATTTTCGATGTTACAGTCAACTGAAGTCGACCCAAAACAGCCAAAAATAGCGGACCTTTAGGTCGTTAGCATTTTAGCATAAGTCAATGGAGTTTAACATAGTGAAAACTAGCCCCGCGGCTAACGGACATTTTCTGGCTGGTGAAGATGATGAGCTAGTTAAGTAATGTAACCACAGTTAGTCTATGTGTTCTGATGTTAGTAACTATGTAGGCTAACATTAGTTAGGCTATGTGTTGTGGACTAATGCATTCAAGTTAGTTCACATTTTAGTTGTTGTTGCCCCTGCTGACAATTGTGTGGATAATATGTAGCCTACAGTCAATGGAATTTCACATTTTGCTCTCCAGTGTATGTTATTTTAATGTTGACCCATAATACTATATATCTATATATTTTACAGGAGCATTGTTGAACTTCATAGGTCGAACTAAGCCTGCAGAACCACAAGCCAAGAGGACAGAGGAGCCAGATAGCAGTGGTGACTGAGACAGAATAAATAAGGAGAGAGGGCCCATGCAGAGAGGCAGACATCAGTAGAATCAGACCCAAAAGACACGAGGACAGAGGAGCCAGATCGCAGTGGTGAGGAACGCACTGTCATTTTACTTTTCACATATCACTTTATTCACTATTCAGCTTAGTTATCCTTGCCATGAAGGAATGAATGATTGAATGGATGAATGTTCTATATTATTTTAATGACAGATTGAACCACAGCAATATTGTTTTAGAGATGTTATATGTTTAACTGCTATGCCTGTCATCTCTGCTCTGTGTCATTGTGTTGTCTCCTGGGTTCTGTAGTGCCCGGAGTCTGTCTTTTTATTTTTTTCCTCCCAAACCCCATCCCCTCAGGAAGCCTTGTGCCTCCTGTCAGGTCATCATTGTAATAAGAATTTTTCTTAATTGATTTTCCTGGCTAAATAAATGTTCTACTACTATATATTCAGTTATTTTATTACTGGTACTGCTAATTGCACTATGCGTATTGTTGTATATTGTATATACGTATGTATTTTTCTATGCCTTTGTTAATCTAAATTCTAATACTCATAGGCGACTACAACTCCTGCCGATGCCGAGGCCCAGTTCTCCCTTCCCACCACCCCAGGCTCATTGCGCTAGGTAAAACTCTCATTCAATAAAAGTAGTCTTTTAAAGGTGGGGTAGGTCATTTTGGAGAAACCAGCTTGAGTGCGCTAGAATTTGACAATACACAGCCGGAAAAAATCTGCCACTTCCTTACAGAGCCCCTCCTCCAACACACACAAACGCGCACATGACCAATGAGGGCACGAGATAAGTGTGTGCACAGATGGAAGGCTGACAGGCAGGTAGGCCATCCAGTAATTTCAGCCGGGCCGGCTAAAATGATTGGTCGTGCTTTTTACAGTACTACGGCTTCCACAGATGACATTTTTTTTATGGATTTTTTGTCAAAGCACTTCAGATATTCATTGCTATCGGGATGTTAAGAGCATTCCATGGAATATAACAAAAAGTGTATCTCGAGCCGGTTTCTCAAACTTACCCACCCCACCTTTAAAGATGAATGCAATTACATTTTAAAAAGTTGCAGATGCTTGGTCCAAATTCCATCAAATATACCAACCAGTAGCGCCACACTCAGACGAAAATGTACAAAGCCTATTCTTCCACTATTTGTATTCCCACATTATTCACCAAGCCAGCCCATGCTTTAATATAGAAATTATGGATATTGTTATAATTCCTGCTGTCTTTTGTGAACTTCTAATTATTTGTAATTGTTCTGTTCCACATATGCTGTAGTAAACCACCATCCAGGGACCAAGACATCAGATATAAGAACATCCATTAACACAAGAATTTGTGAGTTAAGGCACGAAAAAAACAAGATTGACGATCAAATAGGGTACAAGACGGTTTTTTTTGCCCTGTTCCGGACCTTGTTTTAATGAGTGATCAGCTCATGTTTAAAGTTGTCACCAGGTGAAACAAAAAACAAGATTGTTAAATAGGATAACAGACTGCTCTTTTTGGCCCTGTATGAAATAACAATGCATCATTTATTAACTATACCTATACAAAATGTCATACATTTTCCCATCATTATGTAATAACACCTCCTTTGGTAATAATTTGCCCATTATGTAGTAAACAAGTTCAATGCAAATATGTAATACATGTCGCCACATTTTGAAATATATTATTACATATTGCTGTGGTTATTACAAAATGAGTTGCAAACAATAACATTACAACTGTTTATTTATTTATTCAACCATGAATCATCCTTACTCATAATTTAAAAATATTTCAGTAGAATATCTTTCATTGGCCAAAACTAGATCAAGTGTTACCATATTCATTAGCCAACATGTATATCAACATCAATTTTGAGATATATTTACAGTTTGGTTATGGTTACATAATAAATATTACAGTTTTTTAAAAGGGCAACTCACGCATTTTGTAATAACCATTGCAAAATGTAATAATCTAATACAAAATGCAGGGAAATGTATTTTATATTGCGTTCAGGCTGTTACAGAATGCAGCAGATTATTACAAAATGTGGGTTTTATTACACAATTACATGAAAATGTTCTTGAGTCATTACATAATGTGTTGTTTATAGGCCTTTTCTTTTATTCTTTCCTTGTCCTTCTTTTAATGAGTATTTTGATAACTGTTACACATTGATAGAAAAAAACAAATTAAGCTTCTCATTATTCAGACTCAGCTCTCAGCGCTTAAGCTTCTTTTAAATGTTGATAAAACCAAGGTAATGCTCTTTTCAAAAGCTAAAAAGACACCAGAGCCTGTTTTAGATATTGTAATTACGCAAGGAATAAAACTTGAAGTGGTTAACTGTTACAAATACCTTGGTATCTGGCTTGATGACTGTCTCACTTTTAAACTTCATGTCAATAACCTGCTTAAAAAACTGAGGGTTAGGCTAGGTTTATTTTACAGGAACAAGTCCTGTTTCTCGCTCGAGGCCAGAAAAAGGCTAGTCACTGTGACCTTTTTACCTGTACTGGACTATGGTGATTTGATTTATATGAATGCACCTGCCAATTGCCTGGTCAAGTTAGATGCCGCCTATCACAGTGCACTGAGATTTGTGACAAACTGTAAAGTATTAACCCATCACTGTACCCTGTATGCAAGGGCAGGTTTGCCTTCACTAACTGTATGGAGGCTCAGTCACTGGTACATTTTTATATACAAAGCCATGTTAGGGAAACTTCCTTCCTACATCTGCTCCCTGATCTCACGGCGAATTGTAAGTGGCTACTGCCTGAGATCGAATGCTGTGATTTTATTAAATGTGCCAACTGCTAGGACTGTCTTAGGGGAGATAGCATTTAGATGCGCAGCTCCGCTAACTTGGAATAGTCTGAGCAATTTGGTTCCACTAAATGTTTTTAAAGCAAGGATAGATATTATCCAATCGGAAACTGTTGGAACCTGTAAATGTTACTAGCTATGTAAACTGTAGTCTCTGTAAATATGCTGTATGATGTCCTTTTTTGTTTTTCTGTTATGTTTATATGTATTCATGTCGAACCTACTTGCAGCAGGTCACCCTTGAAAAAGAGATCAATGATCTCAATGGGATTCACCTGCATAAATAAAGGTTTGAAATGAAATGAAAGATTTTTTTTATCAGAACATGCATTTCTCCTCATTGTGAACATATATTGCACTCATGTTCAGAATATATGGTACGTACATGGTCTTTTATAAATCTGAATATATATAGTGCATACATGTCCCCATATAATTGTGAATATATAGCGCATACATATCCCCATATAATTGTGAATATATATAGTACATGTCCCCATATAATTGTGAATATATTCTACATACATGTCCCCATATAAATCTGAATATATAGTACATGCATGTCCCCATATATTTGTGAATATATATAGTACATGTCCCCATATAATTGTGAATATATTCTACATACATTTCCCCATATAAATCTGCATATATAGTACATACATGTCCCCATATATTTGTGAATATATATAGTACATGTCCCCATATAAATGTTAATATATAGTAAATGTATGTTCACATATATAAACAACCAATATATTATATATATTTACATATATTACTCAATATATGGAAAGCGGCAATTACTGATGTATTATCCCATATATTACAATATATTATCACAATATATTATTCAATATATCAATATATTGTAATATATTAACACAATATATTATTCTATATATCTTCAATATATTTTCAATATATTTTGTAGATATGAATAAATATGTTTTTCATGTTGATTATTAATCAGTATCACTTGGTGTAGCCAACAGCAAGATTTCCTTTATTAAATCTTTTCAATTAACCAGTAAATCAGAAAACAAAATAATGCAATATATTGACAGTTAATATTATGGGAAATATATTTTCTTTGCGTAAGGGCCGGAAATACTGTTTTCACGGCGAAAAATGACGATAACTTCACATGGACACTGGCCAATCTAAAACCTCTTTAGTAACATACGTAGTATATATACATTTCCCTGGCGAGACCTGAACAAATCTTCGTATTCTCCACAAAAAGTTGTGTCATAGTGAACCAAAGGTCGTGATAGAGGCTTGCTTGTCAACATCCGGGTATTTCTCCAATGGTGGGCCATGTTAACAATACCGTGTAACTGTGTGACGTTTTGAGGGGGTGAAACCGTGTCATCCTGACGTCTCCCAGCGTGGACCAACGTGACATTTTCACGTCTTGCCGTGATACCGGGTTAAGCTGTGAAGGGTGTGTGTGTTTGTGTGTTAGCGTACTAATGGTATAAATGTGTCAGCTCTCTCTATTGAACAGCTTTTAGAGTTATGAATAGGTTATTGAAAAACATGGATTTCATTCATTGTTTATTTTTATGTCACTCCTTCTAACCCCAGCTCTCACGGGTTGGTGCGGTATGGATGAAACAGTTCTTAACTCAAGATATTGTTCCTTGTGTTTTTAACTGGAGGGAGCCACACACTCACCATAAGTATGGAGTCCAGGTGAGTTTGATGCTGCTGGGCAGACGGACCACCAGAACCCTCTGATCTCTGCTGATGAACTCTGTGGAGCAAAGAGGAGGATTTGAACAAATACAGAAACTAAGAGTTACATGTGCTGTGTTTGAAGATCCTCCTTCAAACTGGCCATACAGCTTAAAACAAGATGTCCATGGTCATTTAAAGGGGACCTATCATGCAAAATGCACTTGTGTACGTCTTTTATACATGAATATGTGTCCCCGGTGTTCCAGGGAACTCACCAAGTGTCAGAAAACACAACCCTCTCTATTTTCCTCCATACCCAAATCTCTAAAAAAGGGGCTGCAACGGATCTGATAAAAACTGATCCAGATTTGAACACTGTCCTGACGTCACAAAAGTGGCGCTATGGCTATTGGGCCAACTCTCCACCCAGGGGCGGACTGGGACTACAAATCAGCCCGGGACTCTCGACCGGCCCACTTCGGTACCGCCGGCCCACCTCGGTACCGCAAGTACGGGGAGGGTGCTAGTGACTTATCCGGGTCCCGATGGCCAGTCCGCCCCTGTCTCCACCTATCAGGGGAATGTGGGGTTGGGCCACGGCCGGCCATTGCCGCTCGAAAGCGCTGGAGACGCTGTAGTACATATGCCAGGCCTGTAAGTGGCGCTGTAGTCTGCCACAAAAGCAGCGAAGAAGACCATAGAAGTTTTAAAAGCGAACAACAAAAATAACTTTAACCTGTTTTTCAGGTCTCAGGCTCGAAAATGACATTTCCAGAACAAATGACCATAACTACACTTCTAAAAGGGGAACATTTATAATCTTTTTTCTCAAAGTAATGATAAACCTGTGAGTTGGATGTAGAAAAGTCAGAATCAAAATAGATCTTTTTTATTTTAAAGAAAATTCAGATTAAACATAGTAAAAAACTATAAATTATAGTGTCCGTCCAAATATTATTTTTTACTTATAGTGAAAACCACCCTTGAATGATGGTAAGGTAGAATAAAAGCTTTAGGAATCCAAAGGACAACATATAATAAGTACCCTGTATCAAGATTGATGCAAAACAAGTGACATTTGACCTTTTTAGAGAGGTTTAGCTAAAAAACCTCCACCTCTGAGGTGATTTGGGTGGAAATGGGCGTTTTTGCCGTTTCTCTGGAACCCATTGGTCGATTTTGGTGATTGACATCTCTTTTTGAAATTAATCCTCTAAATAAAATTCAAGACTGCCTCAAGGACTTAAAAACGTGGATGACCTTAAACTTTTTGATGTTAAACACGGCCAAAACTGAAGTTATTGTACTCGGCCCAAAGAATCTACGAAACAAATTATCTAAAGATATACTAACTATGGATGGCATTCATTTGGCCTCCAGTGAGACTGTAAGGAATCTTGGTGTCATATTTGATCAGGATTTATCTTTTAACGCCCACATAAAATCAATTTCAAGGACCGCCTACTTCCATCTACGTAACATTGCAAAAATCAGGCATATCTTGCCTCAAAACGATGCAGAGAAACTAGTCCATGCATTTGTTACTTCAAGGCTGGATTACTGTAACTCTTTATTATCAGGGTGTACCAAGAAGTCAGTTAAGTCGCTTCAGCTGATTCAAAATGCTGCAGCACGTGTACTAACCAGAGTTCAGAAAAGGGACCACATTACTCCTGTTCTGGCTGCCTTACACTGGCTCCCAATAGAACACAGGATAGAATTTAAAATTCTTCTTCTCGTCTACAAAGCCCTTAATGGGCAGGCGCCATCTTAAAAAAAAACCTACTGTCCTACGAGGGCATTGCGTTCCAAGAATGCAGGGTTGTTGGTTGTTCCTAGAGTCTCTAAAAGTACAATGGGAGCCAGAGCCTTTTCTTATCAGGCTCCACATTTGTGGAATCAGCTTCCAGTTTGTGTTCGGGCGGCAGACACCCTATCCGTTTTTAAGAGTGCGCTTAAGACCTTCCTTTTTGATAAAGCTTATAGTTAGGGCTGATTAGATTCAGCCCCTAGTTTTGCTGCTACAGGCTTAGTTTGTCGCGGGACACCTTACTTCTTCCTTCTCTCTGTCTGTACCTGTGTACTCTCATGTTCCGAATAACCCAGCTTCCCCAAATTTCTTTTTGGTGTCTATCTACGCCGGGATCCGGAGTCATGGCTTATCGTGTTGCTGTGGTCCTGAGTCCTGGATAGCGAGCCCTGGATCTTGAGTCATGGCTGTGCCTGTTGCTGTGGTCCTGGATCATAAGTCCTGGATGGATATCCTCGTGGATTCATCTTCTTATTATAGACACATGCATTTCCAAACATTTGGACTATCTATGTTGCAAATGTATTATCTTTTCAATTTACACACGGCATCTATTGCACGTCTGTCCGTCCTGGGAGAGGGATCCCTCCTCTGTTGCTCTCCCTGAGGTTTCTCCCATGTTCCCCTTTAAACTGTGGGGTTTCTCTGGAAGTGTTTCCTTGTACGATGTGAGGGTCTAAGGACAGAGGGTGTCATATTGTCATACTGATATTCTGTGCAAACTGTGAAGTCCACTGAGACAAATGTAACATTTGTGATATTGGGCTATATAAATAAACATTGATTGATTGATTGATTTTTAACCGTTAGAGCCAATAGAATTGAAGGGGAATTTCCACAAACACACACACGTTAACAAAAAAAAGTGGGGGCTTCGCGCATGCAGTTTTGGCCAGAGCGAACCTATCTCTCGCTCTGACATCTGAAAATGGAAAAGTCGGTTTATTGCTTATGGATTATCAGAAATCATTTAAAAGTGACACAGACACATTGGATTCACCTATGGATTCACCTTCAGCAGCATTTTTATCGTTTTAATGCCATTGAAGACCACTTTGGACCAGACAACGACAAAGGTAAGCCATTTTGCCATTTTAGCTACCGAGCGCCACATGTTTTGATGTCTGTTTTTGTTTATAAAGTCGCAAGTTCTTATCATGGAGTGATAATGTAGGTACCGATCGATTCTGTGTCTTCTCACGATGCTAACCGATGGGTTGGACGTGCAGCTACGATAAGTAATAAGGGTCTTATGAGTGAGTTTCTGTGCAGTAATGCGTAAGCATTTCTTCGTTCGTGGCTAATTTAGAGGCTCAGCGCTAGCTTTGTGGTTTTAAAAAAAAGGATCAGTTAGCTGAGTTTCTTCCCGTTACATGGATATAAAACATTCATAGTTTATTAAATATTAAGAAGCCCTCAGACGCTGTTTCCTGCAGATTATGCGTTTTTCCGCCCGGGGGCGGGGGATGGGGTTCAACAGGTTAATTCATACCCTGGTCCATCGCTATGCTCTCCATCTCCAAACTTTACAAGGTGAGGCATAGACCAGTGACTCTTCATGGACACACAGCTGGGTCCAGGAGAGTCTGGTCTCTCATGGTGGATCCTGATTGAAACACAATCACTGATGAATGTTCAGAAGATAAAACTTTGTTGATAACTATGTTGAATTTCAAGCGTTTTAATTCTTCTTACTCTGGACTATCATCATGCTCTCCATCTTTAATCCCAATAGGTCGAGGGATAGAGTTTTCACTCTTCATGGAAACACAGCTGGGTCCAGGTCCAGGAGAGTCTGGTCTCTCATGGTGGATCCTGATAGAATCAAAAACATGATGAATGCAAAGGTGCACTGAAACTCTGCTGAACATGAAGCTGACTTTTGAATATGTTAATACTGATAAGATAAATAGAAACTTTGGATCAGTGGTTTCCATCTTGCAGGTTGGCAGGTTCAAACGTCCTCTGTAGATTCCTGGATCTGTTGTGGTGTCGTACCTAAACACAAACACAACAACATGCTCATTACTGCTCCTTCCTCTCTGTCACACACTGGATCTGGGAATGAACAAGAAGGGAGTCTGTGTGAGCTTATACTAAATCAAACACAATGTATTTATCTATGGAGATGTACAATGAACTGTGCCACTGCAGTTACAAAGTGTGTTCTCTTGCATGCAATAGGCATTCAATTGGGACATACTACCCACTTTTTTATCCACTGCAAAGGATTGTGGGTCAGAATAGCCAGAAAAGCATGCTGGTTTACAAACTACAAAATGCAACCAGCTGCAGTTGAACATCCTGGTATTCTGGAGTCCTGGACAGGATGCAGGGACCCCAACACGTGCTGCACAGCCCCCAGATTCACCCAGAACAACTGTATGTTGAGCATATAGGTGTTAGGTTGCTTCTCTATATGCACTAAAGACGAGACATAAAGGCCCTATTCACACAGTGACTGTGAAGAGACCACAAGGGATGTTTTATAACCTGCCTGGTATGTGTACGCTTCAAAGATAAAGAAATAAAAACACCTCAGTCACGTTGATCCGAGCCGTCAGTCCGGTTCTTACATTTCCTCCCAGCACTGAGGATGCTTACTCAGATTACAATCAAACTGCTGCCAGAAACTGTCACCTTTACAAGGAAGTCTTTCTTGAAAAACATTCTCCACAATACTTTAGAATAGATATTTAGCAGCAAGAAACATTTAAACGGTGATACAGAACAAGTGATCCTGATGATCAAACATTTATAGGTTCCTCTGGAAGGATTCTCGCCTGAGGAGTTTTTGGAAACAAAAACATGTGTTCAGGTTAGGTTACTTCTTTGATGGAATTATCTAATTATCCAATTTCCAAAAAGCATTTAAATCATATTCTTACCTTCTGAATGTCCTTCAGGTCAATTGAAACACCTTCATGCTTCATGTATCACTGCTCATCTCATCCTCATTAGTCCTGTGTCTGTCTGCATCTGATCTGAGGACGCCGTCACTCCCTCATAACTTCAGAGCATCAAAACACATCAGAGTCACAAGAAACCTGTCCAACAAGCACAAGAAACCAGTCAATTTGAGATATGGTGTAGTTCTACTAGCTGTCCACTAGATGGTGGTAACTGGTCATCCAATTAAATAAAGCTCAGCACTAATTTACAAATGTTATCTCTGACAGTTGACGTGGTCTCATTAGCATCCTAGTGTAGCTGTGATGAAGAGTTTCCACAGACGTACAGTATATTGACGGATCTCCGTCCTCTCTGCGGACGCCTGGAGACACAGATATGTTCTTTTACTGTGATTTTTTCCAGGTTAAAGTCAAGAAAATTGTAACTATGGATCCTACACCAATAACACAATTAATCAATGTTGTTTATAATCACACTTTTCATTTTAATAAACAAAACTCAAAGTGCTGCAGAGAAAAAATCTGAAAAAAGTATTTCAGGTCGTACAAGTACATAAGCTTCAAATAAGATAAACCACTTTGAGTGATATAAACAAAAATGAATTTTGTTGTTGTTATTTGACTGGCCAAGTTGTACATTGCGAGTTAAGTATTTATTTATGGAAACATTTTTTTTTAAGGAAGTTTTAGTGAACATATTTGATCAAATGCATTGTTCTACAACGATTTGTGACTTTTTGAATGGCCAAGTTAAATACTGGATTCTGATTGGTGGGTCTGTTTTTTCTGTATAGTAGTTAGTTGCTAAGGATGCTCTGATCAAGGGACCCAGTGGAATACTTTTTGAATATGATATTTCAAAGTAAATAAACATAGAAGAAGAACACTAGTGTTTAAAGGGAATGGGCTCTGGCTGTATTTAGAGACTGGTTGATGGGAAATACAATTTAAACAGACCTGGACAGTTACTGGACACCTGGATCAGTGCTGCTGTCATTTGAAGTTAAGATGCTGCAGTTCAGACGCTGATACTAGAACAGAAGACGGACCCCTCCACTAACATATCTCATGCTATCACAAACATCCCATCAGAAAACTCAACGCTCCATCAAACAGTTTCAGATACAAAGTCCAGCTGATATGAGACTCCACTGGAGCGTCTCTGACTGCAGTATCAGTAAAGACATGAAGACCCTAAACACGCAGTGAATGTGGAGAGACCACAAAGAGGTTTTATCACATCTGCTATGTTTACTCTTCAATGCTGAACTTTTTATTTAAAAAACATGTCAGTCACGTTGATCGGAGCTGTTGGACCGGATCAGTCACTGCCTGCATTGTTCACTGCTGATGATATCTCAGATTACAATCAAACTGCTGCCAAAAGCTGCCGGCACCATTACAAGGAAGTCTTTCTAAAATCCTTCTTCTTTAACTCTGAGGGACATTCTCCAAAATACTATAGAATAGATTTATAGAATCAGCATCAGGAAACGTTAGTCCTGTCCATTTAAACGGTGATACAGAACAATTGATCCTGATGATCAAACATCTACAGATTCATCTGGTAGGATTCTCACCTGATGAACTGAGGTGAGGTGAAACAAAAATACTTTCTCAAGTTAGGTTACTTCTTGGTTGGAATTATCCCCAAATATAATCTTGAATAAAAAAGCATTTCAATCTTATTATCACCTGCTGAATTCCCTTCAGGTCAATTGAGACAGCTTCATATGAGGAGGAAACTCTTCGTCGTCAGTCAGAAACCCAGTCAGTGTGAGAGGTGGTGTAGTTCTACCAGCTGTCCACTAGGTGGTGCTAACGGACCCTCTAATGAAATAAAGCTCAGCACTAACACATGATGAAGCAGCGTGGATCACGTGCATGTGTGCCTGATCGGACACATTATATTACATTTAGCTTTTATCTAAAGTGACAAAAAATGTAAAATAAATCAAACAAACTATAAAGATACAAACTAAGAACAGCAAGACTCCTGCAGGTACATTAACTTCAAACATCCAACACTTTTTGAAAGTAGGCTACTAAATACAGAATGAGAAGTTTATTTAGTTTTTGGCCAAGGTGCACATTGTTAATAAATATTAATATTGTTGATAAAAATGATCAGTTCAATTCTCAAAGAGCAACGCATCAAATGGCAATACAGATTGGGACTAATGTCGATGGGACTCAATTTCAAAGGAAACCAACATCAAAAATCTGCTTTTGTCTCAGTCGACTGTGACTTCAGAAACAAGCAGGTATATTTTACATTATGTGCCTGCATGAGAGGAACAACACTGTCCTTGTTACATACTAAGTACTGGATTCTGATTGGTCTGTTAATTCTGACTTGGACAGGTACAGAAAACCTTGATCAGTGCTGCCGTCATTTTAAATCACGGCTGCAGTTCAGACACTGATAATAGAACAGAACGACGGACCCCTACATATATATATCTCATGCTATCACAAACATCCCATCAGCAAACTCAATGCTCCATCAAACTGTTTTAAATACAAAGTCCAGCAAACATGAGACTCCACTGGAGCGTCTCTGACTGCAGTATCAGGAAAGACAGAAAGGCCCTTTACACAAAGGTATTATATCACGTCTGCTATGTTTCAATGTTCAAACATTAAAAACAAACAAACATGTCAGTCATGTTGACCTGAGTTTTTAGTCCGCATCACACTCCCTGCTTTTTTTAACTGAAGATATGAACTCAGATTACAATCAAACTGCTGCCAAGAACTGTCGCCATTACAAGGAAGTCTTTCTGAAATCATTCTTCTTTAACTCCGAGGGACATTGTCCACAATACTTTAGAATAGATTTATAGAATCAGCATCAGGAAACATTAGTCCTGTCCATTTAAACGGTGATACAGAACAAGTGATCCTGATGATCAAACATCTACAGATTCCTCTGGTAGGATTCTCACCTGATGAACTGAGTTTTAAGAAACAAAAATACTTTGTCAAGTTTTAGGTCAAGTAACTTATTGGTTGTATCTATCCCCAAATGTATAATTATATACCTAACAAACTTACAAACCAAAAAAAGTATCTAAATCATATTCTCACCTGCTGAATTCCCTTCAGGTCAATTTAGACGCCTGCATGTGTGGAGGAAACTCTGCTCATCTCTTCCTCTTCAGTCCTGTGTCTGTCTGCATCTGATCTGAGGACGCCGTCACTCCCTTATAACTTCAGAGTATAAAAACACATCAGAGTGACGTGAGAACAGGTCCAACGGGAAGAAGAACCAGTCAAGGTTAGAGGTGATGGAGCTGATGAAGTTCTACTAGCTCTCCACTAGATGGTGCTGACTGACTAAACCTTTCAGATCAACAGGTACAAACACATAGGAGTGACAGGAAACCAGCGTAGCCACAAACCTGGAATCTCAAGAAGCTCAGGCTGCTAGGGTGATGTTCTTTTTCCACTTCTTCAAACACGCTTTGGCTTGCAAACACAAACCTGTTAAGCCCGAGAGACCCCGGTACCGGGGCACTGCCGCAACATCTTGCAGGAAACAGTGTCTGAGGGCATGTTCATTTAATAAACTATGAATGTTTTATATCCATGTAATGGGAAGAAACTCATCTAACTGATCTTTTTTTTTTTTTTTCAAAAGAAAACCCACAATGCTAACGCTTAGCCTCTGAATTAGCAATGAGCGAAAAATGCTAACAGATTACTGCACACAAAACCTTATTATTTATCTTTTCTCCACATCCATGACATCGATTCACATCGTGAGGTGACACAGAATCGATGGGTACCCTCATTATCACTGAATTATACGAATTTGCGACGTTATAAACAAAAACAGACATCAAAACAGATGACGCTAGGTAGCTAAAAATGCTAACAAGGTTAATGGCATTAAAACGATAAAAACGCTGCTGAAGTTAATCCATAGGTTAATCCGATGTGTCTGTATCCCTTTGAAATTATTTTTGATAATCCATGGTAGTAAGTAGTAGTACCAATGCTACTTCCATCACATTAGTATGCATAAAAAGTGACAGGTCACACCTGCTACTACGATGCTACAACTTATGCTAATGAGCCCCTTTGATATGCTAATGAGCCCCTTTGTTCGAGGTGTTATCGCGTGTAGGTGTGATATCACAGATAGGTGTGATATCCTTTGATGTGAGGTGTGAGGTGTTTGTAACATGTAGGTGTGATATTCCCCCATTGTAGTAGCTCCTTTGTTGTGTAATCTAATTAGCCTTTGATGTCTGCCCCTTTGTTGTCTATCCTTTGATGTGAGGGGTGAGGTGTTGTAACATGTAGGTGT
>CALSBW010020312.1:4599-18486 GCA_943590975.1 Lindbergichthys nudifrons | reverse complement strand
AAAAATCGGCCGTTTTTTTCTCTGAGTGGAAACTACATTATAGAAAAACGGCCCTTTCTGTGTCAGTCCCCCATGGGTCAAACTTCCTTTTATGGAGGGTTTGACGGCGGAGTGGGCCACCAGAGAGTACCACAGCTTCATAGCTGCGGCTTCGCAGCTGATTGCACATCCCCTAACACAATGTTATGGGGAATGGAAAATCAGTGGTGTATTAACAGAGTGCATGGACAGGACACTGAGACTGGGTTATTCACTCCAGTTTTGCAGCATCCCTCCTCCGTTCAGAGGCAGGAGAGAGGCACATCTGTCATCCCAGGAGGAGGTTTCCTCTCAGCATGTGCACTCTCAAGTCAGAGAGAAGGGGCACTATTCCCTGTACTTCCTGGTTCCCAAGAAGACAGGAGAATTCAGGCCCATTCTGGATCTTCAATGCCTGAACCAGCACATTGCATGCAAGAAGTTCCATATGTTAACTATGAAACAGTTACTGAGACTGGTGCAGCCAGGCGATTGGTTCACAACCATCGACCTGAAGAACGCTTACTTTCATGGCGAAATTGCTCCAAGAGCACAGAAAGTATTTGCGTTTTGCCTTCCAGGGGGTAGCCTACGAGTACAACAGACTGCCGTTCGGCTACTCCCTATCCCCACGCACGTTCAGCCACGACGCTGCAACCGCTGCGGGACCATGGCATGAGGGACGACCTCATAGTTATGGCCAGGTCCAGGGAATGGGCAATACTGCACACAGCCCAATTGATCCTACACCTAACCAGGTTGGGTTGAAAAAGAAGTTGCGGTCAATTGGAAGAAGAGCTCCCCCATACCTCACCAGCAGGTATAATATCTGGGGGTGATGCTCGATGCAGGCAGACTACGTGTCACCCTGACAGAAAGCAGACAGGCATCCCTGCTGCGGGCAGTCTGCAGGCTGCGTCAGGGGGCGACGGTGACAGCTTTGATCATCATGCAGACTTTGGGGTCTCATGACGGCTGCTCACTCCGTAGTGCCACTCGGACTGCTGCATGCACGTTGCATGCAGAGGTGGTTTACCGGCCTTCGTTTAGATCTTAAGACACAAACGACGTCTGGTGGCCATCCCCCCCCTCAGTAGAGAGCAACCTCCGATTCGGGGGGTCCCCAGAGAATCTGCGGAGGGGAGCTCCACTGGGGCAGGTAACCTCCTATATCACAGACGCTTCAAAGAAAAAGAAAGTGACAGGATGGGGGGGACGTGTCTAGAGAGGGCTGTGGGTGGTTGCTGGCCTCTGGCGGCACAGCAACCTCCTGGAGCTGCAAGCAGTGATGTTGGTCCTGCAGCACTGCAAACCCTTAATACAGGGCAAACATGTGCTAGTAAGGAGCGACAACCGCACCACAGTGGCGTACATCAACAGGCAGGGCGGAGTCCGCTCAATAGCCTGGTTGACCGCAGCAGAGAACCTGTGGCTGTGGGTTTCACAGATTGTGTTGTCTCTAAGGGCCCTGCACATCCCGGGACGGGAGAACAGGGGGGCCGACCTCATGTCAAGAGGCGGACCCCTGCCAGACGAGTGGAGGCTTCACCCGGAGGGTGTGAAGCAGGTCTGGACTCAGTTCGGTAGAGCAGAGGTGGACCTGTTCGCCAATCGGCGCAACAGCGACTGTGCCCTGTGGTTCTCCCTGGCTCGGTGGGACAACCCGCCCTTGGGGGTCGACACATTTGCACACGAGCCATGGCCAAGAAAGCTGCTTCACGCCTTTCCACCGCTGCTCCTTATCCCCCCCCCCTCCTGTAGAGGGTGAGGCGGGAACAGCTGTCAATCATCCTGGTGGCCCCAGATCGCCGCCTGGCACCGTGGTAACGCGGGGGTAACACAGATGATGGTGGGCCAGCCCTGGGCGATTCCTCAGGTCTGAGGAGCGTTGTCTCAGGAAGCAGGTGCAATAGGGGCGTTACCCACTCTGGGCCAACCTCTCCAGGCTTGGCTCCTGAGAGGGACAGGCTGAGACAGGTGGGGCTGTCTGATAACGTTATTCAGACTATCCAAGCAGCAAGAGCAGAATCCACCACAGCTTGTTACAGGCCAAAGTGGGCGGGATTCCGGCGATGGTGTAAAGGAAGGAGTCTAGAGCCTCTGTCGTGAACGCTGGGCTCTATTCTTACCTACTTACAGATACTGGTGGACAGGGGGCTGGCTCATTCCACAATTAAGGTGTATGCAGCAGCCATTTCGTCCTGCCATGAGGGATTTGGAGGCAGGTCAGCCTTCAGTCAGCCGCTTATGGCGCGGTTTTTGCAGGGGGTCAGGAGGCAGCGCCCAGTAGTGCACGCCTCGCCCCGCAGTGGGACCTGCCGTTGGTGCTCGAGGCTCTGGTCACAGAACCATTTGAGCCTCTGGAGCTCTCCTCCCTGAAAGCACTGTCATGGAAGACAGCATTGCTACTTGCCTTGACTTCGGCTAAAAGAGTGTCCGAGCTGACCGCTCTGTCGGTACACCCAAGTTGTCTTTTGATCCGGGGTGACCGTAGCGGGGCAACACTCAGGCCGAACCCATCCTTTACTCCTAAGAGTATCAGAAGTTCATTCAGATCAAGTGCTATTCAGTTAGGTGGCTTTAATCTTCCACCCCATATTGGGGCCAGGGAGGCTAAATTGCACCTCCTCTGCCCAGTGCGTGCGCTAGCATGCTATGTAGAGCGCACGGCTGCCATTAGGCGCACTGAACAACTGTTTGTGTGCTTTGGGGATGGTGTGGCTGGAAAAGCCCTCTCAAAGAAGCGCCTAACAGGATGGCTATGCAGGTGCATTACACATGCCTATGGACAGGCGGGGAGAGCCCTCCCCACTGGGGTCCGTGCACAGTCTACACGGGCTGTGGCTGTGTCAACAGCCTTATTCAGCGGCGTGAGTGTAGAAGATATATGCACGGCGGCGTCTTGGTCTACGCCAGGCCCCTTCATAAAATGTTATCTCCTGGACATGTCTGGCTCCTTCTCGTCGTCGGTGCTTGCCGAGGCAACGCATGACTGGTGAGAGGGGGGTGGCTGTGGGTCAGCAGGTATCTGACCCCCCCCCCCTGGACATAAAGCACTTGTGTTTTTCCCATGCTCCTGAGGGACTCGGGAGACTCGGGAGACATGGTGCGCAATCAGCCCCATACAGGGCTGGAGGACTCTCCCCGCCTGCCCATAGGCAGGCGGGGAGAGCCTTCCTCACTATTGTCCATGCCCACTCTACACGGAGCGTGTGTGAGTGTGGGGGATGTGGTGCACTTATGTTTTCCTGTGCTCCTGAGGGACCTGGGGAACATGGTGCGTGGTAGGCTCCAGACGGAGTCTCCGCACAGTTTTTTCCATGCACACTCTACACGAGGTAAGCGTGTGTGAGTGTGCCTTATCCAAGTTGCGGCCCCGACTTCTCCACGGTTACAACCGGATGGGAGGAAGTGGGGATGCAGTGGATGTTAGCCAAAAGCCGGTCAGGGACGGTGTGGTGGGTCGATGTTGTTGGACGACAGGGCGTTTATACATCGGGGCTCCGCCCACTGTACCCATAGAGTCCAGTAGAGGGCGGAGCCTGTGTGAGATATAACGGGGGGTTACGTATTGTAACCCTAGTTATATAAAAACAGGCGGAGCCCTCTACCTGGAGGCCCTGTCTTTCCTAGTCCGCTCGCTGAAGAGTGTATAGGATAGTGGGGCGGCGGGTGTAGCCGCCTTATATACTGTGGGCCTGCGCGCGCATTCAGGTAGGCTCGCCCCGATTGGCCGGCTACGTTTACGTAAATTCAGTAGGTGAAAGCACGCACAGCATGATAGAGAGTAGTACCCATAGAGTCCAGTAGAGGGCTCCGCCTGTGTTTATATAACTAGGGTTACAATACGTAACCCCCCGTTTCTACATCAGCACACAGATCAATTTGTCCCCAATCAAACCCAAACAGATCATGTAGAAAACCCTGCTCCACAAAATGTTTTGTGTCTCTCTTTATTATAATGCGAGGTTTACCCTTTTGGACCTTAGTGTCCCTGATTGTAGCTGCAACACAGTGGTCACTCACATCATTTGCAAATACTCCCACACATGAGTATTTATGGGGAACATTAGTTAGAATGAGATCAATTAAGGAGGATTTATTTGGGGACTTAATATTAGGGCGAGTAGGACTGTCAACAATCTGAGTAATATTTAAAGAGATACAAAGGTTTTTTAAATCCTCTGATACTGCAGTTAACCAGTCCCAGTTAAAATCTCCAAGTAGCACTATTTCCTTGTAGTCAAGTTGAGATAAAAGATTTTCTAATGAAGACAAAGAGTCCTTGACTGCTGAGGGGGGTCTGTAACAGCCCACCACCATGACCTGTTGACCCTTTGCCACTTCAATATTTAAGGCAAAAAATTAGAGTTGCTTACTGATTGATTTGGAAACCAACGTGGTTACACTAAACTTATTCTTCACATAAATGGCAACGCCACCACCTTTATTAGGTCGGTCGGGACGATATACATTATAACCATTTAAGGATATGTCAGAGGCCAACATAGATTTATTTAGCCACGTTTCTGATAAAACAATGGAATCAGCGCCAGTCGAGCTTGCCCAAATGCAGCCAAAATCTAGTTTAGATAAAAGACTGCGCACATTCAAATGGATGAAACCCAACCCAGACCTAGATTTAAAATCAGGAGGAGTAGCTATCTGACTACTACTACTGGGCGGACCAGGATTAGGTTGTACATTTCCAGATAGCAATAATAACAAGAAAACCAGGCATCTTTTTCTCTTAATCGACACACCTAAATTGTCATCTACTTTAAAATCACCAGCAAGGTCTATGAAAGTGTGATTAGAGCTCAAGAAGCAGTCCTGAAAAACCATCATGGCAGGCAAGTGAAAGAGACAAACATAGTTTGCCGAACTGATTGACTGAGACAAGGCAACTGGAAATCGTTCGCGAAACACCAGCCAGGCAGGCGACCGTCGGGTCGTTTTCATATAAGCCCGGCACTGATTTCGGCAGTTAGCGTCAGCGGGTGGACCCGTAAGCCCGGCAGTTGATTCTGGCAAATTGTGCGATCATGTGCTAATCTCTCATTTCCTCCATAGATCATTGCAGTCAGCCCACAAGGTAAGAAACTCACTTCATCTCAGTATATTATACTTCACTTCTTTTGGGGTTTCATCGGAGCGGTTCTTCCCCCTCCTGAATGATTATCCTGCAAACTGGGGCCTAATCGCCAAACACCATTTTATTCTCCTGTTATAATTGTGGCAATCATTATTCATTCATTTATGTGTCCCGGTAATAAATATGTATTCCATACATCAACGTCTCTCCTGATTGAAATTAAGCTCAGCGCAAGTTCAATCAGGAAGACCAAGCTCTTCATTCAGATTACACGTCACCACATTACACTCTCCTTACTCATGAAGTGATCGGGGGTGTCACTCCCCAGCTAACCAATCTCTCCTCTCTCCATTCTCACAAGCCTATCATAGCTCCCGCTCATCCCTTTATATCTGCTCTTCCCTCTGCCAGCTGTCATTTCAGGTGACAAAAACGCAACCCTCCTCCACCCCTTTCGCCTCCTGTCTCCTTCAGGACCAAGCTAAACCTTCTCCCTGAAGTCCGTTCCCACCTACTTATCACCACCACCAGTGTCTAGACCCCGGGGGGTTTCATCGGAGCGGTTCTTCCCCCTCCTGAATGATTATCCTGCAAACTGGGGCCTAATCGCCAAACACCATTTTATTCTCCTGTTATAATTGTGGCAATCATTATTCATTCATTTATGTGTCCCGGTAATAAATATGTATTCCATACATCAACGTCTCTCCTGATTGAACTGTGATCCAGAGGCAAAATTATATTGCAGATTTACTAATTATATCAAAAACAATCCTCACTTCCCTCCAGACAAATACCTGTATTTGATGGTGACCCTTTCAATTTCCAAACATTCATGCGAGTATTTAAACATGGCATTGAGAATAAAACTAGTTGTGATGATGATAGACTTTATTACCTTGAACAATACACTAGTGACCAATCAAGGGAACTGGTGAGGAGCTGTTTTCACATGGAACCAGAGAGAGGCTATGCAGAGGCACGAAGATTTCTGAAATTCACTTTGGAGATGGATTTTTTTTGTCAATTTATTGAACATGTCAGAAACAAAACATACAACAATAATAATAATACATATATATATTCTTATTTTTTTTTCTCACTCATAATAATAATAATTATAACAAAGTACAAAAAATAAATAAATACAAATAAATTCTCAAATAGTCTCTGTCATGTTCAACAGGGGCAAGAAGAAGCTTACAAAAAAGTTTTCTGGTCCTACCCCCTCTAGCATACATGTTCCTTGTAAACAATATATTAGGTCATCGTCATCAGCGACATGTTTGTATTGTTAATTTGTTTGTTTGTTTTTTGTTTTTTACAAAACAATCAGAAAGAAATTACTTTTACAATTACAAGAAATAACAAATGGGATTTTACAGTTCCTGTTCATAACCATTCATGATTTGGCTCCTAAATAATACTTTCAGTTTAGATAGACTTGTACAATATTTCAGTGCATCATTACAGTTATTCTGCAGACTAACACCTTTTGATGAGATGCAATGAAGTTTGGAATTTGTTTGTACGGGTGGTTTTTTGAAAATGCAGTTTCCTCTCAACATGCATGTTTTCTCTCTGTGTGAAAAGTCCCTGGATATTATGAGGTAATTGTTGATTTGCGGCTTGAACAATTTGAACAGTTTTATAGTCAACCAGGTCTTGTAGTTTTAGTGTTTTTAGTTTGATAAATAATGTATTTGTTGGTTCTCTGTACGTAGTTTTATGTATAACTCGTATGGTTATTTTTTGCAGGATGAAGATAGGATGTGTATTTGTTTTATATGTGTTCCCCCAAACTTCCACACAATACATCATGTATGAAAGTATGAAGGAGCAGTACAGCATAAACAAGGAAGCTTGATTCATTAGGTCTTTATTCAGAATTGCTATTGATTTGGATATTTTGGCTTTGATATAGCTTATATGTGGTTTCCAACTTAATTTATTAGTGCGAATGCTGTGCCACAGCATTCCACTAGTACTTCAAATCTTTATTCTTTCCACTTATTTCAGCCAATACTTTGGCACTCCATAACTTCAGCTTATTTTCAGCTACAGAAACCATTCAAATATTAAACTATTCAGCCTGTTCAGGAATCGATGGGAAACCTTCACATTTTTTAAAATATGTTATACTTCTTGAAATATTCAGCTTTTTAAACTCTTTTTTTAACATGGAAGTCAATGGGAGATGCCTTCAAATCCTCTTTTCCTACACTTTGCGGCAAATGCTACTCCTTCCACATACTTTCAGCTAGACACTTAATTCCAACTTTCAAATGATCACAAGACCTTCAGCTATTCAAAATTTGATATCTTTTACACTTTTTGAGATATTTAACTTAGTTTGGAGCTTGGTAGAGAGGCCTTTTTCAGATTTTAACATTAGTGTGGATGGAGCAGCTCGTTAAGTCTAGAGTGCTCTGATCTCAAAACAGAGTGCAGCAGTGCTCCCCAAATTTCTTTTTAAACTTGCCATAATTCCCAAACCCTACACTCCTCAGACATATTTTTTCATGAAAATGTAGGAAAACCTCTCCTAGGTTGGAAAATTAAGAAAAATTAAGAAGAAATATTAATCAAAATGCCTCTTGAGGGCAAGAAGAGACAAAAAGTCCACCTAGCTCCCAATTGATTCCCATGTTAAATCTTTCCGGAACTTTCTTCAGAACAGAGAGAAGTACACTTTAGACAAACTGCTCGCATCTCCACATTTTACACACAAAACCAAAAAAAACAACATATATCAGTTCATTGGGGTTACCTGATGCTCACGGTCTGGTAATTTTTTGATAGGAGCCATAGTTTTTTAACAGGTGGCAAAATTGTCAGATATAATCCTCAATGCATTCTTAATGGGACTCAGTGCTGCAGTTGGTAACTCGTCATAAGTCGTCATCATGGTAACCTTTCATCTCTGGGTTTACACACACAGGTGTTTGTAAACATTCATTCACTACTACTTACATTTAATATCTTTATTTAACTCCTTGAGCCTAATTTCAGCTGCAGGAACCATTCAAATATCAAACTATTTAGCCTTTTCAGCACATGATGGGGAAACTTTCAACTTTTTCAAAATATGTTATACTTTTTAAAACATTCAGCTTTTTAAAGTCTTTTTTTAACATGGAAGTCATTGCAATGCATTTGAGCTGTACAAATTCACACACACACACACACACACACACACACACACACACACACACACACTCTCCCTCTCTCTCACAGACACATCAAGAGAAGAGAGAGAGGGCGATCAAGAGAAGAGAGAGAGGGTGATAGAAGAGGAAGAGGGGGTCAAAAGAAGAGAGAGAGGGCGATCAAGAGAAGAAAGAGAGGGTGATAGAAGAGTGAGAGGGTGATCAAGAGAAGAGAGAGAGGGCAATGAAGAGAAGAGAGAGAGGGCGATCAAGAGGAGAGTGAGAGGGCGATCAAGAGAAGAGAGAGAGGGCAAGCAAGAGAAGAGAGAGAGGGCGATCAAGAGAAGAGAGAGAGGGCGATAGAAGATTGAGAGGGTGATCAAGAGAAGAGAGAGGGCGATCAAGAGAAGAGAAAGAGTAATGTAACCTCCTAATGTAATGTATAACTCCTATGAAAATGTTCACAAAGTGCTCAAACTTCACATGTGTGCTAACAGTCCAGCCGTGAAGACATCTACGGGACAGTTTTGAGATTTCTTCAAATGCCGTTGCCATGGCAACACAATGCTCACCATGAAACATGGTTTTCTCATAACTTCAGTGAAAATGCTCGAAATGGCCCAAAACTTCACAGGTTTGGTAACGATGCAGCCATCAACACATCTAAACGTATTATGGGGTGTCATCAAATGCCGTTGAAATGGCGACAGATAATTCACCATCAAGTTAGTTCAAAAGTTTGTAGTTCAAATATTCTGCTGCTTTCCCAAGCCTTTTTACTTTATTTTCTCATCTTAATACAAATTCATTCACTACTACTTACATCTCATATTTAACTCCTTCAGCCTATTTTCAGCTGCAGAAACCATTCAACTATTACATTATTCAGCTATTTCAGGACATCAAGGCTATACATGTTTTTTTAAACCTTTTCTTTTAAATATTAAGCTTTTTCTGCATTTTTGTAGCTGAAAGCAGCTACCATTCAGCTAATAACATATTAAGCTTTTTCTGCATTTTTGTAGCTGAAAGCAGCTACCATTCAGCTAATAACATATTCAGCTTTTTCTGCATTTTCAGCTAAATTCAGCCACAAATGTTCACAGTTTACAGCATTCGCACGCATTTTCTGCAGGAAATGCATTTTCTAGTTCTTCCCCTTATTTCACCAATACTTTGGCTCTCCATAACTTCAGCTTATTTTCAGCTACAGAAACCATTCAAATATTAAACTATTCAGCCTTTTCAGGAATCGATGGGAAACCTTCAACTTTTTAAAAATATGTTATACTTTTTTAAATATTCAGCTTTTTAAACTCTTTTTTTAACATGGAAGTCAATGGGAGATGCCTGTTAAAATCACCAACAATGACTAGACGGTCAAAGTCAATACACACTATAGACAGCAGTTCAGTAAAGTCATAAAAAAAAACAAGTAAACCAAAAATATCGTTTAAAACTGGAGAGATAAAAAAATATGCATAAATAAATGTTAACTATAGGAAAAATAAGATATGAATGAACAACAAAAATAAAATAGGCCTAAGTTACATGTATTTGTTATTGGCTATGGTAGGTTATTGGTTATGTTCACATACTTATTTGATTATTAAAATGTAAACCGATCTTGTTTTAGAATTGTACCCCCTAGATCTAGTCTCTAGTAATTGTGTGCTCAAAGTGCACCAGATTGAAGCATTTTACTTTAAAATGTTCAAAAAAATCTGCCCCCCCCCCGGACCCCCCTAGAGGATGTGATGTTCACCCCCCAATTAAAACATGTTCATACAATACTGAATACTAGGGATGCTCCGATCGATCGGTGCTCTCTAAACATGCCGATCGCGAGGGCCGATCGCATGACGTAAAATACATGACACTTTTCTCTGTACGCGGCAAAACAAGCTCGCCAAAATGGCTTCACCGGTCTGGCATTATTTTAAGGTGTCCGAAAAAGACAGTAAAATAGCGGAATGCAACGTGTGTGTGAAGCAGAAATCCTGCAGCTCCACCCGCTGTGACGGACCGGTGAGCCGAGCGAAACACACAAGAGTTAGACCTAACACACTTAGCTATTTTATCTACCTCTGGCACAAGCTAAACTAGTTATAAATATGTTTATTCTTCACTGTCGGCCTCACACATTACTGGATCAGCGAGCTGCATGAGACGATACTGACGGGCTGTCAGGAGAGGGAGAGAGGGGGAGAGAGAGGGGGAGAGAGAGAGGGAGAGAGAGGAAAAGAGAGCGCTTCCGCTCATTTCTCCCGTGGTATTATCCAAAGTGAATGTAAACTTGAATAATATACATAATTTGAATGTAATAATTAAGTTGAATGTTGTTTGTGGAAGCTCCAGTGAATGAGCCCCATTAACTGAGTTTTAAACATCACTTTAAATGGAAGATTTAAAGTGATGTTTAAATCTTCCATTTAGGCCCCGCCCACTTGATCGGATTGGCGATCGGTATCGGCCGATACTGATTCCGGCGATCGGCGATCGGTGATCGGCCCCAAAATTGGCGATCGGAGCATCCCTACTGAATACATTTGAAGCCTTTTTGATGTATAGAACCTATGTCAATAAGTTTCTGTTTTTGAAGTGTATTTGTCTTTTGTAGAGATCTTTCATTTATTCCAGCTAAAATCTCGCCTTGGGCATCAAATTGGCTAGAAGCGGCCCTGGGGTTAGGCCCCTTTATTGGATTGTACGGGTAGTCTGACTGCTGATTAGGACAATAGAGTGGCTAAGTCACGCCCATCTACTTCTGGTCCATGGGACCTTATTTCGGAAAAATTATGTATTGAAGTCAATGGAGAGAGAAAACCTATCTTTCGATCCCGTTTGAATTGTGCCATGAATTACACATATGATGTTTGTCAATCTTAAAAATCATTTCCATGTCAAAAAAGTCACAGTTTGTCGTAAAACTGTTGAAATATAAGACTATGAAAAATACGTAACTACAAATCCCAGAGTCGCGTAAGTGATGTCACTCATAACTGATGTCACAATTGTTTTCCTCCACAAAAATAGAGATAGCTAAGATAAGATAACTTTAACAAGATGTCTGTGTGCTTAAAACCAGGTTGTTATCATACCAGCAATGGGTCTTGCTCGTTCTTTCGCTTCCCGTCTGATGAAAGGACCAGGAGTGGCTGGATCAAGTTATAGCTACCTAGCTAGTAGCAAGCACGTTAGTTAGCATTACAGCCGGCTTAGCCTTGTAATATTCAAAATTATCTTTTAAATTGACAAACATCATATGTGTAATTTGTTGCACAATTCAAACGGGATCGAAATATAATCTTTCTCTCTCCATTGACTTCAATACTTATTTTTTCCAAAATAAGGTCCCATGGAGGTCCACCGGAAGGGGGGGGACTTCGCGACTCTATCGACTGGAGTACTTTATAAGATCAGAACATTTACCATTTGAACTTGCATCTAATTCTAGGAACATAAACTAGATACTTTCACTGGTTTAAGATACATTCTTTCAGAGGACATATTACGTTTTTTTTTCAGTTCCTTATTTGTATTGTGTGCCTCTACTGTGACATGTTTACACACTTTAATGTTCATGTGTGTGGGAGAGAAACTTCTGGAGGGAATGCAGGGATTTTAGCCTTTGCAGAAACCTATAAAACATACAGGAAAAGGAAAACCCTCAAAACATAATAGAGCCTCTTTTAATTAAAACATATTTGTGTAATTGTTCTCATAGGCAGAGTTTTGGCATGGTGCTTTGTTAGTCATCTCCTCAGCATGCAGAATATTTTTTTAATTAAGCTAGGAGAAACATTTACTTTGACCCTCCTCCTCTGCACCTGCTGGCTTCCTGTCAGCGGATCACCATTCATCATACATGACGTTAAAAAAAGTCCAAGGGGAAAATAGCTCTTCCAGTAAGTGCTAGGGCATGACATTCTTTTTCTCTTAAAGGACAATTGAGAATGAGCTTTACCCGCTCATTTGAAGAGCAGCTAATAATGATGCATTGAAATTAAAGGTTGAACATTTCCCTCATTTATTTAACATATAAACTTTTTATCTACTTTTTTAACTACAACCTTGTTTTGGATTAATGACATTTCAGCATGAATTCTTCCCGTAAACAATGTGACTTAACAGTTGAAGCACTTATGCAGCCAGTCGTGTAAAAGTAGATTTACTCAAGTACGGTACTTAAGTACAATTTTGAGGTACTTTACTTCAGTATTTCCAAGTTATGCTACTCTGTACTTCTACTACAATTCAGAGGTAAATGGTGTACTTTTACTCCACTACATGTATTTAATACCTTTAGTTACTTTACAGATGTGGATGAATGATGTGAAATATAATCAAGTCTTAAATAAGACTTTAGTTCCACCTAGAGTAAATTCACAAGCTACCCTGCAGTATACAAAGTCATTCAAACTAGCTACACCTTTACCAGCTTTGAGAACACTTTAATGATCAATCATTATAAAACATATCATATATATTATTCTGAAATGGACCAATCTGCACAATGACTACTTTTACTGTCGCTACTTTAAATATATTTTGATGATAATACTTTTCTACTTTTACTAGAAATTAGGCTTAGAGGTAGAATGGCTTCGTATCAGACAGCTAAGATATAGCTTCACATCGCAAATCAAAAGTGCTAAGTCTAAGTATTATCTATTAGTTACCACAGAAAACCTGAATAATCCTAGAAAATGTTGGAAAGCCATAAAATCGTTATCCACCGGTGAAATCCGTAATGAGCTACCTCCTTGCCTTACCACAGCATCTGGCACTATATCGGACAGGGCCACCATGTTAAATTGCTTTAATGTGCATTTTGTGTCCTGTTTTGGCTCTCTGTTTGATTCTGTTTCTAACTCTGCTTCTGTGAACACCACCGAAGCAGACTCTGAACAATGTGATGTGGAAAACCCTTTTAGTTTTTCTCCTTTTACTATTGATGTTGTTCATGAAGCCTTAACCAAGTTAGATCCTATGAAACCGGCTGGCCCGGACAATGTAGAACCTTTCTTTTTAAAGATAGCTGCAGATTGTATTGCACCACCTCTCACAACTCTTTTTAACCTCTCCCTCAGCACAAACACAATTCCAAAAGTATGGAAGTCAGCTTATGTCCTGCCTTTACCAAAAGGAAGGGAGGCCACCAGAGTTGGGTGTAACGCATTACAAAGTAATAATAGTGTGATTACTGAATTATAAAAGTATACTGTATGTCTGCCTGGAAGTGTGATATGCTGCTTAAAGCAGTGATTCTGCTGTTTTTAGTTTATTGTACATTTAATAAATTAAATATGATTAATATGTACATTGTTCTGTCTATACTGACACGTTTATGTCCATAACTCCGTATGTTTATGTCGTCCAATGTACACTGTCTAAAAACGACAATAATGAGTTAATTAAAACATTTTGGCCGCTCATAGGCGGCCTGCCATGCGCACCTTGAGTCCCCGGGCCCCCTGACTTAAGCACACTGCCTTGGACAAAACCCCATGTGCATAACTGCCAGACAAGCGTGCCCCTGGTAACCTAAACATATGAAAAGTGTCTGAGTGTCAGGAGTCCGCAGTTGGATGCTTAAGGGCGGACGGTAGACCACCACAAAAT
>CALSBW010020311.1:0-16751 GCA_943590975.1 Lindbergichthys nudifrons | reverse complement strand
CTCCTCTTGATCGCCCTCTCTCTTCTCTTGATCACCCTATCACTCTTCTATCACCCTCTCTCACTTCTCTTGATGTGTCTGTGAGAGAGAGGGAGAGTGTGTGTGTGAGAGAGAGAGAGAGAGAGAGAGAGAGAGAATTGTTACAGCTCAAATGCATTGCAATGACTTCCATGTTAAAAAAAGACTTTAAAAAGCTGAATGTTTTAAAAAGTATAACATATTTAGAAAAAGTTGAAAGTTTCCCCATCATGTGCTGAAAAGGCTTAATAGTTTGATATTTGAATGGTTCCTGCAGCTGAAATTAGGCTCAAGGAGTTCAATAAAGATATTAAATGTAAGTAGTAGTAAATGAATGTTTACAAACACCTGTGTGTGTAAACCCTGAGATGAAAGGTTACCATGGTGACGACTTATGACGATTTATCAACTGCAGCACTGAGTCCCATTAAGAATGCATTGAGGATTATATCTGACAATTTTGCCACCTGTTCAAAAACCATGGCTTTTATCAAAAAATGACCAGACCGTGAGCATCAGGGAACCCCAATGAACTGATATATGTTTTGTTTTTTTGTTTTGTATGTAAAATGTGGAGATGGGAGCAGTTTGTCTAAAGTGTACTTCTCTCTGTTCTGAAGAAAGTTCCGGAAAGATTTAACATGGGAATCAATTGGGAGCTAGATGGACTTTTTGTCTCTTCATGCCCTCAAGAGGCATTTTGTTTAATATTTTTTCTTCATATTTTTTTATTTTCCAACCTATGAGAGGTTTTCCTACGTTTTTCATGATAAAATATGTCTGAGGAGTGTAGGGTTTGGGAATTATGGCAAGTTTAAAACATTTTTGGGGAAGAATTTCAAGCTCTCCTGCACTCTGTTTTGAGATCAAAGCACTTAACGAGCTGCTCCATCCACACTAATGTTAAAATCTGAAAAAGGCCTCTCTACCAAGCTCCAAATTAAGTTAAAAATCTAAAAAAGTGTAAAAGATATCAAAAATAAAAATCAACTTTGAATAGCTGAAGGTCTTGTGATCATTTAAAAGTTAGAATGAAGTGTCTAGCTGAAAGTATGTGGAAGGAGTAGCATTTGGCGCAAAGTGTAGAAAAAGAGGATTTGAAGGTATGGGCATAGATATGTCTCATAATTATTTGTGTGAACAGAAAAATAATTTGTGTGTAAATATGTGATTTGTAAATGTAAAACACCATCCACAAATGCATTTCAAAGATTTGCAAACTCACAAATAAATTTGCAAATGTAAAACGGATCTGCAAATAGGCTAAATATTTTCACAAATAAAAAAAAGATCTGTAAATATCTCTTTAACATTGACAACTTTCGATCAGGCATTTGTGAATCCATTTTGTATTTGTCAACCAAAAATGCGCTTGTGGATCTCAAATCTCTGCTTGTGGATCTCAAATCTCTGCTTGTGGATCGTCTTTTTACACACACGGAATTTTGAGACATACTTTCCGCCGGTCTCGGCTAAAATCTACTCGTGTCTCTCGGTTATTTTCGGAAACCACGTGATGGCCTGCTGATGACGACATTTCCGCATGATTTCAAAGTAAGAGCATGATGGTTTGTGTAATGCTCTGTTTATTATAATGAACAGCGGAACGTTAGATGCATTCTTCATCACCATCATCATCATGTTGAGTGATACAGTTAGTTTCTGTTAGTTTATTGGTTCAATACAGCATATATCGAGCACATTCGTATGCATTGATGTTGAAGTACAGGCTATACGCCACTTTCGGGTCCCGGGGGAGCAGCTGCAGCGAAGCAGCCCAGAGATAACTCTTTCTTCATTGTTTTTTGTGTATTCAGTCAAGCGGGTCACAGTTACAAAGCACTTCACATTTTATTAATCGGCCTAGTTTTACTTTACCAGTGCAGTGGTAAGGTAATCTGTAAAAAAAAAAGCACCGTATTTAGGTTAGCCTTCATAGTAAGGCTACATGAAATGTTATAATATTGTGTCATTTCTACTGTATATGCATATATTCCTATTGCTTTCATTTGTATTTCATGTTATTATGTTTATACTTGTTTCCACACATTTCACAATTTGGGATGAATGAAGTATCTATCTATCTATCCATGATCTATCCGTCCGTCCGTCCGTCCGTCTGTCCGTCTACCTACCTACAGTACACCTACCTACCTACACATACCTACACCTACCTACCTACCTACAGATAGATAGATAGATAGATAGATGGATAGATGGATAGATGGATAGATGGATAGATGGATAGATGGATAGATAGATAGATAGATACAGATAGATAGAGATAGCTCTAACATGTAGGGTTTCCCATTAATGCTATGGGCTACAGTGAAATGTTCTATTGCAACACTCCCCACACGCACATACAGCTACACCCGCGACTGTTACAATGAAGGCTCGATAATCAGCTCACGGCATATCGGAGAAGATTTTTTTTTAAATTATTATTGAAGTTAAAAGCATCAATCTGGTGCACTTTTGAGAGCAAAATGAAGAGATCTATGGATACATCTCAACAACCATATGAAACAGAACTGTAAACAGATTTACTTTTTCTTTATGGATATTTTACTAATCACTCCCCTTTTAAACTGTATTCTTGTTTTACTGTCATATTGTGTTTCATACCTGTTTTTCATTTATTCTCTTATTGTTTTATAACTATAATGATCATATGAAGTGTGCCTCGGAAATACTTGTTAACATAAATGGTGATCAAACTGTTTTGAGACCCACTGAGATAACTTAGACTAAAGTTAACTATCTAAACACTGAGAGAGTCCTTTACCTCACTGAGCTGACGTTATCTGACAGGAGACGACTTTCCTTTCACTTAAACAGCTTCTAATATCGGTTAGCGCAGCAACAACAATCTTGCTCTCTCTCTCTCTCTCTCTCTCTCTCGCTCACTCGAGTCGTGCCACACAGACACACACGGAGCCGAGCTTGAATGAAACACCCCGAAGTAGGCTACTTGTACTGTACTGTAGCAGCACATCATTTTCGAATCAATCATTTTTCAAATTATGAATTTCACATATAGACAGACATATAGATAGATACTTCATTCATCCCAAATTGTGAAATGTGTGGAAACAAGTATAAACATAATAACATGAAATACAAATGAAAGCAATAGACAGGAATATATGCATATACAGTAGAAATGACACAATATTATAACATTTCATGTAGCCTTACTATGAAGGCTAACCTAAATACGGTGCTTTTTTACAGATTACCTTACCACTGCACTGGCAAAGTAAAACTAGGCCGATTAATAAAATGTGAAGTGCTTTGTAACTGTGACCCGCTTGACTGAATACACAAAAAACAATGAAGAAAGAGTTATCTCTGGGCTGCTTCGCTGCCAGCTGCTCCCCCGGGACACAAACTAACTGTATCACTCAACATGATGATGATGGTGATGAAGAATGCATCTAACGTTCCGCTGTTCATTATAATACAAAAACAGAGCATTACACAAACCATCATGCTCTTACTTTGAAATCATGCGGAAATGTCGTCATCAGCAGGCCATCACGTGGTTTCCGAAAATAACCGAGAGACACGAGTAGATTTTAGCCGAGACCGGCGGAAAGTATGTCTCAAAATTCCGTGTGTGTAAAAAGACGATCCACAAGCAGAGATTTGAGATCCACAAGCAGAGATTTGAGATCCACAAGCGCATTTTTGGTTGACAAATACAAAATGGATTCACAAATGCCTGATCGAAAGTTGTCAATGTTAAAGAGATATTCACAGATCTTTTTTTTATTTGTAAAAATATTTAGCCTATTTGCAGATCCGTTTTACATTTGCAAATTTATTTGTGAGTTTGCAAATCTTTGAAATGCATTTGTGGATGGTGTTTTACATTTACAAATCACATATTTACACACAAATTATTTTTCTGTTCACACAAATAATTATGAGACATATCTATGCCCATAGAAGGCATCTCCCATTGACTTCCATGTTAAAAAAAGTGTTTAAAAAGCTGAATATTTCAAGAAGTATAAATTATTTTTTTTAATTTGAAGGTTTCCCATCGATTCCTGAACAGGCTGAATAGTTTAATATTTGAATGGTTTCTGTAGCTGAAAGTAAGCTGAAGTTATGGAGAGCCAAAGTATTGGTGAAATAATAAGGGGAAGAACTAGAAAATGCATTTCCTGCAGAAAATGCGTGCGAATGCTGCAAACTGTGAACATTTGTGGCTGAATTTAGCTGAAAATGCAGAAAAAGCTTAATATTTAAAAGAAAAGGTTTAAAATAAGGTATAAACAACATAGCCCTGATGTCCTGAAATAGCTGAATAATGTAGCACAGCATTCGCACTAATAAAGAATTGAAGTACTATAGTGGAATGCTGTAAACAGCATTCGCACTAATAAGGGGAAGAATAAAGAATTGAAGTACTATAGTGGAATGCTGTGGCACAGCATGCGCACTAATAAAGATTTGAAGAACTATAGTGGAATGCTGTAAACAGCATTCGCACTAATCAAAAGCAGCTGTTCCTGGACCACCAGGTGATGTGATGACTGTGACCCTGATAATGAAATGGATGCCTAGTCTAGAAAGTAATGTTGGGCTCATCATTCAAAAAAAGTACTATATTACTCATTGCTCTTTTCTCTTTCCAAAGGTGATATTATAGTACTGTGTTACTAGTAATGTATTACTGCCCAAACACTGCTAGAGAGTAAAGTAATCTGGATAATTGTGTGGTTATAGTGTTTCTACATTAACAAGTCATGACATAACCACTTAAAGCATTCTGATTCATGGTTATTGGTAGTTGAGTTTGAATAGAATTGTCATATATAACAGATAATATCTGTAATGAATTACTATGGAGAGGGGTTAGCTACTCGTTTTATAATCATTATTTTAATATCAGAATAACTGATTTTTCCTCTTATTTCTTCACAGACATCTCCCAGTCAAGAGCAGAGCAGCCCAAGCAGCCACACCTGAAGTTCTTCCCACGAACACTTCAGGGGGATCGAAGACGGTGCTTCTGTAAAGACTGGTTCAATTCTCATAAATGGCTTGAATACTCTCAAAGTAAATAAAATAGTCATGTTTTAAAACTTGATTTAATAAAGTAATGTCAATCATCTTTGATCCCAGTGTGAACAGCTTTGTTCAGTCTAAAACTATTTATAACCTACACTGTAAAAACAGTTCCGATGGTGAAGTCAACAAAACTCAATTTTTTAATGTAATTTACTTGCCCTAAATTCGTTTTTTTTCAATGTGCGTTTAAATAAGTAACACGTAAGCAACAATGAGAACATGTTTTAAGAACTCATTCATTTGTAAATTAATATCACATTTTCTGAACTTTCTTTAAAAATACGTTTTGGAAAACGTAATAAAAATGCTTTTGTCAACGCCACGGTCATGCCACGCCCTCAAACGAGAATACCGCGGTGTGAGACTTCCTGTCCAGCGGTTCTTCAGCAGTTGGACACGTGTTTGCGTTGGATCCTCCTCAAACCATCGTAAAACAAGTAAGCATGCCACCTGAGTTATTAATTACTGCTTTTTAACTAGCAAGTGTTATTTACTTTTCTTGTATTCACTGTTTTGAACGAAACATCAACATTTTAATGGATGCCAGCGCCATTACTGCTGTTAAAGTTAGACTCAGCCCTGTCGTGCTCATGTAGTCTATTTCTTCGCGCAAAGTTGTTGGGCAAAGTTTGCATCAAGTGCTTACCGACGCAATTCTGTTAAAAGTGGTTAAGTTAAGAGTGCGTATTAAGAATCAACTCCGCAAACTGTTCCCCTATGCCGCTCTAAGCGTTGGCCCAGGCACCGTGATGCGGCCGCGGGGCTCACAGGCTCTCCTGCCGTGCATGTTGTGCGGTAAAATACCTCCGTTAAAACTATTCCCTACTACTTTATAACCCAGCGGTTATGTCGGGGTAAGTTACCAATGCGCCTATTTGATATGAATTCCTCTCTATGTATTTCACCGTTTGTTTTACTGTGAGCAATGAATTATCTTTCTACAATCTTAGTGTACCCAATTTAAACTCATAGTCTGCAGTTACAGCATCGAGTTGTTATTATACAAAATTAAGTGCAAACTATATTTTTCATGCTTATGCAACGCTATAGATGCACATCCATGTTGGAATCTGCAGGAGAGTTAACGTTAGCTCTCAGTAGAAAGTGACGGAGGTGACTTCAGTTAAGGTGCATTCAGGCGCAATTCAGTAAAAGTGTGTATTGGGCGAGGATGCATGTATAACGTCAGCAAGATGTGTTCAATGTAGTACAGTAAAATGCAGTCTTTAGCAAGAAATATCAATAAATACAGTTTTATTAAGGAGATGTTTTACTACAACATAAAGTAGATATTAGACAGTATGCAAACGAGATAAAGGAGTGTATATTGAAGTAATTAGGATCTGCTGTGTAGAGAATCATGCAATTGTACTGGTATCTAACAATACCATCCTTAATAAATGCCATCCTTATAAATGTATATAAATACAATACCGTTTTAAATGATACTTGTGTTTTAATGTTTGATTCCATTAATTGAATTAAATATGTTTTAATGAATTCTACTGAAATGATTGTTACATTGTCATCATGTAACTATTTTGTTCTTTTATTTGCCTCACCAGAAAACAGTCACACCTCCTCTTGAAGACATTTTGCCTCCTGCTATGGACTTCAGGTTCACATTAGGTAAGCCCTTGAGTGTGTCAGACTAAAGTTGTTGTTTCAGAGGTTAATTCAAGACATGTTATGTTTACATACTAATATAATGAGCATCAGGTAAACGTACCCATTTCTATTTTTTGAATCACAGATGGGATGGAGATGTAAACTATGCAGCACTAGTGTCACCACTCAAAGTGATAAAACATTATCGACTCCATCATGGAACCTTTGGACAGAAACGTGCCTTGCCCTGCATTCATGTAGACTGGCCTGCGCTCTCACTTATCAAGATAAAAGTTGAAATAATCGTCTGTTCTTTTTATTCTAGGACCCATGTGCCACTTTATATACATCTCTGAGCATGAGGTGGGGTTAAAAAGAAGTAGTTGGACATTTTATGAACTATATCAATATCATGACTATTTGGTTCATTTTCTTGCAAACCAGCCTTTTTGTTGATGGCTTGAACCCCTTGTAATGCATGTGAATAGCACCTCTGTTACCGTCTGTTAACAGCTAATGTAAACTGGATCGTTATGTTTTCAAGACGGATTTGATTTTTGTTTTGAGGAAAACACATGGTGTGTCCTGATTTGTACTCAATTTAGTGTTTTATTTGTATTTACAGGTAACAGAGTGCAGGTCGAAGTGCAACAGGCTCGTGATGCACAGCATGAAGTGATACGTTGCCCACGAGCCAGATGCAGTTGGAATAACCATCAAGTAATAACCATGAGTCTCCATGTATGTTAATGTGTTGTGCTTTTAAACAAACTTGTTACTCTTTTATGACAACTGTTTTGAAATAATCACATTTTAATCAAATGTATTAACATGTCCATAACGTTCCCTTTTTTAAATGTATTTGTTTAATCTGCAATGTTTCAATGCTATCAAACATTTAAAGGGTTGGATTGAAATCAGGAAGAGTTTGTCGTATATAGGTTCCGGCAACTCAATTGTGTTTTATAATTTACTTTATTCTCGTGTGGTTCTTAGCAGATTGTTATTTGCATTGGTTACACTTCATATCTGGGCTTTTAATTGTAGGCTCATCTCATCTTTTCATATGCAGAAGAAATCACATTAGTGAGTTTACCCAACTCCTATAATTGCTTGGAACCACTTGACACATATGTTTTAAGTTTTAGCAAAGTAACACATTCTTGAGTAGAGGAAAACAAAAAAAAAGTACATTTCACCAACTCAAAAATTGCAAAAGTTGACTAAACTCTTAAAATTGCTTGGAATCACTTTACACATATTTTTTAAGTTTTACCAAAGCAACAGTTTGTACAGTGTAGAGACATAATATAACTGAAGAACATGTTGTGTTGCTGTTGTGTATTGTATGTGTTGAGAATGCTGAACATTGTGTGCCTTACAATAAAGGAACTTATTTAAATTAAGCTGTATTTGTCTTTTTAAAAGGAAAGAACAACTAGCATATAAAAAACAAAACAATAACACGTAACACATGTATAAATAACACAAAAGGTTCTTTTAAATGTTGTTTGAAGTCAAATGTTAACTATCCGTATTATATTCACTTCAGATGAATAGTATCAGAAAATGTAAAATAAGAAACCAAAGTATATCAGGTGATTCTCTTTGCCATTGTTTTCATCTAGTCTATACTTTTACAACAATTACATTCTTGGTTTTGGTGGGCCACCCCAAGATTTTCAGTGGCCCCATTTGGCCACCCCTATGAAAAAAGTCTGGAGGCGCCACTGATATCAGGATCAGCTGCTGCTGATGGAGACACGCCGGATCACAGCTCCGCCAGCTGTGACGGACCGGTGAGCAAAACACACACTTCAAGTTAGACCTAACACACTTAGCTATTTTATCTAGCCTATCTCTGGAACAAGCTAAACTGGTTATAAATATGTTTATTCTTCACTGTCGGGTCACTCATTACTGGATCAGCGAGCTGCATGAGACGATACTGACAGGCTGGAGAGAGGGAGAGGGAGAGAGGAAAAGAGAGCGCTTCCGCTCATTTCTCCCGTGTTATTATCCAAAGTTAATGTAAACGTTTGAATAATGTATTTCATCTACTATAAGTAGTTTGTTTGAATGTAATAATTATGTTGTTTGTTGTTTGTGGAAGCACATAATTTATTGAAAAATTAATCTGAACTTTTCGATCTGTTACAATTATAAACTGAAGCAATATAAAAATGAGCCCCATTAACTGAGTTTTAACAGCAGCCTATTACCGATCATAGTCTGGGGAATTACCTGCTAATGGAAACTCTGCTACACAATTCTTATTCTTATTATTCTTATTATTATTATTATTGAAACATGACTGGTAAGTTTCGAATTTGTCCGGTAAAATAAATTATTTCCGGACACTTGACCGGCAAGAAAAAATCCTAGCGGAAACCCTGATACATAAATACACTTCAACCAATTTACCATGTCAAATGTGGTAAATCCAGCCATCCATCAGTCCAATTGAAATACCAGTCCACCCTGTATTCCATCATATGCAGTTACCAGAATAGCTCTTTCAACTTTATGTCAACAGTTTGTGTTTGATTATTTCCTGTAATATGTAACTTTGTATTTATGTAAGCCAGTGCCAATATGTGTCTGTGATATTTTTCTATATATTTCTGTAGCTTGGTGAGATGTCTATTGTAGATTACTCAATTTATTCAATATTTCGTTATATTGTGTATTCTTCAGATACTCTAGTGATATACTGTATGTCCTTTTTTATTGTGAATTAGTATACAGTATACTTGCTGCTAATGTTAATTGTATTTTTTATTATATTTGTATCTTATTGTATCTTTTAAATATTTTCATGTAATGCTTGACAACACTGTTGCTGTTACAAAATAATGTCCGGATTTGGGATAAATAAAGTATCTATCTGTCTTCCTGCATGCAGGTTTGTGTAATGGCCCTTTAGCCACAACGTTCCCTAAAGTTCAGGAGCTTCAGCAGATCTGAAGTAGCTACTGCAGAAGGCACTTGCCGTGTTTCTTTGACCCTCTGGTTAAATGTATCTCTCTTCTAACTTCAGCCTTCAGGGTGTTCCTGCTCTGCTGCTCCGCTGCCTTCAGCTCCTTTGAAAGTCTTTTCTTCTCTTTCTTTGTGGCCTTTTTAGCTTTTCTAAACATCTTGATTGTGTAGTATTCTCCACCATTGTCCAGATACATTCTGTCTATTTTCTCTAGGAGCTGATCCGACTGTTCCTGGTCTTTCAATTGGTTGTTGAAGACGTGATATCTCCCATTGCAAAACTGAATAAGCTCTTTGAGCTCTTCACTCTTTGAGACAAAGCTTTCAATAGTTTGTGTCTTCAGTTTGTCTCCATGGGTGAACAACACCATAGTGTATTTAGCTGCATCTTCCCCAAAAGTGGTCTGAATCATCCTGACGGTGTCCTGCTCCTCCTTTGTGAACCTGCCCAGTTTAAGAACCAGCAGGAAGGCGTGAGGCCCCGGAGCCGACAGAGAGACGCACATCTTGATCCTCTTCAGCACCTCTTCTTGGGTGAAGTTGGTGTCAAACAGCCCTGGAGTGTCGACGATGGTGACCTTTCGACCCCTGACATCCCCCTCAGCTCTCTTGCATTGATACGTCCAGGAAGAGGAAGACAGTTCAGACTGGAACGCTTCCCTCCCCAGGACGGTGTTTCCTGCTGCGCTCTTCCCTGCTCCAGTCTTACCCACCAAAACCATCCGCAGATCCTCAGACATCCTCCGCTTCTGAGACTCTGTGGTGATAGAGCACAACAACATCTTTGTTTTCAGCGTTTTCTTATTTTGCTCCGGGCATTGTAAACATCATTGAGTTTAAGTCAACATTGAAAAATAAAACCAAAAAAAAAACCAACACATGTAGGAGAGTAGCATGGAAAATATTACTAAATCTGCTGACTGTAAAGTAATAGAATAAAGTATACATGATATTTTTAGATTATTAATACTGAGAAGTTGATGTGTAGTTAAAGGTAAGGTAGGTAAGAATGGAGAAACCAGGGGCCTATACTACGAAGCCGGATTTTCGCTTAGCCGGCTGACTTCAGGGAAAACTCGGGCTTTCCGGGCCTACAGATGCCTACTACCAGCCAGTTACCTGCCTAAGACCTGCCAAAGACCAGTATCTGGGAATGTTAAGCCCTCCCACTATTTTCCAAGAGGGCGTTGCCAGATTTTCAATTTCAGGATTTAACCAGGAGATGGCGCTATATATTAAATAACTATGGCCAAACTAAGACTTAGTTTTTCACAAGAGAAAATGCAGATATTATATAAAAAAACTAAAGTTAAAATCTTGTTTTTAATGCCCCAAGAGCAATAAAAACACTTGTTAAAAAAATCCTGAGTGAGGCTTTCATAAATTGCATTTAGCTGACGCTTTTATCCAAAGCGACTTACTATTTAATAAATGATTATTCATAACAAATATGAGTGATGTGTGATTATTATTCATGCTATATACTGATATAGGGCTAAGTAAGCAATCAATCCTGCAAATTAACCCTTAGTTGTTCAATATATTTATTCAGACAATGTGAGTAGAAATACAGAAATTCTGCTCCCACCTAAGGCCAACGTTGCAATATTACAACATTTCCCTAAAAACTTACCAAAACGTAAACATTTTTAAAACTCTTTCATTTCTGCTCCAGAGGCCAGGGGTTAAATTGGGATTTGATATATGGGGGGGCTCTGTTAGAAGGTGCGACGGGGGAGGGGGGAGAGAGTTAGACGCTCATGAATTGTCAACGGGGGGGGGTTGACATCAGAGCATCGTCCTATGGGCTTAGCCCCGGACAGGTACAACAGGTATTCACTCAGAGGGGGGTACTAAATGCCACCCATTTACATGTAGGCAAACAAAATCAACATACAGTAGGGGGGTGGGGGATGGTGAACGGTATGGTCAATGTTTGTAAACACAATCCCCAGGATGTGTCCTTATCAAACCAAAATAGAAAATGCAGATATTACACTCAGACATTGGAAAAGTCTATGTTAAAAAGCCTCAGTCACCTTAATTCATGTAATAAAAACATCTCAGGTCAGTAACACTGAAAGCTAAATGTGCAATACCATGTTCAGCTATGTTACTATTTATAATGTTATTGTTGTTACAACAGAAGATGTTTTTCTTTATATTGAAGTTAAATGCATCAATCTGGTGCACTTTGAGGTCAAAATTAAGAGATTTATGGATACCGCTGGAAAAAGCTGCAAATGCCGAGCCTGTACGTAGCGCTGTAACTTCCTCCACAAAAGCAGCCTTCTGTTTATTCAACGTGGTGGGGGCCGAGGGAACCGGGCAGAGTTTTTCGCCGGTCAACGTGTGTGAAAGTTTAAATCTTCCTTATTGAGCTTTAAAACAAATGAATAACGACTATATATAATAATAAAATAAACACCGGCTGTTGTTATGCCTGCTGTAACGTTAAATTACTCCGTTCTCCGCTTAAGTAATTATGCCGTTACAAGCTTCATAGTTGTATTTATCATCTAAATTTGCCGAAACAAGTTTAATATTCTGAAAGCCAAAACTTTGTTTATTTGAAATCAGATGAAAACAAACTGTAACGAACCCTGCCGTGTTATCTTGATATTTCCGGCACAGACCCTTTCATACCGGCAATGCGCGATAGAAACAACAGGAACTGCGACAGCATAAATATGCGAACACAAACCTACAGACTGCTGGAGAAGAGATATCACGGGGGGGGGGTTGGGACACACACATTCCGATGGCCAATTAGTTTTAAACAAAGAGTAGACTCAACATAGGGAGGTGGGGGCTGGTGAACGGTATGGTCAATGTTTGTAAACACTGTGACATTTTGACTTTATTTGATCATTTCAGTTAAAAACTAACGTTCATATTTCTCTTTTTGAGAAGAGAAATATGAATATGTTAGTGGCTGACCCAGCCCCATGGTCTGTCACAGTAGTGCGGGAAAGAGAAGTGCACTGTTTTGCCTGGCTGGACCTGTAATTTACAGGAAAGGAGTGCACACTACTAAAGAGACACGCTACCATGGAAACCAAACAATGGTGTTGCTGTATTGAAGTCCGAGTGGAAACAGTCATATTTGGAGCGTTATGTTAGAATGAAACAGCCAGGTCGTGACTCACAAAAAAAAAGTGTTACTTCACTAACTGTAAGCTTGTCACTCAGAGTAACCTACAGTCAGTAGCGGCTCCAGAGTATTTTTGTTGGGTAATCTATGGTAGGGCTAACCCATACAGTGGTGGGGCTCAAGTCAGTATTTGCAATGTAATTACATACACGCTATATCGCCCCCCTTGACAGTGAAACGCCACGCGTGAGGTTTAGATTATTTCCCTGTCTCAATCCAAATTGAACTGTATGAAATTATAAAAAGGCATATTTGTCTTGTAGTAAATAAAAAGGGCGACCTGGAGCCAATCCTGCAATTTCCCCACAGGTGAAAGAGTTGACATGCTGAAAACACAGGGGGGTCTGGGGGGATTCTCCCACAGGAGATTTTTTGAAATACTAACATAAAATACACATTCTGGTACTCTCTTGAGAAGAAAAATAAATAAATCTATTACTACACATTTAAAAAAATGAATGCCATTTTTGTTTTGTGTTACTTTGTTCTGAAAGCTGAACCTGCTGCTCCTCACAGAGAGAAGAGGGAAGAGGCTGTGTGAATTACTTTACATTGTGGATAAGGGTGGATAGCCCCCATTGTTCTGTGTGTCAAAATGAAAGACAGCCCACACACCTATCAATCATCAAACCGTGGGGTCTTATTTCATTACGTGTTGATTTCTATCAACACATAATGTTGTATCGATGTATAGAGATGTACTACAGCAAAAGTATTCTCCGTCGGGACTTCCTGCAACAACACCACGCCGTTATCGTGATTCTGATTGGCCAGAAGACATTATCAAAGATGTTTTATTGAGAAGACGATCACTACGTGACAAAAGTTTTCAAAACCGTTTCTAGTCTTCGGTATTTCCAGACAAGTGGCTACTGAAATCAATCTTACTAACTGCTGTCTGTGCAATTTACTCTGCGCGAGTTGGCAGACTTTATTTCTGACTGTTTAAAAAACGGTAACAACGGACTATTTTTCTTAGCGGATGCATGTCAATTTAAATCAATACATACAACTATTTTTTAAATCAATAAAAACATTTTCTAAATCCATAAAAGCATTTCAATTAATATTGGGAGTCATGTCGTTACTTTGTTGAGAATGTGGCCATGTAATAAGCGAGATAATTTGCAGCGACTTGGTCATTATGGGGAAAAATAACACCCAGGGATCCATGCGTCGGGATCTTGATCTGCCTGACAAGGCTCCATTAAAATATAAATATTTTTAGTGAATTACTGAGTTTAGGCATGTTAATAACATTTTAATGAAGTTGAATACAGTATATTCATATTTGTCAGTGATTTCATGTCAATTCGGCGAACATAAACATAAATGATCGTGGTGAAGATGATGATTAAATTAGGATTAAAAATCGAGAGCCGGCTGCATTTCCTCTCGTTCGTTTTTTTCGACTAAACAACATTATTTTGTTAAATAACAACATGGTGATGTTTTGTAAATGATTACATGTCTTATTTAGCACAGACTTTGATCCTATCCGTGACATATGGATCTTAACAAAGATCCGCTGTACATTAGTACCAGACATACTGTACATCCAGTTTACTGTATCGAAGTTGATTTCACATGAGCTCCAGTGTGGAACCCCACTGCACACCCTGGTGGATCAATGATCCATTGCAGCTGGCTTCACAATAATTAAATGTATTTATCACGGGGGCGGTATCAAGTCAGACTGGGGGCCGGCTCTTCATCACGAACCGATCACGGGCCGATCACGGACCAATCACGGACCAATCACGACCCTCGCGTTTCAAACTGTCTGAAATAAGATGCTCCATCTGTACGACGCTGGTTCTCTTTTTAGCGGGCTAGATCTCCATGGTAACTTATGCTGAGCGGCTAACCTCCTCGGGAGGAGGTTAGGTTGCAGGCTAAGAGATCAACTCAGTGAAAGCACCGCCTGCTGACCAATCAGAGCTCCGTGTGCAGAGTTTAAAGCTATCAAGTCATATTACAGGATAGAGGAAATACAGAAAAACTGCCGTTGCAGGAAAGACGGCCGACAAAAATCAACTGACTGTGAACGTGAAAATTAATAGAATATCCCCTCCCATCTTCAGAGCAATCTGATTATTATAACATTAGCGTTAAGAAAGCTTACTTAAATATCTGCCACAACATAAGTAACCGGATCAGAGTAACATTAAGTACAGTCCGCGGCACTGTGAGTGCAGACGGCGATGTGTCCCATTATCATTCATATCATATCACATCATAATGTATCATATATTTCCTTATTTGAGTCAGCTGAGCCGTATCTGGCCGTGCAACACTCACAGTGTCACATACTGTATGCAGAAGTATTATTTTAAGCAACACATTAAGTTGACGAAACACTCGAGTCAAATGTAATTAAAGTCAGATCCACTCGTGCCTTGGCAGTGGCAGTGATTTCATAAACCTGTTAATGTACGCATTCAAACACTTTTTCTTTTACCAGCTGTATTCACCTTGCAGGTGCAGCTATGTGGCTTTTATCCTGGATAAAGTGTTTAAGTCATGGATGTTTAAAGTTTAACTTCTTCATATTTGACTAATATTAAAGTTCACTTTTCATTCAGGAAGTATGACACTGCGCTGTCAGTACGCTTGTCCATGTTTGAGATTGGTCGAATGCTCCAAATACCACCCCTTTCATGTGAACGCACACCTAACTAGATAGGACACGGCTGGCTTGAGCGATCCACTTGATAACCAGCGTCGTAGTACAGTTTAGCCAGAGCGCGTATGTTTTGGATTGGGCCAACCGGCTAACTCAAACATATCCAGGTTAGGAAAATCTGGCTTCGTAGTACAGGCCTCAGCTTGAGTAAACTAGAATTTGAAAGTACACAACCGAAAAAAATCTGCCCCTTCCTTCAGACTTCCTCACAGAGCCCCTCCTCCAACACACACGAACGTGCACATGACCAATGAGGGCACGAGATAAGTTTGTGCACGAGATGGAAGGCTGACAGGCAGGTATGCCATCCAGTTATCTGCCACGGGCCGAGGCAGATAATTGGTCTAGCTTTTTACAGCGCCACGGCTTCCACAGATGAAATATTTGTATATATTTATTGTCAAAGCATTTAATTTATTCATTGCTATCGGGATGTTAAGAATATAACAAAAAGGGTTTCTGAAGTGAATTACCTACCCTACCTTTAAAGTATTTTACCATCATAGTTGGATGTGGTGGAACCTGTTTTTTTTTATATATTATATATATATCAGTGGCGAGCCGTCAGGGCCCTCTAGGCCCTCTGTGAGGGCCTAAGATATTCTAAAAAATAATATTTAAAAACATTTTAAAAATATATATATTTTTTAAATATATATTTTTTTAATATTATTTTTGTTATATTTTTCCGAAAAAAACCTTGATTTAATTGTATTTAAAATAACATTTCCAAATAAATAAATCCTTCGAATCTGCCTGTTCAGTCTCTGTTTGAATGTGAAGGGTTACATGAAAGAAGCTCGTCTGGCCCTCTCTGCGATTCACAGAGGGCCCGCTATAGTAACTGAACGAGAGAGTAATGTCAAATGACAGTACAATTGACCAATCATATCTTCCCTCTAAATGGGTGGGTTTTATTATCGCGGACATTATGACAAGTTCCGCCCGCTGTGAAACTTTTTCTTGTTTCCATAGCAACAACAACTTCCTGTCAACAGCGTGAACTCGCCTTCAAAATAAAAGCATGCCAAATTACACTTAAGACATACAACTGCAACGAAAGTAACAAACACAATGCAATATCCTTTTCAATGTCAAAGAACACAAATTGGGTTCACAGGTGTTGTTTTGTGTGGTAGAGGGTCGCTGTCATTGATGCGTTTTGCACCCTGGGCCGTTGTTTTGATATTCCGCTGAAGTATACGCTGTGACGTAATAACT